>CM057000.1:42795425-43395425 GCA_029891345.1 Dryococelus australis | reverse complement strand
AACATTTCACATCGACAAAAACATGCTTCAGCCAATAAAAAAAAACTGGCCTACCCTATAGTGCTTGTTTCGAAATCTTTTCGCAAAATAACACTGCTCCTACTTATAATTCACACGCATTTTTAACTCGACTACTCATCGTTCTATTTCATCACGTGGTTTGAATTCCCACTTGAATTCAATTAATGTGCATACAATAGCAAACGAACATGCAATAAGCTTTTTTCCACGTAAAAATACGCCGTGATTTGATAATAAATGCGTTTTGTGTATTAAAACTACTACTCGAAATTTCATACCTAACCTAATTTACATTTGGAACAGCTCGTATACTTTATAGCATAATTACAGATATTGATATATATCCCTCATTTTGCAACGCCACGAAACGAACACGTACGTACTATATTAGCGAAATTTAGTAATCGTGATAATATAAACATTTTAACCGATTTCCTGTAGAGCCATTTTTAAATTTTGTTTGCTTGTTTGACACCATTTCCACTATTTCATGTTTAGAGAGTCTAATGTTTTACGGATCAACAAGTTACTCGTCAGCAGGGACCTGAAGAGTTCGCAGATTAATTTTGGAACAAGCTAGAATTCAAAACACATGCGTTTATGTAACTTTAGCTACTGGCCCATGTGGTGTTTGACACTTGCTGTAGAACGCTGGTCCAATCGTCACCTTCCACTGCGACAGCAGGCAACCAATGTGCAGTTGATGTCAGCGCATATGTATATACATAAGACTGTAGAGTCTAGTCTGCAGGTCAATCAACTCGCGAATTTTTCCGGTCTTTACTGTAGCAGCTAGTTTTAAATTAAGGAAGTGAACTTTAAAACTGTTCACTTACACAAAAATGCTAATTTAAATAGTTGCTCCAGCTAGCTTCTTATTTCTACTATTCACTGTCACACAGTTATTATAAAATATTCTTACTCATAAATATCTCAGTTCAACACATGTGTCTCTTTAGTATTCAGATTTAATGTAAGATTATATATATCATTAAAGAATATTAATAAAAATATTTGAATTCTGAAAGACCAGGAAATATTATAAGCAAATGACTTGAATTAAATAATCTTGTAAGGTTTGTTTTTCTTTTAATAAGATGATTAAATTCAAAGATATTTACTCATTAGTAGGGACATGTAAAATTCGCGTTATTATTTGGCATCAAGCTGAACTTCACACTACTTTAGACACTAGACCCAGGGTTGTTTCTCAATTGGCTGCTGCATAAAAGTGAAGACACTCCCTCTCTGACTGAACTACACGTGGTTGGGACACACAACTGTGAAGTGTTCCTTTATTGGTGCATAGTAACCCAGCGTGTGTCACATAAGTCATGGTCCAATGATAAACGTATTGCAAAGGTACATGTTTTTCAAGTTTAACATTTCCCCAAATAATAACGTGAATTTTGCAGGTCTCTACCTATTAGAAATTATATGCTCCTCTGATGAATATTTAAGACGGATCAAAATTTCAAATTACAGCAAAATATAGTGTCAATGCCAATTATGAAAATTCTGCATCAGATAACCCTAACTTTTATTCATTAAATTATCAGTAGCGGAGCGAACAACGCTATTGCTTCAATAAGGTTAGTTAAGCTTCGTCGCTGATCCAGTTTTAGTGATAATAATCTTGTAGAGGAATTATCTGACGCTGTAATTTCAGGACTTCTCTCGCCGACTTGATGGAACCTCATGAAGTACATCATCGCTGCTCTCGGGTGTGAGGGGCGTAGTGCTCCATCGTCGATCTTCCGTAGAATGAACCCGATTGTAGAGCAGCTCACTATTTGACTCTGGAGTTGAGATTTGACCTCCTCGATGAGATGGGACTTCTCGCCGTCAGAAATATCTTCTTTGCCGTCTTGAATATTGTTGAATACTATACAGAGTCTTCTTCCAAATTTATCTGCAAACATTAATAATCTTGCAAATTCCACGTATTTATAATCAATAATCATCTTAATCTTGTGGAAATGAAACGTTTTGTTAATACGTTGCAATGATTAATTACAATCTTCCTATTCAAACTAATTTAAATTTTATGCAAAGAAATATTTCCTCAATATTCTTACAGAACCTTCTTTAGACGAACTTTTTTCCTTCTGCTCTACATTTTATTCCAAATGAACTTCTTTTCAAACAGTCATGTTATTCGCCCCTATCAACCAGAGTTTATAATTTTTTTCTCGAAAAAAAACTTGCGAGCAAGGTGTATGCTCAGTCATAGACAAATACACTAGCAAAACATTGAATCATCTCCAAAGAATATTTTAATACTTTAAAACCCCATATGAATATCGGTAAAGTTATGATGACTTATACTATACCTCGTGTAAAAAAATTATTAAGTTATTCAAATTAAGATTAAATCATAAATGAAAACAGAGTAAAGAAAAACCAGTTGTTACATAACTCATTTGTCATCGGCGAGGCTCGTGTTCTGAAGACGATAATGTTTGGTCGCCATTTCTCTAATTACTCCTGGAATCCCCGGTGCGAATTAAACAGCTACTACCTGATAGGAAACAGCGAAGAAGCTGTGAATCTGAGACCCCACCATCTCGGAGTATGATTACATTATTCCACACTTCACCGTTCTTAACACACTGGAGTATAATACATTCACGCTTACTTCACACTGTTCTGAAGACCTGCTAAAGTTCTACTTCCAGGATATTCTTCCGCCTCGTGCAAACTAAGCTTAACCAAGTTTAGAAAATTACACTAAGGGACAACGCACCGAATTCGTGCGCACTCAGATGTAATTATAATTTGCATGAGAACTATTTCTCACTAGGCGCTACCAACACAAACATTTTCTCACTGTTTTTATTAATATTTATTGTAGAGAAAATTTAATTTATAAAAATAAAATACAATTGATAAACTTCAATTCAACGAAAAATAAGATACTTTTATCTTAACAGGGGTATAAAACGCTTGTAACATATGGCATATTTAGAAATATATATAAACACGTCTTACAAGGGGTGATTTTTCAAAGGTTTGATTCATAAAGTGTGAAGAATCCAAGAATAAACTATACAGGACATTTGTTCCCTTGATGTCACAATCATAACTCATTCCCCTGTTAAATTCGGACACATTGATTTCAAGAAGCTGAACATCTACCAACGGTATGCTGTTTGCTCGAAGAAGTGTCCGAAAAGTGAGCGTCCAACAACAAATGTAAAGACAGGAAATAATATTTTGGCATATAGTATTTTAGCATATTATAACCTGTATGGTTAGTTTCTTGAGCCATTCATTATGCATGCTCTGTCGTATTCAAAATTCATGCACGGATAGGAAATTTTCGCGAGTTCAGTGATCTGTAGGCTAGACTCCACAGTCCTGTGTCTACTCGAGCCTCAGTCGTGTGTTCATTGGCTGCTGCTCCAGTGTTACCCCACACTTGGCAGTTTGGGATTCGCTATTTGTTTCTTTGCGAGTTTGCTATTGGCTCAGAGGCGTATAGGACGTGTCTAACGAACTGCAATCCAATTGTAAAGGTGACTTCATTGTATATGTGTACGACATCTATCTTGTCCCGAAATGAATTCGCGAAATTAGCCTATTCCTACTTACGAACTGGAAGTTGTGGATTCATTTTTGACAACCTCCAACCAACATTCGTGTCACCTACTAGACGAATGCACGGAATAGAACTAGTTCGAAAGGCATTGGGAGTAAATGATCAATTATTTAATAATAACCATTTTATATCGAGGTAATTTATTCAGGCGCGCATGCATATCGGATAAGAATATTAAAATATCTCGCGGCGTAACTTTCTCTAGAAACGCCGTAGTTTTTTTGCCCCCCTAGATAGCGAGTTTGCATTATTCGTGTCACTGAACTTTTCCTGCCACGCGGGACCGAAGAAGCCATCACTCGCATTTCTAAATCGTCCGTCGCGCGGAGATGCAAATTGCAGGACGGAGAAATTCATCATGCAAAACAGTTCCTTGTCCGAGGTTCTCACGAAGTCACGGGTTCGAGGGGGGGGGGGGGAATATATGTATATAAGTTTTCGGAACTGATAGCGAACTTGTAGAATTTCTCGCTGGGTGGAAAAAGGAATGAATGCTGAAGACAGGAATGAGAATTAAAAAAAAAATAGGAAGGGTGGAGGGAAGACAAATTCGATAAAGGTGAAAGCATCAGCTCACCCAAGTAGGTGTTTGGCGTACTTGACTATAAAACCAAAAGTATTCTTGCACAAAGAGTGTTTTTGGAAACTAACTACCAAAAGTTTTCAGTAACACTTCAAGGAAAATCAAAGTTGTTTTACAGCTAAAGTTTACACATTTGTATGTTGTGTCGTAGAAACGAAAAATTTTTACTGCCTCAGTGCTGGTGTATAATATTTGCTTAAGCTTGATCTGTGTAATTGTGAAAGTACCCGTTAGAATTAGCAAACGGCAAAACACACTCATTTTCATCATGTATCACAAGTGTTTATCTCCAAAAATTAAACGCTCAGTGTTAAAATTCTCCAACTATAGGCTATTCAAGATAAAATGGTTAAGTTCCACTTGCATTCACGCTGTGTACACCACCGCGGTCCTTAAAAAAAAACCTGAAAATAGCATGATATTCCACGGTTTTTGTCAACTTTATAAATACAAATTTTTCGAAAGTGTTGAATTTCTCTAGCACACAATTTTGCTTCGCAAACAATCATACAACACTTCGGGTCAGAAATAGAAAGTTATGCATACATTACAGCGACTGAATGTTTGCTATAACGTTGGAAAAACTGGTAATGTAGTATTTCCCTATATTTCTTTTATTAGCTGCGGAAAACTTGAAAACTTTGATTGTCGTGTTCACTGTCAATTTTTGTCACACTCCTTAACACAAGCCAGGACCGAGTCGTTCTCAACTTCTGATTGGCTGAGCAACATGCTCCATCTCTAATGATCACGCTGCCGACAAGAAGTTAAGCTTCTGTTTGCCAAAAAATATATTTGTTCCGTTTTCTGTTCATTCTAGTTGTGAGTGCGCGTATAAAAATAATTTTATGGTTCCGTGATTTTATTTATTCCTCTTCTCCCGTTACCCCTGGACAGCTCACTATTTTACACTTTTACGCGTGTTTTTAAATTGTGTTACCAAGAATGATTTTAAAATTCTGAGACTGCAGAATGAAACGCTAGTTTTTTGCGAAATATCTCGCCCTGCAATTGAACGAAGAGTGAAAGTTAGGAATGACTAGGAATGGACTATAAGTTAATATCCCCCCCCCTTTTTTTTTTCCCATCGGCAACTAAGGTTGGCCATTCAAGGCCACTTCCAACTTTTCTGAGGCCATGTCCGAATTGGCAGATTCTGTTGACAAAATAATCACGTGACCCGATTTTGTATACAAAATTGTTGACATATTTGGAAATGTGGTATTTCGTATTTTGTGTCTAGCGGCTGTTAGCAAAAATACGAAATGAGAAAATCAGTGCCATGCATGTTTTTAATTGAAAAACACATGCACGAAAGCGTAAATAAAATTACTTTTAAACAAATAACTGTAAATAAATAAAATACAGTAGGCATGTTTTAAAAAGCAAGTAAGTGTTGTGCTTTGTATATATACAGCAAAAATTTATTTCAAGTCTTTATTGGATAATTTATTATTTATTAACGTATTCGTAGTATTCCGGTGATGATTGCAGAAATATTTTAGGTTTTAAGCATTAGATTTAGATAAAAACATTGTGCACTGTTAATGTAATAATGTGTTGTCGCGAGTGCTAAACAAGTGACTCGACAACGTGCGAATTGATACCGACCAAATCAAGAATTTACAAAATAACGAAATAACGAAATTGTTCAATTTGGACATGGCCTGAAGATTTGTTAAAGTTTTACTTTGAGGATATTCCTCCTCTTCATTCCAACGAAGCAGGAAATTACCGACAGACAATTACGGCCCAGTTTCAACAATTGATCCTAGAATCATGAAATTTGGAGGAAACGTTCGTTATGTAACGATAGTCAGCTACTAAATACTGCTTTTTTGAAATTCATTACCTAAAGGTGTGAATCTGCGGTTCAAAATTTGTATCGAAAAAAAAATTATTAGACGGTCCTACTAACTCAAAACTTCGTGAAAGTAGAGGAAAATGACCAAAGTCGGACCCCGGTCCCTAAGTCGGACCTCCGATATATCTCCCTTGGTAGGTGCTGCAGTGCGGCGGCAGAAAATTGATCGTAATCTTCAGATAAGGAATGATGTGTAGTGCAGGTGGCAGCACCAGACTGCCGCAAGTAGCCAGCCAGTAGTGCCATTAGTGTATTTCGTGCGAGTGAAATTTTGTGTGCCGGCCAACGAAACAGTGAATATTTGTTATTTAAAGCAGGGTAAGTGGAAGAATGGTGGCAATTATGATCTTTACAAACATCAATCTACACACTGCCGATAAACACTTAAGGAAACATGCGAGAATTTGCAGTTTTTAACCTTGTTGACTATTAAGAATATTTTATCCTAAGTGGGACCCCCTTCTGGGTCCAAAGTTGGACCCTTAATAATCCCAAGTCGGACCCCCCCCCCTTTTTTTTCTTGTCCTTTCCAAAAAAAATCGACATTTGTTTAATAGGTTGTGTAACTCGCACTAGTCTTTAAGCAAACATTCATATATACAATAATACTCCAGCAGATCAGTGTTAGTCGTTAGCATTTAATTTGTTTTACGTCCCTGCCTTTGCTTCTCAGTGCATTTGTGAAAGCTATATTTGAAGGATTATCTGATTAGGTTAACATTCAACTTGGAAACAGGCCTGCAGTGTTTTGTGATGCATCCCGTTTTCAAACATTGCTCACTGTTCACCACCTGCGAATGAAACTGTCTAAAGACGCATTATTGCACAAAGCTGTGCATTTTAATGAATTGGTGTAACTTTAGTATTTAGTATGGTATGATTATGGACGGGGAAAGTTTGCTAGTTCTATCTGAGCCATGTTAGACTGTAACCTCGCATATTTTCCAATTATATTTGTAACTGGATAACATTAATTTTAACATTGTCGCAGGTAGTGATGTAGCAGCTACAGCACTCTCCTCCCACCTTTGTGTCGCAGGTTCGATTACCAGTGATGTCATTCCTGGAATTTTGCATGTAGGTTTTGTGCCTGACGTTGGTGGGTTTTATTGAGGATCTCCAGTTTCTCCCTGTCTTGCATTCTGGAGCTCTTCACACTCAGTCTTACAAACGTCACATCTTGTTAGCCATTCCATGGTCGACTCTGAGACAATAAAAAACATGCAATAAAACAAGAACCTGGTAAACCAGGGTACCCTACAACAAACAGATGGCTGAGGCTTGAGTAAACGGAGAACTGTGGAGTCTATCCTAAAGGTTATTGAACTGACAGCATTTTCCCGTCTCTTAGAAATGAGGCACGTAGACCACTATGTTTCGGATTGTCATTATAACTATTCAAACATTGTTTCAGATGTCCCAAGGACATGCCAGCCCTGCTGGAAGAACATGGGATGCCCATAAAATGGATGAAGCAATTACATCAATTAGGAATAAGACAATGGGATGGAAGAAGTCAGCTAAAGTGTTTGGAGTACCGAAAACAACATTTATGATGCTCGCCAAGGAGAAGTACGGTGATCTGTAAGAGGCAGCGCGAACAAAAATGGGACGGCCTACAGTTCTTGGACCCAAACTTGAAAAGGAACTAGTTGACTACTGTATCAAGATGGGGGCTACTTTTTTTGGGTTGACAAGGGCTGATGGAAGAGGTATGGCACTTACATTAGCAATATGTAACAATCTCGAGCATCCATATGGAGTTCAAGCGACTGGGAAAAAATGGCTGAAGCTGTTTCTTAGACGACACAAGAATCTGTTATCAATGCATAGACCAACTGGAACATGATATGCTAGGGCCACAAGTTTCACCCAAGAGCGTGTGTCCAAGTTTCATGATAACTACACCGAAGAATTAGAAAAGAAGACATACACACCTGACAGAATATGAAACATCGATTAATTTGGACTTTTAATCGTTCTGAGCAAGATTCCTGAAGTGAATGAACTGCGAGGGAAATGGCAGATTGGATCCATCACCTCAGTTGAAAGAAGTTCATTGATTATATTGATAGTTTCAATGAGTGCATCTGGAAGCTTCATTCCACCATTGGTGATATTTCCTCGCACAAATATGAGTGCAGCTTTGGAAATAGAGAAGAGACCTGAAACAATTATGACTGTACATCCCTCTGGTTGGGTTCTGTCCCATGTATTCACCAAGTGGTTTGAGAGTTTTATTCACCATAAAAAACCATCGAAACTGAGCCTGTAATGCTCATATAGGATTGACATTATAGTCACACTCGAAATATTGACATTATAGACATGGCCAGAAAGAACAATCTCCCAATACTTTGTTTGCGCCACACTCATCTCACAAGATGCAGCCTCTGAACCGCACTTTCATGAGTCCCCTCAAAGCTTACTACAGCGAAAATGTTCGAATGTGGCTTAGAGACAACCAGAGACCAGTCTCAACTTACGATGTTATGGATCTGTTTGGGAGAGCTTATGTCAAGTGCCAGACAGCAGAGAATGCAATTAATGTGTTTCACTGTACGGGTCTATACCCTGTGGACAGAAACATTTTTCAAGACTCGGATTTTATTGCAGCTTCACGAGAGGTTCAGTACAGGGCAGAACATCAAGATGGCACTGTCAAGATCTCCACTTCCGTTTTGGTCGCTCCAAAGCATGAAGAACCCAGAGTTGTATCCAGCACAGCTTCATCACCACAAATGCCAGAACGACCTGGTCCATCATCCATCTCAGTGTGCCTACTTGACATTAGCCCTGTACCCACTATTCGGAAGAGAATCTCGACAAGAGGTCGGAAAGCTACATCACCTGCTGTGATAACGTCTTCACCTTACAAACAAATGTTAGTTCTGTTATTGGAGAAGACAGAGAGAAGAAAATATCAGCCATACAAAGGAAGAGGAAATTACAAAAGAGGAAGTGCAGCTTCAGCGGGTACTTGAAGGCGAGGAAGAGCACGTGGGAGACCAAGGACCCAAAATGTAAGTGGGGGAGACGATGATGGAACTTCGGACAGTGAAGACATTTCATTACGCGACAATGGAGACTCTGATTTGGACATCTGCATTCCTCAAGGTGGACCTCCAACTGAGGATGATGCAGACTGCATGTTTTGTGGTCAAAAGTTTTCAGTGGACTGCAATAAACATATGTGAATTCAGCGTGGACTGTGAAGCTTGTGGGCACATTAAGAGTGCACGTCAAATGAGAGATATTTACGTTTGTGATTTCTGTCGTTAGTGTCATAGACACAGGATTGTGACACTATCAAGTGTCTGATTGCCTTAGATATTATAACTTACATTCTTACGACAATGTAATATATTTCTGGTATACTTTGCTTTTGTCTTTTTTTGTGTGTTTTTATATGAATTTATGTGGTTTATTATGTGTATTTTTACAGGGGTCCGACATAGACAACATTTTCTCATGAGATCATTATCTTACTTTTTTTTATTTAAATATCGCAGAGAAATCACAATGGGGGTCCGACTTTGGTCACTTTCCTACTCCAAAAATTAAATAATCAAACACATGTTGTACAGTTTATTAGAAGCAAACCCGTAAAAAAAAATACTTTCTAAGAACCTACGCATAAGTAACACATTATAACTACAGTAATATTGTAATTTATCAATATTGAATATATTGTCAATAGATGAAACTATGCTCATTTAAAGTCGCGCTACCGTTTTAACGCATTTTTTTTACCGAGATCTAACTAAAAGTTTACTTGTACACCATCTATTTAAGTATAGTTTTTTTCGAATTTGTATTGCAGTTTTGATTGATTTCGCTGTTTTCTGATGCAATTATTATTTTTTGGACATATATATATATAAACTGTTGTTGAACTGATACATCTCAATGGGCAAAATGTGCGACTAATAGCCGTGAGAATATTTGGGATATGGGGGGGGGGGGGGGTACGGAGCATGAGCGAATTGTCAATTGTCTGATAAATAACTACGCTGAATTTTCAGTTATATCACAGTATAGTAGCGGTGACAACTCACATCAAACGAAGTAAAATGTGTGAGCTTTTAGAGTGGGGACGGGTACACACAGAGAAATAGATACACGCCTAGATTTACTGACGCGAACGTGATATCATAAGCCGTTTGTTCCTTATGCCGATATGATTCAGCCTTCAACATATGGTGGACTGTGTGAGTTGGTCGCAGCATTTCATTAAAATTTCGATTTTAAAATGTGTATTTATTTTGAAAGTAATACTATTAAAAATTTATTGTTACAAAAACACGAATTTGACGCAGACAAATTCGGGGACAAAAGCTAGTCATGAATACAGCTGTGGAAGGGTAGCTCTAGCAAGGCAATTATGTGTTTCCCGACCTATGCTCTTATAAAATGTTTTCATTTTCTAATTTCAAAAGATATTTCCGCTAGGTTGTTTTACATGTATTGTTGATACACGCGGTTTAAAGGTCTTAATATGAATGTTTTCCCTGTTATTTACATTTAATTTCAATTATAAACTCTTTAGGTTATATATATTAGTTTTCACATTTGGCAATACGATGTTGACAAACTGTCGTACCACATCTCTATTCACAATCTGCGACTCGATAATGGAAAATATTTCCAAAATAATTTCACGAAAACTGCGTTACTCTTTCTTGTGGCACAGGAGCTAGCTTTAATGGAATATAGAGTCTCGTGTGAGTAGGTAGAATGAATTAGGAATTATTAGGCAGTGCGGCCAACGCATACATACAGTCTAAGAAACTATTCGGAATTTCTACATTTGCTCATACGAAACAGTCAAATGCATAGGGAAGTTCCCAACTTTGTCTAATAGCGCTGCTAAACATTCCTATATCTGCAGCTTGATGTGTGATATTATTACCATACAGTGTATATGTTAAAAGCTTCCATTACAGTTTAGGAAGTTTACCAGACAGCATGTATGCGGATATATTTTTTTTCAAATAAGTTATAATATCTGTGCTGTAAATTATCAGCACGTATAAGTTTGTCCTACACAGAACTTATTTATGAGCTTCTTATTACCTGGATAAACTTCAGAAAGAAATAGCATATATATATATATATATATCTTCCGGTCTTTTGAGAACGTCGTGCGCGGATATATATTCCTCACTTTTTCACGGTTTCTAGGTTCTTCGCAAGGGAAGATAAACTTTGGCACTCATATTTCACAAGCTTATCTACGGAACGTAAGGGATGCCCTAACTTTCTTTAACAGTTGTGCATTTTTAAGACTAGAATAATTAACTGCAACTATTTAGGATTATCCTGATAACAAAGTTAGGAACAACTTCTCCATTAATTTTTCGCTAGTAAGGAGTGGCGAATTTGCTAAAGTGTATGCGTGGACACGGTATCCATTCTCTGGTGCAGGAAACATAGTGTAGCGTGCTGTAACGAAGATCTAACTTTTATAATACACTGTAAAATAACCTAAGAGCTTGTGGTTTTCCAATGCGCGCACTTCAAGATAAATCTTTGTAATATTTTAATTTTTCAAGAATTTTTAATAGTAATTTATGTACTTTAGCATCTTCAAAATAGGAGGAACTGGCAATAATGCACAAAAATAAATTCACATCATCTTTGTACTTTTTGGGAAGAAAGACGTGCCACAAAAAACCGGAAGTAATGTGCAAATGTAAAGTAGTACTCTGTGGTTCAGATGCGAACATTTATCACGAAACGAAAAAATGTGTTTACGTAAAAATGTACCTGACCATAATAATGTTTCTTTTAGGGAGAAAAAGTAAACATTTCTCCCTTCCGTTTTTTTTGCTCTGGCAGAACAAAGAAATGACAAAGTTTGTGCGGTCGCAGACATTTTATTTTTCGAAAGCCTTATTTATCCTTCCACTTGGAAAAATACTACGTGTGATGTTTCTGACGGAAGAAATGCGGGTTTCCAGACACGTATTGGCCTGGATTTTTGTTTGTGTCTGGGGTGGGAAAGTCTCTCCGAATTTCGTGAGCGTATTTTCTCGGCAAGCTGCGAACATTCGTCCACGGTGACTCGCGACGATTTTGCGTAACTGAAGAAGCTCTTCGCTAGGATTATTCCCTGTAAACTTAAAATCTTATTCATAATACTGATAAGGGAGTTGTCTTTATGAAGAAACAACATTTATACTATACGACCCCTACGCAAACAACTTTACACCGACACAGACATCAAACTCACGACGGACACCTCACAAAACGACAACAATCGTCGGCCCCTCTCTCTCCGGAGAGGACGGCGGGGTGAGGGTTCAAGATTGGCGGCAGAGGAATTTTAACTTTTGACATTTTTAAATTATAACGTAACTTTTTCTTTTAAACTTTTAAAAAATAATTTTAAGCCCCTGTTTTAAAATTTAACTTGTTTTTAAATGTTATAACGCGACAGATTTTATATTTCGACTGTTTTATAAATGTATTTTAAATTCAAGTAACAGGCCAGTTATGGCCTTCGGCTGGGAACTGTTGCCATTTTAATATGTTCTTTTCTAAATGTAAAAATGATATGCAAAATAATTTTAAAATGTGTTACTGGTGTTTCTGTGTTAATTTTACTTGCTATCTTTTGTTACAAAAAATCTACTTGTGTTTTCTCTAGTATGTTGTATGTTTGTATGTCTCTTAAGATTTTAATCCATGAAAATTGAGCATTAGAAATTACTTTGTTCACTCAAAAATTTCATGACCTTACTATTAATATTTTTCAGTTGTCTTCGGGATTCAGCTGATTTAAGTAACTTTCTGACACTGGTAGACGTGGATTTATATTTAGAGTGTAAAATGTTTTGTTTGCATACAATTCAAGATCTGAGGAAAATATTAACATCCCAAAACCTAATTATATAATGTCGCAGATCGACTGGACACGGAACCATAAGGTTGTATTTATTTTATGCATTTGAACTACACATATGTTTTGGACAGCAATATTTACTTGATTTCACATATTATTTGAAGGTTAATATAATTCTTTTCAAATATTTATTATATTTTATGTTAACATTTTATTTCCTTAATTTTTCGATATATGTGAACCACCAGTCCACAACTATATGATAATTTTCACACGTTGTTCTGAGTTCTCTATATGGTTATATCACTATTCTTATTATTTTATTAATATGTTTTATTTTATTTTCAGTAATTGTTTCATAATTTTAAAGCTGAGTTATTTATTTGTTTTGGAATTTGAAGACATAATATTTTCGATCTTAATTTTATTCTTTGAAGGTGACGAGCTGTGATTGGATGTTGGTTGGTCGGAAGCCGGAAGAAGGGGCTTCTGGGAAAGACACTGAACATGTAAGGCGTCTAAATTTTCGTTGGAATTTTACTTTTGAGATTCCAACGCCATCATTAATTTATTTTTGCTCCCAGAAGTTTAGTTTTCGTAGTCGCCGTAGCAGTATTTATGACGAAGCTGTGGGCTAAGTAATAGATAATTATTTTGAGTGTTAAATTGACGAGGCGAAAAGGACGCCGAGACTACGACGCCGGCGCCATGCAACGAGATAGCGTCAGAGGACCTCAGGTGACGCCAAGGCAATTAAACGAATGGAAAGCTTAAATGCAAGAAATGTTTTTTCAAGTATTGAACTTTAAGGAACCCGAACCAATTTTACTAAAGTTACTATTTTGATTTTTCAACGATTTGACTGTGAGTTCCATGAGTATGTTAAACCAGTAATCCCGAACCTTCGCATATGAGATAGTATAGCCGGAGCAATATGGAATGAGAAGTTAAAGACTTATTTTGAACTTTCAATATAAATCCAGAGAAATTTTATTTGATGAAGTATCAGATTTGAGATGATTAAGTGATGAACTGACTTTAAACATTTAATGAATTATCAGTGAATGTGATCCAAGAAATTTAAGTATTTAGGTAAGAGCTTACCAAACCTTCTGGAAATTTATACACAGAGGAGGCTACTTCCGGTGGAACCTGATTAATGTTTTGAACTGAAAACTGAAGTAAAAGATTTATTATTTTTTTATATAGCAGCTGTAAAGTCTCGCAGCATTATTCAATCTTTTATTTTATTTTAATTTTGCATTCTGATTTATCCCTATTCTTGTTTGGATGGTGGTATGCCATTTATGTTAATTATCACACAGTATGATTTCATTTTTGAGTAAAGAGATTTCTGTCACACACATATTTAGTTTCGCATCTTGTTGAATTATTCACATGTTTGTGTCTGCGGTTATTTATTTCCTTTTCTTTCATTAATAAATTAACTATCAATGTTACACATGTTTGATTTAAATGAATTAGTGTGAAGGTTGGAATGTGTTTTTTATTGCATGATGTTTACAGCATCGCCGGAGAGCTTCTGATTCCAGTGTGGTAAGACCAAGGTCACATCACGAATAATAAGGCGCCCAAAATCTAGCACATCATTATAATTATTCTTTCACACAACTCACACCAAATAGATTTACACCCACACTATCACAGACACTGTTTCAGAGTGGCGCACAACGAGAACCATTGCACAAGAAAAAACCATAACAAATAAATAGTGGCACACTTAACAATGTGGTTTAATAATATTTCAGAGTGATTTATTTCACAGTTGTGCTCTCGACCATATGTTTCAATGACATACACAATTTACTACAAGGATACATTCCACCTGATTCGAAATCAAAATCACTCACCCAAGTGCGATTGTCATAGTCACTATATTGAGTATTTGTCTGTCTTTTTGGATATTCACCGATGCAGAATGAGAACAAGACATGATTTCTTCACTTGTAATGCCTCATGCATTTAATTCCTGCAGTTACGCCAAGTATCAGTGAATCAGTAAGGCCTAATGTAAAAAACTTAATGCCCTAGGCAGAAATGGTTTCGCATTGTCGTTGTGTGTAAAACGTCTTATTTGCATAATAGTCGAGCTCCGAGGATAATAAGTACGAAATTTTCTTCACGGGCTGTTTCCGTCGTTTTACATAGACTTAAAACTTTAATCATAGAGATTTACTCTCAGAATAAACCAACCATATTTACAAACCTTCCTAGGAAATTACAGGCAAAGTCTAGTTTAACTGCGCTTCTTAGAACGTGTGTGTGACTCAAGTTTCGTTTATGTTAAGAACACCAAATTACTATAAAAATGTCGTTGAGTAATGTCTTTTTCCAGGCTCTCAGGCCAAGGAAATGGAAACACTTAACTTTTCTAGCTGTGACGGTAGGTAGTCGTTATTTAATAAAGTTAATTGTGGACTAAAGATATATTTGTATTCGTATTGGTTGAACAGTTTTCAATTGTAGCTCGTACACACATACCTAAGTGCATCATATATGCATACCATAGGCAATACACGCACAAAATAGACATACATGCGTAAACACACGTATAATTAAATACCCATACGTGGTGCCACCTGTTTTTCGCGAAAAGATATAGGCAAAGGTTGGACTCCAGTGTCCTGTTGAGTAGTTATCGGCCACGCATCTTTGTCGCGAGACCTTTCCTTACCTGACTGGGCCAATCAGAAATAGGCAAGCCCGACACTGAGTGTCCTTGATTCGCGGGCAGACACCTGCAATGCGTGACAGTTAAAACCATCCAATCACAATAACGGATCTTAGATCTAGTGTTTTGGAGTACAAGTAGTGGTTTAATCTTTTCGCAAAAAAAAAAAAAAATTGGTGGCCTTATATACGTAACTACTACATCGTGAATACATACATGCATACGAGACGCCAAGCAGATTATATGTGGAGGGATGAGAATTTCCGTGTCTTGCATGTGGACGGATTTAAAGTAAAGTTCTTCTTGGCAGAACTTACGATTTTGAAACGGTGTTATTTTGTCGCCTACGTGCATCGCATTTGTAATTCGCACCGCTACTTCAGGTGCGGAGAGACGAAATCCAACAGCGCGGGACTCGTCGTGGTTTCGAGCGAAACTGGAAGTTGGAGTTGCGCACTTTTTATTTCGATTGCCGTCACATTTCGTAACATTGTCAGTCTGGCATGCGCGTCACGAGCGAAAGCTACGTTCCGCATACATAGCCGACGCGTTCTGCGAGCGAGACAGAATGACAGAATTTGGCGAGCAAATTATGGGGTTGAAATTCCAATGGGCATATATAAAAAACGATGTGCTCACCAAAAAAAAAAAAAAAAATCTTTCACACACGCGCAGTTTATTGAGGATTATATTTCCGAAGTAGATCTGTCAACCTAATGAACAGATAATTTTTCCAATTAACACTTTGTCCATCATGTGCATCATACTGATGCACAGCTGTATTTTGAATCTGGTTAAGTGCATCACGTATATTCAAGTGACCATATATTTTTGTAAAAAGTATGTTAGTTTTCTTCATCTTATTAAACTAAAGTTATACCTAGGGATTGGAAAATTTCACTAGTTCAATGCTAGACTCCACAGTGTTGTGTACACTCGAGCCTTAGTTGTTTGTTCATTGGCTGCTTCCCCAGTGAGTAGCCAGTGTTACTACACACCTGGTAGTATGGCACTCGGTACTTGTTTACTTCCCAGTCTGCTATTGGCTCAGAGCCGTCCAGAGCGTGTCTAACGATCTGTGATCCAATTGCAAAGGTGACGTCAGTGTACACGTGTTGGACGTCTATCTGGTAAATGATAATAAACAGAAGCGTGGTGTATATAAGTACAAATGGAGCATATTTCATCAAGGAACCAATAGTCTAACGCCCATAGTTAACCTGCTAACGGCAGTGGCAATGTGTAGGGGCGGGTATGCAACCTTGTATGCGTGATATTGTAACCAGCCTGTGCGCAGGTCTGTTTGCCTGATACCGCTCAGTACTGCACAGTCGCAGTCTCGGAGGTGCTACGTATCTACAGTCCCTGCAGGACGTGTTATGGGAATACTTGGAAGAAGTTCCTTTAGGTTTGAGGAGGACGGGACCACGCCTCGTTTCGCCATTGCAGTTCGCCGGCGTGTTGAAGTAGGGAAAATTGTTAGCAACTTACTGCAGCAGCAGCTGTACACTTCTACTTAATATTATAATCGCAGTTACAAAAAAAAAAAAAAACGAATGAACTTATAATTATAAATATGTAAAGGTAGCCATATTCACAATTATTCAATTAAATTTTTATCAAAGTGAAATGCGTTCAACACCTCTGTAAAGTAATACAAAAATAAGACAACCCTAACATAAGCACACATTTGTAATGATATGTAATCACTTAAATACCTTATTTTTGTTGAATTTTTTAAATTTTGATACAGCTATGTTTACTTTGAATGAGGCAGCACAAAATATATCACTATCTGACCTGGCTTTTTATATAGTTCAACATATGCAGAAAATCCCATCTTAAGCCATCACTGTTCGTGTATTTCAAAATAGGCATTCGGAGCGCAGAACAGATAATTAGCCTTTCTGGATTACTTAAATACGCCTTTTTCTTTGATCAGAAAGAGCCTGCGATCGGAAAAACCCCGGAGACAATGTGACTACGTATAGAGTTGAATACATTTGAATGGCGTAGTCCTCTGTGACCGTGGTCGTAGTTACGGATCATTGGATTTCATCAGATTTAATACTTGTTCTAGTATTTTCACAGTTATTGATCTCGATGATTGTTGCTGACCATCAACTGTTGTACATCATTTTTAAGATGTCCATTGTATTTTTCACTACTTTTCCTTTCGATTTCGTAAGAGGTAATTTGTTGTATAACATAGCCGTCCCAGGCCGGCTCGACAACTGAGGTGGCCGGTTGCAATCGGTTCGTGATCAAGAATCATGCACCAAAGTCGGCCCAACTCTACCACTATAAGGTTGAAGTAAAGCAACTGCTTATGGAGCACTGCACCCGACTGTACAACATGAAGAGCTCATAAAAAGTAGCACAGTCACCATAAAAATGGTTAGAAAAGTGTGAATTATGATGTGTATGAAAGAAGAATGTATATATATATATATATATATATATATATATATATATACATAACTAAAATATACGTTTTAAATGTAAAAATTCATCGATCGATAGAGTCTGCATTTTTAACAAGATATAAGTGCATTTCCACTCTGCATGCTTCGGAAAGCAGGAATTTGCAAGAAAATCTTCGTCATGGAATATCGTCATAATGTTTACTATGATCGTGTGTAAGAATATTGTAGTAATAATGTAGGAAATCATTTCTATAATCTATGCTATGTGCGTCCATTTGTCACAAACATTAATGGCTGAAATTGACCTTAACAAAGTTAATTATAAAAATGACATGATACGTTATTACTATGATTTTCTTTCATGTCATCACAGTAAATATTACGAAGATCTTTCTCGAAGAATATTTTGTAAATTATGCTGTCCGAAGCATCCAAAACGCAAATGCGCTTAAATTTGGTTAAAAATGCGGGATCTGTCGATCGATTAATTTTTACATTTAAAAAGTTTATTTAAGAAAAATATTTTATAATGTTGGAAAATATATATACATTCTTCTTTCGTATACATCATAAATCACACTTTTCTGGCAATTTTTATGGTGTCTGTACTAATTTTTTACGAGTTCTCCAAAGTGTACAGTCAGGTGCAGTGCTCCATAGGAAGTTGCTTTACTTCGACCTTAATTTTTTTGCTTTGTGGCGAGTGGTGAGTAGAGGCACCCTAGGTGGCTGCAGTTTCTGTACCCCTGTAATATGGTCCTTGATGGTATGCCTGCTCACAGAGGTCGTTGTGGTCCAGCGTTGAAATGGCGAGTAATCTGCTGCACTGTGGTCTGTCTATCCACTGCTACCAACTGAGCTAGCTAATGGGGAACCCTGTCATCGACACGTTGTACACCATGGCAGTTTTCTATTATGGAAACGGTTTTACTCTAACGCATGAACTCACAGTGCACTCTTGACACGGTGGCCCATGAAAAATTCAGTATGTGCATGGAATCGGAGATGGAGTGTCTCGTACGTCTGACCCCAATGATCTGGCTACGATCAAACACGCGGAGTAATGTAATTTATGGAAGAAATGATTTTACTTATATAGTTTTCAATTATTATAATATTTTCTCAAGTAAACACCGTCCACTAATTTCCTATTTAATCTAACTTATTATTTGATATGTTTAATTAAATCATTACTAATCATTGCTTTAAGAACACATTCCTTCTTCAGTTTCATAGGCTATTAATCTATTATGCTTTCTGTTTAATTTTGCATGAGAAATCACCTCCCATAATTTGTGACATATACTCAGTGACATGTTGTAAACCTGGAGACGAACAATGTTTTTCATAAAGCAATGTGTTGTACTTATTCAGTATCTTACTTGCAATGATACACCAAAAATTTTGGCAACTGGTTTTCAAAAAAATTGTTTTTTAACTACACAAAACAATTTCATTGTGCGCGGAGTCACATAATAGGCCATTATACAGATGAAAACTCATCTAATCGTTTCTTTTATAATCATAAACCACCTACTTATACTCTGCTTATTGACTGCGTGGTAACCTAGAATATGCAGTACATCTGACTGGTTTGGTCATGATTTGCGGTTAGCCAGCATCCGGTTAGAGACTTAAGTTGAAGGCCTATGGATCACTGCACTCGATATACAACGTACAGAACTCATAAAGAATTAGTATAGACACCATAAAAATTGTAAGACAAGTGCGATTTATGCTGTTTATGAAAGAAGAATGTATACGTTTTGCAACAAAATAAAATATTTTATTGAAATATACTTTTTAAATGTAAAATATTAATCAATTAAAAAAGTCTGTTTTTTTTTTTTTTTAATTTAAGCATATTTCCTTTCTGGATGCTTCAGAAATCAGAATTTGTAAGAAAATCTTCGTAATAGAATATCTGTCATATTGTTTACTATGATTGTATGTAAGAAAATTGTAATAATAATGTAGGAAATAATTATTATAATTGATTTCATGTGTGTAAATTTGTCACAAACATTTATGGCTGCAACTAACGTAAATAAATTCAATTATAACATTGATATGATACATTATTATTATTATTTTACTACATACGATCACAGTAAATATTATGACGATAATCCATTTCGAAGATTTTCTTGTAAATTCTGTTTTCCGAAGAATCCAAAACGGTAATGCCCTTAAATTTGGTTTAAAATGCAGACTATTTTAATCGATTATTTTTTTACATTTAAAATGTACATTTTAGTAAAATATTTTGTAATGTTGTCAAATATATACATTCTTCTTTCTTAAAAGGCATAAATCGCACTTTTCTGACAATTTTTGTGGTGTCTGTACTACTTCATTATGAGTTCTTCACTTTGTGTAGTCGGGTGCCGTGCTCCATAGGCAGTTTCTTTACTTCGACCTTAAGATAAATAGGTAGCTAGGGATTAACGTCTCGTCGACAGCGAGGTCATTAGGGACGGAGTAAGTTGCTCAGAGAAGCAGGGACAGCGAATTAACTGGCCGTGACCAGTGTTAAGGTACCGTAGCCAGAATTAGCCCGGAGCGATTTCGGAAAATCCCGGAAAATAAAAATAAGGATGGCCTGGACCACGAATCGAAACGGCGTCCTCCCGAATGCGAGTCCAATGGTGTACTACAGTGTCATATCTATCGGTAAAGTTAATTAGAGAGTGCAATATATTTCAGGGTAATCACCAGCGTAATGTTTACATGCCTGACTTTTTTTTTGCTCTCGTATGTGAGTTAACGTGTTTCGTTTTTTTTTTTTTTATCCTTTCTGCAAACAGTAAAAAAAGTAGACAAATTCGCAATCCAATTATAAAGGTATAAAGACGCCACACTATGTTTAGGAGCAGCGAAATTTCGCGAAAATATTTCAAGACAAATTACACTTCAAATTACTGTAGGATCGTTTACCTATCTTGATCAGCTGAATTAATTTTTGACACCCTTTAATTGTCTGCACATGAATCACGTAGGAGCCGTGCCGATTTTGCCGAGTTCTGAGTGGCCTGGTCAAATATGAAGACGCCTTCTTAAGCAGACAGCAACCAATGGCAACAGAGGAACTGCTGTTGGGCGCTTACAGTATTGAAGTCTTCCGTGTGCTCATATTTTTTCGCTAAAAATCACCAGTTATATCTATGTTGGAAAATATGTCGGAGTAAAAGATTTTGACAATATTCCACTTGTTTTAAATATGAACTATACTGGTTTTCATCTTCTGCACGCGTCCGCAAAACTGATTTTAAGTAAACAGTAACATGGTGTTGATTTTCCATTTAGTTATCAAACATAACTTTGCACTTGCTATATAAAAAAATAATTATGTATATATATATATATATATATATATATATATATATATATATATATATATATATATTATATATCTAGGGCCAGTGATTTTTCACGTAAAAATCGGACCAAACAGTTGACTTCCATACCACATGTATATCTCAGCCGTTGTCATGACTCCATTGGCTGCTGGTTTCTTTCCCGCATTTCACGAAGCCACTCAGGATTCCGTAACTATTACACTGAACCTTCGTGACTCGTGCGCAAACATTTCACATGGACCAGAATATGTTTCAGCCAATGAAAAAAAACTGGGCGAACCTATAGCGCATTTTGTCTCGAAATCTCTTCGCGAAATATCACTGCCCCTATATATTGGAATGTGTAGCTTGAATACATATTCATTGCTTTCAAACTCGGTTAGGAGAAGTGTACCGACATTTAAAATCACGTATTCATGTTATTACTGTGCTGCACTTTTCAAAGATACGCTCTCAAAATAGCGGTTTAGTGATGGGAAACACGAAATAGTAACTCACAGGTAGCATGCATTCTCTGCCTTAAATTCACTCTACCCATCCGGCAGTTTATATGATATGCACTAATTGGAAATGTGTCATGATGCAACAGGATGGAGACACTTTGGCGGTGCGTGTCGCTGGTGTTGAAGTAGAAAAGTTTCGATTCTGTATATTTTGTTACTCTGTGACAGAGTCTAGAAATCATCTGATATGTAGAGACCAGAAAAATTCGCGAGTTAAATTGCATGTAGGCTAGACTCTGCGGTCTTATGTATGCACAAAGACGCAGATATGAACTGCACGTTGGTTGTCTGCTGTCAAAGAGGATGCGACGACTTTGTCACCCTTCTCCAGGAGGTGCCAGACACCGTGTGCACCAATGGCTAATGTTATATAAACACACGGTTTTGAATTCTAGCTTCTCCCAAAATGAATCCCCGAATTCTTCAGATCTGTATTAATAGATAGAGATATGAAAAATTCGTGGTTTAGTTTTGGGAAAAAGGTAGAATTCAAAGCATGTGTGTTTATGTAACATCCATTGGCCAGCACGGTGTTTGACAGCTCCTGGAGAAGGCTGGCCCAAATCGTCGCCTTCCACTGTGACAACAGACAACCAATGCACAGTTGGCATTGGAAGATTTGTTTATAAGACTGTCGAGTCTAGCCTGCAGGTCATTGAACTCACGAAATTTCCAGGTCTCTACTAATAGGGATAAAAAAAAGAGGGTAAGGGATTTTTTTAAGTCCTCTGCTAATGACTCAAATTTAAAAATTAATAACTTTAGCTTTCCCTTAGAACGAGCTTCTAACGTGGCGTCATTTGCACGAGAGAATAATCAGAAACGAAAGCCGAATTTCTGTTCTTCTCTTCCTTTTTGTCTTTTCCAGGTGAAAATCACGCCTCAGCCCCCGCAGAACCACTTAGCCTCTCAGCCACATCTGAGTTCCTTTTCTCCACCGCTAACTTATCTCTCCCCCGGCGATTCTTTCGCTTTATCCGACAGCCGTGGAGCCGCAACCGTAACATCCTGTTCGCAGGGAGCAAATTAGTTGGTAGGAGAACGGGAAGTGATGCTAAAAGAGTTCCTCGGAATGTACTGCGAAGTCCCGACTACAAACCATTCCTCAAGTCCTTCGCATGGGGAAGTCTGCTTTACAGAATACCCGTTTCGCACATTTCCGGGTGATTATTTTCTCCACTGCCGACCATGATGATTGTGAATACTAACCCTTCGAGGACGGCGCAAATGTGCTGGCATTAAGGACAGGATGGAAGTGAGCTGCCTATATTCTCCACCACATCAATATCACTTGTATTGGTCTCTATTTTTTCCACTTACCTTTATCCTATTGATCCGTCTACACCGGACACGCTTATTCTACTTTGCAACGTTTATAATTGCCCGGCCGTCGGCCAATGAAGTCGCGTGTGTCTTGTGTGCCAATTACCATGTCGCGACAGAGGAAAATGGTTTTATTATCAATCGTGTGCATTTGATAAATCACTAAATATAAAAGTTTTTGTCTTACAAATCGTAATGTTTGCTAAATGTAATTTTTTTTACTTCGATTTCGATAAACTCCAGCGAAACAGTAAAACTATAAAAATGTGAGTTTTATCTTAAAGAACAAAGAAATTTCCATACAAAGGTATCCACGAATATATGTGCATACTCCTGAAAGGGTTAACAAAAGCACTGCCGAAAAAGACCAAAGGGAAGTATAGTCTGTGTTACAAACTATATAGACATATCTTTAAATGCTATTCTCGATAAAGTGAGCACTTTTGACATCAACCTTATAAAAAGTCACTGAACCTGCCTGAATATACTTTAACGGGTGCACTGAGTGACATGCGCAGGTTAAAATTGGTAAGAATGGAAAGAAAATAGTTCCATATCGTAACGTCAAATAAAAAGAGTTTCAGAATAATTTAAATGATTAATTTTACGTTTTGTTTTATAAATGCATCCAAGTGTAAATATGAGCAGATTATTAAATATTTCCTTTTCTTATAACTCTGCAGTTTCACTTAACCGACGCATGAATAAAGTGATTAGGCCCATGCCAATGTTAATTTTATAAAAGGCGGAAGAACACACAACGTCCATACAAGTAGATCTTAATCGGGGCTTTCAAAAGTGCTCATTTTACCGTGAACAGCCTATAGCATAGAATTGCTTCAGGAACGCAATTGATGCGAGCTCTATTGTATTAGATCTTACGCAATAAAATGTGTTCAATATTTATTATTAAAATTTTGCGTGTCAAAGGAGACGTAATACATCACAAGGGACTTACAAAATAACGTAATTATTTGAAGCAGGAATAAACTTTAAAAAAAATTTGTGCGTATGTGTAAGTTTCAAGTGGATTGTTTATTAAATGTTCCGAACGTTTTTGAGTTCATAAGAATCAGTTAACGATGATATGGCCTAATCACGTCCAACCACACGAAAAGTAGAAATGTTTCACTGTTATCTTAGAAGCATTTTAAGTCTGCTCTATACACAATAAATTATATTTTTGAAAGGTTATTTTATGGTTTCGTGATCAAATAAGGACAACTTAATTAAAAAAAACAAATGATTTAAAATTTACCATTCGTCATGACTTTATCATATGAAAATTATAACACAGAATGATAATTCTAACCAAATTCAGACATTTATTTTAACACGAAGCTTGGTTTCGGCAATAGTGTTTATTGGCGTCGCAGAAACCAGCCCTGTTGCAATTTCTTTGAAATCCGGCACTTCGTTCACCTGCTGTAAATATTTTACTTCTAGTTAATTCAACTTTAAATTTTATCTGAAAAATTATAACTGGAATAGTGACGAACCGCATTACAAATTTCCAGAAAATTTTTTTTTGTGAAATTCTAATATCAGGAGGAATTATTTTGAGCTGTAACCAAACTTACTAATTTAGCTCAATTTTGAAATTGATTCGAAAATAATTTAAATTTAAATTTACTATAAATTTTTAAAGACCACTTTTCTCATTGTCATACTTTCCAGGCTATTATTTCATACCGCGACGAACGTTTTCTCACTGCTGCGTAAGTCAATAAATAAATGGCACCGACTCGACTGTATACAAGACAGCGAAGTTTAGCGAGCTGCCTGAAAATAGCGCTAATTTCGCTAGTCCCTACGTATTTGTACGCGCTAAAATTATAATCTCTTGATCATTTGGTTTAAGTTAATGATCTTCTTGTTCATTAAATGTTTTGGGATTTCCATTTGTCACCCTCTGAAATTTCTCTCTCTTTTTCTATTTTATCGCGCCCATCGTAGCTTGTAGAACGTAGATTTCTACTCTGTTTCCTTGGCGTCGTTAGCCCTTAATTTTCTGAAGTAACCTCTATAATAACAAACTTTAATCGCCTAATAATTTGCTACAGTCCTTGACTATAGACACTTTAAAAGATTGCTCCTCCCCCCACCCATTTATCTTCCCCGATCACGGAGGACCAAAGTAAATAAAAAATATTCAGTCACCGTATTTTTTATGTGGGAGTCCGGAATATAATTTGCTCAACATGGGGACGAAGAGACTGCACCGTTGATAAAGGCTATTCACGGTAAAATGAGCACTTTTGAATGCCCTGCTTAAGATCTACTTGTATGAACGTTGCGTAATATTCCGCCTTATGTGAAATTAACATTTCCATGTACCTCATCACTTTATTCATGCGTCGGTCACGAAAAACTGTGAATTTATTAGAAAAGTAAATATTTTACAAATCTACTAATTTTGTACACTTCGGTGCATAAAAAAAAACAGAAAGCCAAAGAAATAACTTCAGTTATCACAAACGGTTAGTTAACACTTTTTATTTTATGTTAAGATACGGAACTACTTTCCTTTCATCGTTAACTTGTTCACGATAAAGTGAGCAGTTTTGAAATCAACCTTAGAGAAAAGTCACTGGCCCTGCCTGCATATTTAATGGGCGCACTTAGTGATATTTGCCCAGTAAAGTTGGTAACGAAGGATTGAAAGTAGTTCCATATATTAACGTCAAATAAAAAGTGTTAGGTAACAATTTGATAATTTAAATTATTTCTTTCCCTTTCTGCTTTTATAATGAATAGAAGTGTAAAAATTAGCAAATTTTAAAAATATTTACTTTCCTAAAAATGCTACAATTACACTTGGCCGGCGGATGACTAAAGTGCTAAGGCCCGTGGCAATGTTAACCTTACATAAGACGGAAGAATACACAACGTGCATAGAAGTAGATCTTAAGCAGTGCTTTCAAAAGTGCTCATTTTACCGTGATCAGCCTATACGAACTTTACTGGGCGCGTGTCACTCAGTGCGCTCGTAAAAATATACGCAGGTAGGAGCAGTGAGTTTTCTCTAAGGTTGATTTCAAAAGTGCTCACTTTGTCGTAAACAGCCTTTACTGAATGTGGGGTTGGAGGGTGGAAATAAATCACGAAGAAGGACGGGATCGCCACGGAAACAGCATCCCGTTTGACCCTTTCTTCTGGGTTCCCGCCGCATTCGTTATAAAACCAGTCCTTGATTCATGTAGCCGTGTCCCTGCTTCGGATGTTGTTGTGACAACTGCGGAGAAAAATATCACCCGAACTTCTCGCGAATATTTACCAAGCTCTGTAGTTGGGAACCCGGCAGTTTCCCAAGTTCATGCGTTGGTGGCGCAGACTTCAGACTTAACGTTTGTGGGCGGTTACAACGCGCAACGTCCGCCACGTTTACCTCATCCGGTTTTAACCCCGCCGGGAATATAACTCAGTTCGCTGTAATGATAAGTGAACGTTCAAAATACTTTATCACAGCAGCCCCTCAGATGAACTATAAAAAGTCTGGAGGGTCTCTCAAGTGTTCGGCTATGACGCCTTCATTAAAGAACTCCAAAAAAAAAAATTCTTGCTCTGTAAGCATTTAATGGTTACAGACGTGGGAATTTCGCGGATTCATTTCTAGACAAGTTGGAATTCACACACTTGTACGTTCATGTTACTTTTGTAATTTGTCGACGTGTTGTTTGGCACCTCCTGGAGTTAAATGAATCAATAACAAACATGCAACAAATTGCGCGCCCAACCACCAACTTTTACTTCCACAACGATCAACCAATAAACAGTTGACATCTGTATGAGGGTATGTAGGACTGTGAAGTCTAGCCTACAGGTCATTGAACTCGCGAATTTAGCAGGTCTCTACTTATTGGTTCAAATGTGTCCAGGGTTTGACTTGCAGACTGCGATTCCAACTATATGTTTGCAGTATAGCTTGTCTTCAAATGAATTCTCGAAATTTCTGGGACTCTATTCACAAGAAACGAGATAAATTCGTGTTATTATGTGGTAACGCGTTATACTCCACTACCCTCTACCCACCTTAACACACTTCGTGAATTCGTTGCCTACCGCGAACGCCCGTCATTTACCTGTGTAATCGCGTTATTGGCGATTGGTTGGTGTGCCGATGAGTATTTACCATTAATTGACGTCAAATGGCGGAAGTCAAACGAGCATATGGAAGCTTGGAGTTATGTTTACAGCTATACACCAACGCAAAATTTGCAGGTTCTTAGCTATCAAGAATGTATGACGCTACTATCCTCTTTGATTGTGTTAATGAAGATTCTGATACTGTAAAGCAGAACGTTTCATTGTTTTGCAAATAACTTGGCTAAGTACAAAACCTGAACATGAAATCACAATAGGATAGACTGTCTATAGTAGTATCGATAGGAACAGGAAAATGTCACGTTTAAAAATACCTGTAGGCTAGACTCCACGGTCCTGTGTATTTTTGAGCCTCAGCTTTGTGTTATTCATTGGCTGTTGCTCGAGTGGCTGTAGCCAGTTTTTACCTCAAATCAGGTGGCGCGGGATTAGGTTATATTTTCTCTGCAGGTCTGTTACTGGCTCAGAGTTAACCTAGGCGTATGAAACAAACTGTGGTACAACTGCAGAAATAACATAAATGCACACGTCTAGCTCGTCCTAAAATTATTTCGCGAAATTTCCCAGTCCCTAGTTGTCTAATATGTGTTGGTTAAAAAATGCTCGTGATTTTACAATTCTCTTAGCATTACTAGAGACCAGAGAAATTCGCGAGTTCAGTGACCTGTAGTCTAGACTTCACAGTCTTATATACTGTCATACATATATCAACTGTTTATGGGTTGATTGTTGTGGTAGTAAAAGGCAGTGGTTGGGCGCACAATTTATCTGCATGTTTGTTATTGATTCATTTAACTCCAGGAGGTGCCAAACAACACGTAGACCAATTACAAAAGTAACATGAACGTAAAAGTGTGTGGATTCCAACTTGTATAGAAACGAACCCACGAAATTCTCGGGTCTCTAATAATAACACGAATTTATCTCGTCTCTTGCAATTAGAGGATAAACTTGACTACAAAAACCTACACACATCTTATTTTCGTTTTAATTGGATTGCAGTCTGTAAGTCAAGCCCTGGGCACATTTGAAACGATAAGTTACACGCCAGAAAAAGAAGGCCGAATTCCGTGGCACCTGGTTTCGAGTAATAGCGGAGCAACAGCGAATGAACAACTAACCAAGTCTCGAGTACACGAAAGTATTGAGGGGTCTATATAGTTTGTTGCCAAATGTATCCACGAAATTTTCGGATCTCTGTTTGTGATTAGGGACACCCGAATTTGGCAAAAAAGATTTCAAGGCCAGTTGTTTTTAAACACTTTAGCTCAGATCCACTTTCGTGATTGGATGGTTTCCGTGTCACGCGTCTTTAAGTGTTTGCTCGCGAATCAAAGACGAACAGTATTGAAGTTACCTAATCCTGACTGGACACTTACGTAGGATAAGATCGTCTCACAAAGAAACGCTGCCAATAAACAAAAGAAAATAGTTGGTGTGCCTGTAGGGTATTGAAACATAGCATGCGCGGAAATTTTTCTTGAAATTCGGGTGTTCTTGCTTATGATAGCTACCTGCAACTTTTATGTCATTATTTTGTTTCAGGTAATAATTTAAGAACATACTTGTATGCACTACGTTTTCATTGGCTCATATCTAGGGCTACCTGTATTTCGCGAACAGATTTGCGTGGAGGCTAAATTTCAATATTCTGTTTTCTTCACACTTGCAGTATTCGTTTGGCTATTGGATGCTTTTCCTTGGGCGACGGCTGACTGCAACATTATTGAGCCAATCAGAATTAAGTTTCTCCGATACTGACCGTTCATGACTCGCGGGCAAATAGAAAAGACGCGCAACAATTCAAACGATCCAATCACGAAAGTGGTTCTGAATGAAAGTGTTTTGGAACACAACTTGTCCGGAAATCTTTTCGCGATAAACACCTGCCCCTACTTATGTTTAACTTGACACGTACTGAGTAGCTCGGAGACAATTAACAAGCACTTCATATTGGGATGAGCGAATATGTGCTGGATAGTCAGGAGGGAGTAATTTCACAGAGGAGTACCAGCCAATGAACAAATGACTCCGGCACGAGTATATACAGGACTGTGAAGTCCATCTTGATGCCAAATAATAACGAGAATTTTTAACGCACGCAATTGTAGCCAGTAACTAAAGAAAACTGTCAGACGTGTGAAGAATACGTTGAATTCTAGGAATCAGTCAACTTTTTCCGCGGGGTAACTTTCACCTCTATGTAGAAGCTGTTCTTAGTAAACTGAGCACTATTGGAAGCCCTGCTTGTAATATACTCGTATGCGCATTGCATTTTACTCAGCCACATGAAAAATTAACTTCGCCATGGACTTGCTCATTTTATTAATGCGTCGGTCAAGAGAAACTGTAAAATTATTAGTAGAGCCCCGAGTATTTCGCGAATTCATTCGGAGGAGAGTTAGACTCCAAACACTAGTAGTTATTTTCTCCTACAGTTGTGATTGGACGGCAGTTCTGTAGACACGCCCCTATTAACTCTGAGCCAGTACCGAGTATGAAGCAGTTGTTTGAGTGTTCCACATTCCTGGACAGAGGCCCTCACTTGATCACAGCAAACAATAAGCAAACGATAAGATAATGTCTCACGTGTATTATAGAGGGCTGCCCAGTCTAGCCTGCTGCCAACACAATACGCGAAATACTCGGGGCTCTAATTATTAGGGAAAGTAAATACTTAACAAATGTGCTAGTCGCTTTCACTTACATAAACAGAAAACCGAACGAAAAATAAATACTTTAATTTTTCACAAAGCATTACCCAATACTTTTAATTTAACGCTTATACAGGCAACTGCGTCCCCTCTGCTGTTAGCAACTTTACTGGGCGGATTACAGCCAATCTGCCCGTTTAGATGTACGCAGCTCGGGGTGGTGACATTTTTCAAAGGTTGAGGTCCCCAAGTGTTCAATTGACCTTTGAACAACCTGTAATACCATTGTGGACAAGATGGGAGGGAGTCACCTAATTCCATTGTTGCAGAACCCAGGACTTTTGGTGATACGTAAGGACGGGTGTTTTTCGCAGAAAATATTTAAATACCAGTTATACTCCAAACCACTTTTGTTCATATGCACCTTCGTGGTTGGATGATTTCAAATGTCACGTGCGTCCGCGAATCATGGACGTTCAGTGTCGGAGAACTTTATTACGATTGGCTCAGTCGAATAAGAACATGTCTTCTTGCGTAGACGAGTGGTCAATAACCAAAGGAAGTCGTTGTTGTGGACGCAGGGTATTGAAGTCTAGAATGGCCATAAACATTTTCGGAAAATAAACCCTGTCCCTAGTGATATGTGTTCCCACACACTATACCATCCAACTGGTTCGCACCACGCCGCACCTATTATGTGACACAGCGTTCATTATTGGTACCGATAGGAAAATTTGACGAGTGAAATGACCTGTAGGCTAGACTCACTCCACAGTCCTGAGTATGCTCGAGCCTTGGCTCTGTTGTTCACTGGTTGCTGCCCCAGAGAGTGGCCAGGATTACTCCACACCTGGCAGTATCGGAGTAGCCAGTTGATTCCTTACAAGTCTGCTGTTGCCTCAGAGACGCCCAGGGCATGTCTAATAAACTATGACTAGAGACATGCAAAATTCGCGTTATTATTTGGCATCAGGCTGAACTTCATAGTACTGTATGCACTAGAGCCGACGACTTTTCTCCAATCGCTGCTGCATAAGTGTGAATTCACTTCCTTTCTGACTGATCTGCGCGTGATTGGGGCACACAATTGTGATGCGTTCTTTTATTGGCGCAGAGTTTCCCAGGGGTGTTACATAAAGTATGGTTCAATGACAAACATGTTGAGAAGGTACACGTGTTTGAAGTTTAACGTGTCCGCAAATAATAACGCGAGTTTTGCAGGTCTCTAACTATGATCCGATTGTAAAGGTGACTTCACTGTGTATGTGTTTGACGTCTATCTCGTCCCGAAATGAATTCGCGAAATGTTCCCTTCCCTAATTATTGGTTGGTTGACAGGCAATGGAATGGAGAGTTGATATCTATCAATCACTAAGAGATAGGCGTTTCTCGCGGAAATATTTATGGCCATGCTAGACTTCAATACACTACGTCAACAACTACAAATTCCTTTGGTTATTGGCCGCGCGTCCACGTGAAAATACATGTACTTATTTGACCGGGCCAATCAGATCAAAGTACTCACATTCTGAATGTCCTTTATTCGAGGGGGGGGGGGGCACTTGGGGTACGTAAGATTTAAATCTTTCAACCACGAAAGTGCATATCGGCTAAGGTGTTTGGAGTACAAGTGGCCTTGAAATCTTTTAGCTAAAAACACCTGTCCCTAGCAATCAGATATTCTACAGTATGTAACAAGAGATACAATATTCATATAAGTTTCAATAACCATACAAAAGCCTAGTTTTTATTCTATATATATATATAATTGATTTGTTGCAATGATATATTTCACCGCATGATATACGCTAATACAAAACATTAAACTATATAAACGCAATGTTTATGTTCAAAAGCAAAAAATAATAATACTTGTATATCATGAGCTCAAAGTGTCAAAGTATCAAAGGGAAATAAATTCCCATGTGATTATTATTTTGATGGCAAGATTTTATAAACTTACTAAAATTGTTTGACAATTCGATATAGTACGACATATTCAATCAGATAACTCTACTTCACTAACTTACGCAATTAGGGGCATCCAGTTTTCGCGAAAAGATATCCTTTCTGGGTGAATTTTAAAACACTTAAGCTCAGGTACACATTCGCTATTGGATGGCTTTAACTTCTGCGCGTCTTAGGTGGCTGCCCGAGAATCACGAACGTTTAGTATCTCGGCTCTGATTGGTCCAGTCATATACAACATCTCTGCTCACAAAATAACACATTCAATATCCGGAGGGAAACTGTAGATGACCGCGAGGGGTATTGAAATCTAGTTGCCTTAAAATTCTTATTGCGAAAATCGGTCTTCCATACTTATCCCTAGATATGGTCGAATATAGCATATTTTGTGCAAAGGTATGTTTTAAATCACTTACAGTTTCTTCTTCTTTTGGGATTGGATAATACCCGGTTTACATCTCTGCTAACGAATCATATACGTTAAGTATTACTGCAGAAGAATAGTCATTGGCCCAGTTAAACCACAGAAACAGCTTCTAACACACACACGTTAAATAAAGGAAAAACGAAAATAAACCATTAGACGTGTGCAGAATATTTATATACGAAGCTAGCAATCAGCCATATTCTCCGCGTTAAATCACTCTTTGTACGTGCATGCATAGTTTATCTATTTAAGGAATAAATAAAAATATATTATTTTTTTAGGCATTCCCTCAAGCCAATTTGTTTTGGAACTGTACTAGTAACAATGTATTGCTGTCATATGTCCAAAAATATGAGTTTGGTTTTGATGATATTGGCGGCAGCTGTTTAGCCGACTACAGATTACTGTATAGTGTAAATAACGATCAATGTCTCCAACTACGTGAGGGACTTACCGATTTGAATGCTTTTTTCTGCAATGCACAGTGTACAAAATTATATCCGCTATAACGTGCAATATATGGACCACCATGTCAGGTAAAATTAAATGGTTGTCCCAACCTGAAAAACAAGACATGTCCAGGCAATGTCCGTATCACATAATACATAACCCCTTTACGTACGCACTAATTTTTCGTTCTAGGCGTTGAAAATAACCGTTTATTTGGCATGAGTTTCTTTTAAGAACTTGAATTTTGTAACCTTATAAAATGGTTGGTGTTTCATCAGGAACCAATATAATTGGCCAGGGAAGGCGTGTCAGTATCGGTCTTATCTTCTGGACTTGCACAGCACTGAACATGATTTAACCTATTTTGCAACATGTGAGATGTGAACGAGTATACTCAGGATAATACGTCAATCCCTTAACCCATTAAGACCGTGTGTACACGTTACGCAATTTGTGTACATTGTGCACATATAGGTACATTTTGGTCTGTACTGCACACTGTGAAGCTCAAAGACCAGTGATCTTACCTGTGGGTAAATGATTGACAAACCGTCATACTAATAATTGGCTCATATAACTGTAACCAAACATATAGTATACAGCTCACTGGCCGTGAGAACGTAACAGCACGCATCAGAAATTAAAGTTAAAGTGGGTCTGAAAGGGTTAAAAATGCAGTAGTAAAGACTAAGGAACCTATAGGCTGTGGAAACTAACATTTTTTGGGTGTGTCAAAATCTTTACAATTATTGTAAAGTTTAGCATAAGGATCACAGAGTAGATAAGAATGCAGAGACGAAATGGCGTGTCGTTTCCTTTGAAGTAGGCGTACCCATTCTCTGATTGGCTGCCGCGAGGCTCTGGAAAGCCGGTATTGTGTCTAATCTGGCTACTACATGATGCGAAAGGTTCTCCGTTGGCCATTTACGCCATCTTGTTGGCGTTTCCAGCTAGAGTTCGCGGTATAACCAGCTGTTTCACTCCTGTATCCTTAAACCTTTTCAGTCGCGAATTAATTCCCAAGCTCAAGTGTTGCAATCGTTCGTTATTACGAAGGGTGTTGTACTTGCGCCGATCGAATTTCTCGCAACCAGCCAACAATGTGCAGCTTGCGCGTTCATAAAGGCTGCACACGATAAAGTGAGCACTTTTGAAAGCCCTGCTGAAGATCTACTTGCACGTACGTTTTGTATTATTCCGCCTTATGTAAGATTAACATTGTCATGGGCCGCATCACCTTACTCATGCATCGGTCAAGTGAAACTGTGATATTATTATGAAAGTATATATTTAACAAATCTGACAGTTTTTACACTACGATATATATATAACAAATTTAAAAAAAAAAACAGAAAAAGAAAGAAGCAATTTAAGTTAACGGAAATGGTCACCTAACACTTTTTATTAGACGTAAATATACAAAACTACTTTCCCGTCCATCGTTACCAACTTAACCGGGCGCATGTCACTCAGGACGCCTGTTAAAATATATGCGAGTAAGGGCAGTGTCTATTTTCTATGGTTGATTTCGAAAGTGCTCACTTTATCGTGAACAGCCTTTCCCTGAATTTATTTAAACGGGCGTCCTGTAAAGTTGGTAACGATGGTTGGAAGTAGTTCCGTATCTTAACGTCGAATAAAAAGTGTTAGGTAACCATTTATGATAATTAATTTTATTTCCATTTTCTGTTTTTATTTTAATCCATCGAAGTGTAACGTCCGAACAGATTGGTAAAATATTCACTTTTCTAATAATTTCACGGTTTACCTTAACCAATGCATGAATAAAATGATGAGGCCCATGACAATGTTGATCTTAAATAAAGGCGGAATAATACACAACGTGCATACAAGCAGATCTTAAGCCGGGCTTTCGAAAGTGCTCATTTTACCACGAACAACCTGATATCTGTATCGACCATTCGCAAATGAGATGTGGAGAAACTTCAAGAAATCAGAAATCTCGCAAAGAAGGCGTTCAATAAACCGGCGAGTGATTCCTTGCTGTGTACAGTGTCGACCATAAATACCCTTCGTGTGCAACATGTCCTCGATCGTGGACACGGGGACCGAACGCATTTTTTTTTTTTTTTTTCGTTTCAGGTTTTGCGAAAGAATGCATTTTTATTGTGAAAAGTATTTACGAATTTCGTGTGACAACTGGCACCTCGAGTGCTATCGAAATTGTTTTAGTAGAACCATGACTAGAGATAGGATTCATTTCGGGACAAGATAAACGTCAAACACATATACAGTGACGTCACCTTCGCAATTGGATCGCAGTTTGTTAGACCCGCCCTGCGCGCCTCTGAGCCAATAACAGATTTGCAAGTGAACACCTTGCGAATCCCATAACTGCCAAGCGTGGGGCAACAACCAATGAACACACAGCTGAGGTTCCAGTATGTACAGGACTGAGGAGTCAAGCCTACAGGTCATTGAACGTCTTGGCGCTAGTTTCTGTAATAGCACAGCACCGACTAGCAGTTCATATATTCTGCAACATATCATACGTAGAGAACTGAAAACTACGCGAGTTCAATGACCTGCAGGGTTGACTCTATAGTCTCATGTACAAATATGACGATATAAACTGCACATTGGTTGTCTGCTATCACAGTGGAAGGTGACAATTGGACACTGTTCTCCAGGAGGTGTCAAACACCGTGTGGACCAATGGCTAAATTTATATACATACACGTGTTCTGAATACTAGCTTGTCCCAAAATGAATCCGCGATTTCTTCCCGGTCTCTAATCATACGTGCACTAGTATACTCGGGACATGTTAAGGAGTTAAACCGTGCTCCCGATATGATGTATTCCCTACATTTGGTTACAACGAAATAGTGAAGTTCATGTAGCGCTGCGATTGCGATCAATAAAACCGTTATAGTAAACCCATTCCATCGTTCACGTGAAAAAATCCTTACTGCGACAACATGACTAGACTGACATCACAGTGGGAAAGCAAAATATCGCGAGTTCGATTGCCTGTAGGTGGAGACCTGAAGAATTCGCGGTTTCATTTTGGGACAAGCCAGCATTCAAAACATGTGCGTTTATATAACATTGGCCATTGGTGCACACGGTGTTTGACACCTTCTGGAGAAGGCTGGCGCAATCGTCACCTTCCACTGTGACAGCGGACAACCAATGCACAGTTGGCATCAGCAAATTTGTACATAAAACTGTAGACTCTAGCATGAAGTTCATTGAACTTGCGAATTTTTCAGGTCCCTACCCGTAGGATAAACTTAGGTATATGTTGTTCACGGTAAAAAGAGCACGTTTGAAAGCTGCTTAACTTATCCTTGTAAGCACGTTGTGTATTCTTACAATATATGTAAAATTAATATTGCCGCGGACCAGATCACTTTATTCGTGCGCCAGTAGAGGGAAACTGTAAAATTATTATTTACGTAAGTATTTAACAAATTTTATAATCCATACACTTTACGCATTAAAATAATCAGAAAAAAATTAATAAATTATTGCTGTATGGTCAAATGTTTACCGAACACTTTTAATTCATAGTTTAAACACGGAACTACTAGTCCTTTCCCGTTACAAACTTTACTAAACGCAGCCACTACGTGGGCCCGTTAGAAATACACGCAAGTAGGGACAATGACATTTCTCAAAGGTTGAGATCAAAAGTGCTCACTTGATCGTGAACAGCCTTTACAGTTATATGCATCTACAGTTCCAATTGTTTGTTCATTGTCTGCTGCCTTAATGGGTGATCCGTTCTACCTTACACCAAATAGAACAGGATTTGGTCCTTGTTTCCTTGAAAGCGTATTATTAACCCAGGATCGTCCAGGGCGGGTCTAAAACATTGTGCTCCAGTTTAAACAAAACGCTACACTGTACAAGTGTTTAAAGGTAGATTGTCCTGACATTTTTAGCTACATTTTTCGGGCCTTTCGAATAAGTAATGTGGATGCGAATGTACTAAAAAGCAATTAGCCAGGCATAGAATAAGGTCAGTATTACACAGTAAACCCAAACTGGTTTTCGTACTTCAATTAAAAAAAATTTCACGGGTGTACCAGTGTGTTTTCTCGATTTCTTATCCTTAGGTAAATATTATAATGTGGAATACCGTGAACTGGCAAGTATTTGTGGAATAATTCTGGATCTCAAGTTGCACACAATTTTCAATCATGTTTATTCATAGTATCTGTTTAGCATAAACTCATTTGTAGTCAACGTGAAGTGGATAATGATTACGTTCGTATGCAGGAATAACTTCCCCATTATGTTTTCGTATAATTTCCATCGGAAGTCTGCATTGCAAATGCCACTCCAATTACCAGTTGCTTTTAAGATGCAATGGCCTGCTGATATTAAAATAAATTTAGAAGTGCTAAATGTATAACACATCTTCCACATTATCATTTCATGTTTTTAGTCAAGCATTGATCAATACATGGGCGTCTAAAGCAATACATTTTAATATCATAAACTTCTCGTGAGCAGTGATTACGGCATAGTTAGTCAATTATAGTGTTTTTATTTTATTTTAAGAATACATACAGCACACAAAGTAAAAAGCAAGTAATAATCAGGTTCTAAATAAAATACTGCATCGATGTAATTTCAACGTACTTGACTGCGCAGAACGTTCATGAACATTTCAAAACTTATAAAAGTTAATAAGTAATATACGACAGACCAATTTTAACTAAGATAACAGTAGTTTATTTTCTTCATTTTCACATCAGAAATATTAACATTGTGGCCGTGAGAGTTAGATATAACAATCTACGCAACTGGAAAGCTTTTATTTTAAATAAATCATTACGCTTCATCAACGTGTACAATATTTCTGTATGAGACCGACTGCGAAACTCGCCTACAGTTATGTCTGACTAGTATTGTGTGACGAGGTTATAAGTTTTTGCAAGTGCATGAATTATTTAAGCAGACAATTCATTCGTGTATTTTAGAGTGTTTGAGAGGAAGTGTACTACGGTTTTCTAAACATTTAATACATCAGTGTATAATACGTGCGCATGTAAAAGAAAACTTCCACTTGAGTTGGCAATTAGAAGTTGGTTGATCTCTATACCTATCTATACAGTTAGCTTTCGTGAGCAATACGTTAAATCAGTAATGACAGACTGTTTTCAGTCAACTGTATTAAAAATTCTATTTGCCTAGACTGTATGGGAACAAATACGGAAACCCGCAATGAAAAACTGAATGTTTACTTAAAAATACGATTTAGTGGATAGTAAGTCCTGCAAAATTTTGCGTTAATTTTCGTTAGTTGACAAAACTCCAAAGTGATGTATGATCTTTCCGCTGTTGCAGTTGGCAGGCAATTTGTGTGCTCTTCCCAACGGCACTTATAGACAAATGAAAAGGCTCAAAAGTTGAGCAACCAAACGTCTCGCAAAATTACTTCCGCGTTAGGGCCACATAAGATACATTAGGCTGTGAGTCGACCAAGGCTGGTAGGGGGCAAGTTCTCAGTGCAAAGTGTTCCACTTCCGGAAATACATATGTTGTTAGTAGTATAAAAATGCCGATTCGAGCGCAGCCCCCAGTAATCAGAAAAACAACGGTAAATTAAATGCTCGAGCCATCAGAAAACTATTAGAAGAAATTACAGACGAAGATTATGAATTTGTGAAAAAGGTGTGGGAAAAATTCAACATAAAATCTCTAAGAGAGTACACAGAACTCTATAACAAATCTGATGTATTGATATTGTCTAATATAATGGAAAAGTTTAGAGATGTATGTCTCAAAACATATAAGATATATCCACCATGATATTTCATGGCCCCAGGGTTAGCGTGGGATGCTATGCTCAAACATACTAAAATAGAACTAAACTTATTAACAGATTACAACATGATTTTGATGATAGAAAAAGGTGTTCATGGTGGAATTTCACAATGTTGTAAGTGATATGCTAAAGCAAATAATAAATATATACAAATGCTTATGATAGTACAAAGGAAATCTTTTATCTAACATATCTGGATGCCAATAACTTATATGGATGGGCTATGGGCCAGTATTTATGCTATGGTGGGTTTAAGTGGAGAAAAACAAATATAGATGTAACAAAAATACTAGATGATTCTAGAAAAGGTTATATATTGGAAGATGATTTGGAATACCCACATGAACTACATGATCTCCACAAAGATCTGCCATTGGCATCAGAGAATAAAATACCAGAAGGTTCAAAAAATCCCACACTCTTGACTACTCTGTATGATAAAGAAAAATATGTATTACACTTGTAAATCTTAAGCAATATCTATCTCTCAGAATGAAGTTGAAAAAGATCCATAGAGTTATGGAGTTTGATCAATCAGATTGGCTTAAGTCCTATATTGATCGAAACAAAAATAAGCGAACAAAGTCTATTAATGACTTTGAAAAAGATTTCTACAAATTAATGAACAATTCTGTTTTTGGGAAAACAATGGAAAATATTAGAAACAGAGTGGATACATGGTTGTGCACAAGTTCTAAGCAAATGGATAAACTAGTGGCTAAACCAAACTTTAAAGATAGTACTATATTTACTAACTCTTTGGTTGCAGTTCATATGATTTAAAAAAAAACTGTGCTTTAACAAACCCATTTATGTTGAAATGAGCATACTTGATCTATCGAAAGTCTTAATGTACGATTTTCAGTATAATATAATGAAATCAAAGTATGAAAAAATATTGAACTGTGCTACCAAGATACTGATTCATACATCTATTATATAAAAATATCAGACTTCTACAGTGACATGAAAGAAATGGTCCATCATTTTGATACTTCTGACTATAAAAAAGATAACCCATATTGTATAGTGTTAGTTAACAAAAAGATTATTGACAAAATGAAAGATGAATGTAATGGAAAAATAATGGAAGAATTTATCGGATTAAAACCGAAAATGTATGCAATAAATGTGGAAGGTGGTGTAAAGAAAATTGCAAAGGGTGTGAAAAACACTGTAGTTAGAAATAAGATTAGTTTTTATGACTACAAAAAGTGTTTGTTTGGTAAAAAAAAGTGTTGTACAAAAGTATGAATCTTATTAAATGTAAGAAACATGAACTCTATATGATTGAGTTGAGAAAAAAAGCATTAAGTTAAGAAGATGATAAAAGATTTATTCTTAAAGATGGTATTAATACACTACCATGGAGGCACTACAAAATTGAAAAAGAGTGATACTATGAAATATGTTTTAAAAATTATAATAAAATGATTACCTTTACGATTATCATCTTAATTTTGATAAACTCCAGCAGAGGTGAAAATCGAGCACTTTCTGCATTAAAATATTTAAATGATTTTGGGTACTTAAAAGGATCTGACATAGATATTACACATGTATATTCATCAGTAGTTTCAAATGCTCTCTGACTTTTTCAAGAGTATGACAACATAACAATTAGTGGTGAAATAAGTAAAGAAACACTAACACTAATCAAAACTCCTAGATGTGGGGTACCAGATGATATATTTGTCTTTTCTACATATATTACCAAATGGACAACGAAAGTATTAAAATGGCATTATGTGTTGGCCAATCATGACTTACTACAACTGTTTCATACGTGGGCCAAACATACTGGCATTATGTTTAAACATGATACTCAAAACCTGCACATAATAATATCAAACAAACATATTATTCATACAGTTCAAAAGTCTCAGCATTTATGCAATAGTAAATTAGATCGGAAAGGTGGAATACTGGGCCATGATTTTTTTTCTTCAGAAATCAGATAACTCACCAGTTGAAATTCATATTGATGCTGAAGAAGATTGGTATCTTAAACAAGACAACAAATCTCGAGGAAAAATAAATCTTTTTGTAATGCTATTGCATGAAATAGGACATGCATTAGGAATACATCATTCGAATGTCTACGAGTCTGTTATGTAACCAATTTATGTCTCTGATCGACTAGAAGTAGATTTGTGCAACTTGAAAAATATCAACACATTTTTGGTAGTCAACCAAGTGATGTATATTTTTGATAAAAAATATTTTTGGACATATGACATAGTTGATAAAATAGTTAGTAAACCAGAGCTTATCACTAACTGGTTGTTTTTCTTACCGGGTAATTTTGAAAGCTTTATATCGATTTATCACAGACCATCGGGGGAAATTGTAATGTTTATAGAGTCAAATATATATATACATATATATTTGAATATCCTAGTCTGCAACTCGTGTCTGGATATCCAGAGATTATTTATGATATGGTTATACCTCAGAATTCCAAAATAAAAGCAGTTGTAAACACCTACTCTGATCGCACTTTTGTATTTTATGATGAAATGTATTTTATGGAACTGGACAAGTGCTTATTCAGATCTAAATCATTCGGTTTAATTTCAAAGAAATTTCTGGTCTTACCAGCTCGGTTAGATTCTGCTTTTAGATACACAAATGGATTATTATACTTCTTCAAGAACACAGCATACTACGAATTCAGTGAGTTTACGAGTTTTACCAGAGCTGACAGATTTGATCTTCCAGTGTTCAATGTAAAGTGTTCTACATTACCATCCTCATATTCAGGTATTCTTAATCGTTCAAAAAACTAGTGATGCAAATGGAGACGATCTCCATACATTAAATTAAACTTAAATATTGTTATGTATCAGGAATCTATTCAAGTGGGTCCTTTATTATCATTTAAAAAACTCTCTTATATGAATTTTAAAGAAAAAATTATATAACAGTAAATGTTTTTAATGGATAAACATCCATTAAAAACTAATAACCATACATGCTTGCGCACTATAGGACTTCTGTGATTATTTCACTTTTAACATCATAAATTAGGTTTCTTTGGCTTACTAGTGCCACATTACAAATAGTGGTAGACGATATTGGTTAATTAAAATTATCTATAAGTTTCAGACTAGTTCGATCTTTTACAATAGCAGTTTTTCTGTAAGAACAATCAATAACATACAATGGTCTTCTCCCAATAAATGACCCAGAGTTGAAGCGCAGTTCAGTATTACAATAAAGGGGTATCTAATTTAGTCTTTGAATTTTTAAAATCAGTGTAAGCAATATACATCATATCGAAAATTTTATCATCAATGTTTAAATTCCAATTCTTTTGGGAAACACTTCATTCCATTCATTCTTAATATAAATATTTTTTGACAAAACAAGAGCCAAACATTGAACTGTGTGTGAATTGTCCAGGATCTTCTTTTCTGTTTTGCTGAAAACCAACAATGACAAAGTCTGGCATATCAGATTGAATTGAATTTAACTGATCTTTTATATCAAACTGAAATGAGTTTGCATTAGTAGGTACTGGTTTTTCATGGCATTGCCAATAATTAAAACCAATTGGAATTTTGGGATGTTTGTATAATTTTGCTTTAATTTTGTCTCCATAAATAGGATCCTGTTCAACAATTGGCCACAGAATTTCCATTTTCTCAAAAACAACTTTACCAGCACCTGGTATTTTATCTTCTTCATCAGATCCATCTGCTTTCTTTGGGGGTCTTCTGTAAAAAGAAACATCATCATTTGAATTTCGAATGAATGTGATCTTGTACCCACCTTTCCAGATTATTTCATTACAATCTCTCATTAACCCAAACAAATATCTAAATGGATATGTAATTTCGTTATGCTTATCTTTCCTAACATATTTAACTAGTTCTATCCCCGAAATTTGTAAGTATGCTGATTCTGATTCTGAACCTAGCTAATGTATGCATCATTGTTGAAGTGATGCCAGGGTTGTCAATACTTTCGATAATACAACTATGTTTAGAGATCTCTAATCTTGAGAACTGGAATGGGAAGAAATTCTCACAAAGATCAATAGTTGAAGTTTTTCATAATCTGCATTTGTATTTATTTTAGTTAGCTTACACCATTGGTATACATAAGCTTCATTCAGATGTGAAAATGCATCGCCAATAGGAATATCAAACTCAATGCGCTTGTTGTATTCATTCAAAATAATTTGGTTTGGTTGTTTGGCGGAAACGACTAAAGCTCATAGCTTTCAATTTTTTGTTGATCAATTTATTATATACAAAAAAAATCTTAAACAACTACACTTTTCTTATCAACAAAAGAATTATTACTATCAAAACCTAACCATTTAATTGGCAGTTTATTTCCTTTTCTTTGCAAAACTTTTTCCACTAAGAAGTTGTTATCATATTTGGTCTTAAGCAGCTCTGGCTCATTAAAAAATACCTTTAATCAGTTGATTTTTAAAATCTTTTATTCTATATTTAGTGGGATTTGTGTGCAATACTTCACACACCTCAAATACTTCAGTGGACCAATTTGGTGTATATCCTTTTTCAAACAAATTTTTACCTTTACTTATACAAACTTTATCTCCTATTGCAACTATAGTTTAACCTTTTTTCTTTATCCTCTATACATGTTGCTTAGAATATAACTTTCATTCTTTGCATTTACATTGGCGGGTTTCATTCCTATTGTACAGTGAACAGTGTAATAGTATTCACTTATTAATTTAGGTAATATTGCTACCCAATTATAGTTTCCCTGCAAAGGTAAATATCTTCCACATTTTCTCCTTCATTGTTCTATTAAATCTTTCTACAATGCTTGCTTTCTTTTCACTGTATGTTGAATAGTGTGTTGTGTTGTTATTAGCCATTAATACCTTAAATTATTTATTGTAAAATTATTTCCCTTTGTCTGTTTGTAAATGCATGGGTTTGCAATCATTCAAAATAGTTTTAAATGCTAATGTAACATTTTCGCCAATTTTATCTTTGATTGGTATTGCCCATGCATATTTGGAAAAAGGATATATCATGGTTAACATATGTCAACCCTTTGTTAATTCTGTGTATACCTTTTAAAGATCCAGAAATCATCTCAACTAAATCAGCTTGCCAAAGAACATCGATGCCAAAAGAACGAACAGTTCTTCTGGGGAGGTTTTTTTGCATTGGTTTGTGAATTTCATTTACAATATCGTTTTTATACCCCCACCAGTGAATATCGAGTTATTGGTAACACAGCATCTAAAAACACATTTAATTCTTACTTTGTTATTATTTGTAAGTTCATATGAACTTAGTGTATTTTTCATACATTTGAGACAGTATACATTTAAGTTATCATTGTTCATTTTATTTATTTATATAATAAATGAGACAACAAAAATTGAACACAATGTAGGGAAGATTATAGAGAGAAGAAGACAGCTAATTGAAAAGTTTAAAACTTTAAGAAAGTTTCGCCAAGATAAATATGATAAAAATAAAAAACACAATCAACCAGTGATAGATGCGATAGAAGATTTGGGACTACTTATCTAACACATAACATTATCTCTGGGAAAAATAAGATATATTTTGTGGGTCAGAATGATATGGAATCAGCAATTGATATTCCAGTTGGCCAATATAGCTTAAATGATATTGAAAATACTATAAAAGCAATTTTTTCATTTAGTGTAGATTCAATGGATGGGAAATAAAATTATATATCTTTCGAGCTGGATAAAATAACAAACAGAGGGAAAGTAAAATGTACGCTTAAATTAGAGTTTGTAAAATGGGGTTCAATAAGAAAACTTTTGGGTTTCGTAGAAAACAAAACTCTGAAAGCAAATGTGGACGATTATGGTGATACAATTTCAAAATTTGCTCCATTTGAAACAATAAATATACACTGTAATAAAGTATATGATATGATATTAAAACATGATGAATATAATCATAGAGAAACTAACATTATTGCCACTTTTAAACCAAGAACAACATTTGGATTTGGCGACACGATCTATTACGAACCAGCTTATCCATTATTTTTTCCAGTGCAAACTAATCAAGTTAATGAAATAATAGTTGAAATTAAAGATGAAAAAGGTAAGTTAATTAACTTTGATTTGTCTGAAAGAACAGTAGTATTAGAGATGAGACCGTAGATATTTTTTTGGTGTTGAAGTAGTCATATTCTATATATATAATAACTTTAATAGTTTAAAAACTATTAAATTTTCATGTGATAAAGATGAATAATATTTCTATAGAAAGTGCAATGAAAGATTTAGAATAATAATTCAATGTTTTGGCTACTTTAATATGTCAAAATTTTGAAATGCGTATCTAAATTTTTTATTAGACTATGTTGTAGCACATTGCCGAAGTCAGAGTGATAATTGTGTTTTAATGATTGTTAACCATTAAAACATTACAGAGATATGAGCACAAATAAAAATCAACTGCTGTCTAATTATACGACAACGATCATTTACTCTTTAAAAAAACCGAATAGAATGCATTTGTTTAACACCACAATCCACCATTCCATTATATGCAAAACTTATACCTCCACGATTAACATTATTTAAAACATTTTCACTGAAAATCTGAACATATCTGTCTGGTAAGGTTACTTTAAAACGTTCAGAAGTAATTATCACTTTGTATCCATACCATGTATCATTTATTTCAGCATGGTTCATGGGGTAGGACTGCCCAATTGTAAGTTCGGACAGTTTCTTAAATCGATTTAATACATTTAGCAACTGATCCATTTTTTATTAAATACAATATTTTTTTTTTTACGTATTAAAATTTTCTAAGCCACTTTTTTTTGTGGTTGTGCTCAACCGCAACTCTTTACAGGTATTTTTGCAGATGCACTCAAACGCAAAGTTTAACGCAACTTTTTTTCTAAAGACTACGATCTAACCACCCACAACTTTTTGAGTCACTTTTTTGCGGTTGTGCTCAAATGCAACTTTTTGAGCCTCTTTTTTTTTGCAACTGCGCCCAAACGAAACTTTTTACGCTCATTTTTGCAGATGCACTCAAACGCAAAGTTTAAAGCAACTTTTATTCTAAAGACCATGATCTGACCAAATGCAACTTTTTGAGCCACTTTTTTTGCGGTTGTTCCCGAATTGGCATTTGATGTTTTGGATCAGAAAATTAAGAGTAATTTTTTCTGATGGTTTTCTGATGGCTCCAGCATTGAATTTACCGTTGTTTTCGTGATAACTGGGGGCTGTGCTCGAATCGGCATGTTTATACTACTTTTGTTGTATATCTTTACAGTACCAGAAATTTCTGCATGTTTATAGCATGACATATCAGATGAATAAATTTTCCAGATGCGTTTTCCTTGTCACAAAATTAATCACGTACGTTCCTTATGACTTCTCTGTACTGACTGGGTAAAGTTTCATTACTTGACTTACCAGTTCATGCCATTATTAAACACTGCCACTTTTATTCCTCATCTTGTAAAGCTTGTTCACGATAAAGTGAGCTTTTTAGAAATGAACCTTAGAAAAATGTCACTGCCACTGAATGCATATATTTTAATAGGCGCAGTGAGTGTCATTTGCGCTTTGAAGTTGGTAACGATGGATGGAAAATAGATCAATATTTGAATGTCGAATATAAAGTGTTAGGTAACCATGTGTGATAACATAAATTATTAATTTCGCTCTCTGCTTTTTTTTTTAATGCGTCGAAGTGTAAAAATGTGCAGATCTGTATAATATTTACTTACCTAATAATTTCAAATTTCACTTGACGGGCGCATGAATAAAGTTTTGAGGACGATATGGAAATGTTAATTTTACATAAGGCGGAAGAATATATAACGTGCATTCAAGTAAATCTTTAGCAGCGCTTTCAAAAGTGCTCACTTTACCGTGAATAGGTTATACCTATCGTTCGTGCATGCATAAACACATCCATCAATCGCAAGCGTACGAACACGGGAAATACTCTGGCATGAGTTATCGCCAGTGCAGCACTTCCCGCCCGCAGCTGAGTGCTTTCTGCCACTTATCCACTAGTTGCGAATGACAGGTGGCAGAGAAAGAGGGGCATCGTCTTGTAGTTCGCATATTTTCCTGCCGCACACTTGTCGCGGTCGAGTAACACTTTAATATTAAATTTAATCAGATTCTGCATTACTGATTTATAGTCCCGCCCTGACCCCACAACCCTCTCGAACCTCGAGAATGGGGCCACTCCACTGATAGAATGCGACGGTGCGGGAACTGCAATCTGTTCCCGTCTTCAGTCAGCGACACACAGGGTGCGAGAACACAAGTACGGCTCTATTCCCTCTTGAAATTTTCCAGTGTTGTATACATATATTTATTTTCTCGTCCATAGGTTGCTTGTCTATTTTAAGCATTTTTTTAATGCTCCATCCTGTTTTCGCAATGGCTAGGGTCAGGTGTTTTTCGCGAAAACATTCACAGACCAGTTGTACTCCGAACCACTTGTGTACATATGCACTTTCGTGGTTGGATGATTTTAAATGTCACGTGCCTCAGGTGTCTGTCCGCGAATCATGGACGTTCAGTGTCGAAGTACTTTATTCTGGATGGTCGAGTCAAATAAGGACACGTCTTCTCCCGTAGACGCGCCGCCAATATCCAAAGGAAGTTGTGGTTGTGGACGTAGGATATTGAAGTCACGCATGGCCGTAAAATATTTTCGCGAAAAAAACACCTGTCCTTGGCAATGGCGAATGTCCGAAAAATCTCCATCTTGTCGTTACCCTGCGATTTCTCCATCTCGCGCGGCCGCGCCGACTTCCACTTATTCTGCGGCGCACCTCCTCGGACCCGTGCTTGATTGCCCGGCGGCCGCATGCTTAAACCAGCACTCTTAGCGTCCTCACAGTTCGGTGGTTGGTCGACAACACTTCTGCCGCTCCGCTGCAACACAAACCAACGCCTGTTCCCGCGGGCCGCGTCGCACGATTGCTGAGCGGCAAGACGCTGGCCTGTAAACTTGGCAGGGCCTGGCCGGTAGCAGCCGACCGAGCACACGCGTCTCGCAATGGGCGGCGGGGTCTCCTCGCGCCAGCGAAACTGCTCGATCTGCGGTTGTCAAGCACTGAACGCCCCCGGCCAGCCGAAGTCCTCTGAAAATTGTCGGCTCAGCATACACGTCAACGCTCTGCCTACGTGTCCCTTACTCCCTCAGTCGCGGCAGAGTAGCGACTAATCTAGGACTCGAAACAATTTTAAACACGACAATATTTATCTACGACAGGAAGAGTTATAGTTCATTCACAGATACTAAACGTTGTTCACGATAACGTGAGCACATCAGGAATGAACATTAGAAAAAAAAAGTCACTGCCCCTGCATGCATATATTTTAATGGACGCACTGAGTGACATGCGCCCAGTGAAGTTGGTAACGATGGATGGAAAGTAGTTCCGTACATTAACGTCGATTAAAAAGTGTCGGGTAACCATTTGTCAAACTTAAAATTATTTATTTTGCTTACTGGGTTTTTTTTTTTTTTTTTTTTTTTTTTTTTTTTTTTTTTTTTTTTTTTTTTTTAATCCAAGTGTAAAAATTAGCAGATTTGTAAAGTATTTACTTTCTTAATAATTTCGCAGTTTCATTTGACCGACGGATCAATAAAGTTATGAGGACCATGCCAATGTAAATTTTACATAAGGCGGAGAAATACACAACCTGTATTCAAGTAGATCTTACGCGGGGCTTTCAAAAGTGCTCATTTTACTGTGAACAGCCTATAACAAATTTCCTGAAGCCCTGTTTAGAGTCTACTTCCAGGATACTCATCAGCCTCGTGCCGACAAAGCTTAACTATCTCTATAAAATTACACCTAAGGGACACCGCACTGCATTCGTATGCACCCAGGGAAATAATATTTTGCATATGAACTATTTATTACCAAGCATTAACTACATTCCTATTATCTCCCTAATTTTAATGGCATTAACTATAAGTGAAATATTATAATTTATGGATATAATATAAGTGAAAGTTAAATTAAACAAAATTAAGGTACTTTTATAACACAAGTTTGTGACACATTACATATTTAGGAAACAACCAAACACGTTATACATGGGGTGATTATTCAAAGGTTTTATTCAAAAAGTGTAAAGCTACCACGAATATGCTATATCCACGAAATGTCTATGGTCGCAATATTTCGTTCACAGGATTTCCTAATCCGAAAGAGAAGGCATGTCTGCCCACGATCCAGGGGAATCGTCGTGCTACAAGTATTCTCCCTCGGTCCTAAACTGGGCTTTCTGATTCCCGAAGGCTCTTTACACCCTCTGAAGGCATTAAGCGAAGGGTATTAAAAATAAAGTAGAATCCCGGGCAAGGGCTGCGAACGTTTCGCTTCTCGTTAAAGCCGGCGAACATGGCAGCCACTAATATCGCACGCTCGCTCTAAAAATCCCTCGGGGAAGGGGAAAAATTCCCGCCTTCGTTTTTTTTGCCAGGCCAATTGCTAATCCGCGGTTAGTCGAACACTTTTGATTACCCTCCTCGGTTTCATATTTATGTCTATTGCGTTTCCTTCTAGAGCCACGGGTATTTCGAGAATTCATTTGGAGGCGAGGTAGACTCCAAACACTTCCCCCCCCCCCCTACTGTTGTGATTCGATGACAGTTATTTAGGCAAGCCCTCTTTAACTGTGAGCCAAGTGATAAGCAGGAATCTGTAGTGCGAGTGGTTGTTTAGCAGTCCTGTGCAGAGGCCTCGCTTGATCACCGCAACCAATAAGCAAACGATAATGCCTCGAGCGTACAGAAGACGGTCCAGCCTAACTTGCTGCCAACTCGATCAGCGAAATACTCGGTTCTCTAACTATAGGCCATTCATTGTAGCTCCCAACTTTTTGAAGCCCTGCTAAAGGCTGTACACGACAAAGTGAGCACTTTCGAAATCAACCTTAGAAAAATGTTACTGCTCCTACATGCATACATTTTAACGACAGTACTGAGTGACATGCGGCCATTAAAGTTGGCAACGATAGAGGCAAAGTAATTCCATAATCCTATAGTAGAATAAAAATTGTTAGATAATCATTGGTGAAAATTTAATTATTATTTCGGCTTTCTGTTTTCTTTTAATGCATCGGAGTGAAAAAATGAGAATATTTGTAAAATATCTACTTTTATAATAATTTCACAGTTTCACTTGGCCGACGCATGAATAATGTGATGAGGCACACGGCAATGCTAGTTTTACATAAGGTGTAAGAATACACTACAATCACACAAGTAAATATTATGCACAACTTTCAAAAGCGCTCATTTTACCGTGAACAGCCGATAAAAGTTCTACTTCTCACCCCATCCAAAAAAATCTTAATTAAGTCTAGCGAATTAAACCAAAGGGATACAATGCACCGCATTATTGCGCAATCGCTTAAATAAAATTTTTGCATGAGAACTAAGTTATTTTCTGCAAAGCATTACTATCACACCTATTTTCTCTGTATTTTGTTCAGATTAATTAAAGATTAAACGTTACCATTTGTATATAAAATATAAACAAATGTTCAATTTAACAGAAAATGAGGTACTTTTATTTTGAGAGTATAATAAAACGTTGGCGATACATGCAATGTTCATAAAATAACCAAACACGTAATACACAGGGGCGATTTTTCAACGGTTTGATTAAAAAAGGGCATAGAAACCGCGAATAGACAATATATGTGAAGAGAAGTACGGGAATGGCTAGACTTACTCATTCTCTTGTGATATAAAAATTAATTATTTTATGTTAACGTAAAACTTAAAAAAAAAAATTGTTTATGCGCTACTGTCTTAAATCAGTTGCGTTAATTTATTATATACGTGTATATATAGTGTATATATATGGTTAAGTTATGTGGCCTTATTAGTTTGGTAATTGCATTAAAATGTTTTCTGGAAAAATATTTGATTCTCTAATAACTATGACTGGATTGCGCGAGTGCATCTGTTGCAACTAAATAATGCCGAGAATATGGTGGTTTGAAAAACTCAGGCACAAATATGACGCATTAAAATTCTGTTCTTTAAAAATACCTACACGTCATATACTCACGCGCAATATTGACGATCATGTTATTCCACAGGATGACGTGACTGGCACTCGGAAATCACGAGAATTGATTTTAGGACAAGCCAGAATTCAAAGGCATGCACAATTCACTCTCTTCAATTGGACTGCAGTTTGTGAGCAACGCCCTCGACGGTTTAGATCCCAAAACAAGCCTGCAAGAAGAGAAGGACCGGATCACGTTCTACCTTGTCTAGGGTAAAACTGGAGAATCAATCATTGAACAATTTAAAGAGGCCCGAGTACACAAAAGAACTGTGCAGTCTAGTCTGTTGCCGAATTATTCTCCGAAATGTCCGGGTCTCTAATTAACATTGCTATGGGCAAAATTACTTATTCATTCAATCTAGTAACTGTAAATGAACGGTTAATAGGCAACCTGGGTAACAACACTAGTATTAAATTTGTATGTCTGTAAGAAATAAGTTTTACCCGGACGTGTTTCAATTCATCGTTTTGCTAATGTTTGCCTCTGGGTCTTAACACGAACACTGTGTGAGCTCCTCGGCAATAATATTCGTAAATAAAAAAAATATTATTTTTATTTACTCAAAGGAATACTCTAAACTCGAATATATCAGTGCGTTTACAGTAACATTTCAATCCGGATTGAACCTGGAGTGAACTGAAGAATCCAGATTGAAAAGTTGGTATAAACACATCCGGATTGGACTGAAGTAGGAGTGGAGTGAGATAATCCAGTCCAGTTGTCGAGGTGGACTGGAGTATAGAATCCGGATTGAAAAGCGTACTTTAAAAACTCGTCGGACTTAAATTAGAACAAATAAGAAGTGGCTGCCATATTGACTCGTTAGTTTATTATGTACGAGGTTAGGAGCATTCTGAGACTAACAAAATAAGTGTTTTTTTTTTTAAGTGTAGCTATCCATGTACCAAGCCACAGTCTGCCGACTGTGGTTTTACTGCTGGCGCTGCTGGATTACTGCTGTCACTGAATACCAATGGGTTTACAGTTACGGCCCTGTTATGGATGACTGCTGGCAACAGGACACTTGGCATGCCATTTATGGCCCACTGACGGAATGTTGATGGAAACGAAACTGATGACTGAGAGTAGGTGACCTATTAATGGCCTATAAATGGCTTACCAACTGTATTCCAGCAATGGCCGTACATAACCTATACTTATTGCTGGTAAAATTATGGGTAGGCATCTATACGTCATTTGATGACTGTGAAGTGGTACATCGATAGACCATTGCTGGTACAATTTGGCTTATCATGGGAATTTTTATGGTTCCCGCTTTTTGCAGATATGTTCTTCAAACTGCACACACGCGTATATATAGACTATATTTGGGTGTGTCTAATATAATTATGCATTATTGGTAAACATATAGTGACGGAAATATCTATGCAAAATGCTGTGAATACAGTGATTGGTATTGAATGATTTGACACATGTAATGTTTCCCATGTATGATTGCATATCATTAAAACGAGAAGTTAAAGAAAACAATATATAGCCACTTTTAGAAACTTAACATTGAAGGGCTTTTGTTGTTTCACATCACTTAAATATTCGTAACTGGCGACTGCATTTCAAAGCAGATGAATAGCATCCAGGTGACATATATACTGCTAAAGATTATATTAAAGTGAAGTTTTTGAGTTAATATCGCGATTCATGTATGAAGATTTCTCTCAACGACAGTATACTTTTACCTGCACCTTTTTAAAAACTGATTTTAAGGCTATGGAACAACTGATGTAATTTATATTATATTAGTGTTAGTTAATAATTCAAGTCCTAATATATTCTAAATTAATTCATCTAAACACAAAGATACACAGTGGAGTAATGGTTAGTATGCTGGGCTGTCAATGCAAGGGGTGTAGGTTCTCGCCCCATCTCCTGAAATGGTAAGCATAAGATTTTCATGTCGTATAATGTGTTTAATAGCGAAGTAAAGGAGATTAAGTTCAAGAAAAGTTGATATTGGTGGTCGAAATAGTTATTTTTAGAGATACCGTTGGGCATATGGTGAAAGCATGGCTAGCCATCAGTAGGCCATCTGATGGCTGTGAAATGGTACATCGATTTTCGATTGCTGTTGTAAGCATATGGGTCATTCTTGGACCATTTGTGTTCACCACACCTGGACCAGTTATGGGCAGAGTATGGCTAGTTAGTGATACCACTTCAGGGCCAGCAATGGTGCCGGGTGCATACCAGCTGTTGGCCAACTGTTTGCCGGATTGGCATCCGACTGTAAATCGTCAATGGGCCATATGTGGTTTGCTACATGGATACAAATAAATGGCCACGAAGGAACCGATAAATATTTGGACTGATAAATATGTGGAATTCATATATTATATTAAGCTGGAAAAATATATTTAAAGTTTACTGGACTTCCGTAATTCGTTTGTTTTATAGTTATGCCAGTCGCCAACAGAGTGCTTCTAGCCCGTTTCAATCGGCATTGTCTTGTTTACATTTGGGTCCACGTTCGAAACTTTACTTTGAGCGCTTACTTTCGATACGAATGAATGAATGAATGAAGAGATCTGGGCGGCTCTTAACAGCGAGGTCGATGAGGGCGAGTGAAGCGAATATGGAGCGGCGCTGAAATGAAGGGGCGGGGGTCTCGGGAGATCCCTGAGAAAACCCTCCGACTAACGGCGTCGTCCGGCACGATTCCCAATTGCGAAAGTCCGGTGACCCGACCGAGGATTGAGCCCGGTTCGCCTTGGTGGGAGGCGAGCGTGCTAATCGTTCAACCACTGTGGCCCTCTTTCGATACGAGTTCACTCCGAGTTCGCTACGAGTTCGCTACGAGTTGATTCCAATCCGAGTTCTGTCCAGTCAGAAATTTTACTCTAAAAGTACTTAATGGTTTTCTACTGATTCGCGTTCCAATGAAACTACTCGAACCAGCGAAAATGGTTCGTCTTAGAATCGGCGGAAAAATACTGGTTATTTATGTGAAACGATTTCACATATTAAATAAGTGACAGCCAACTGCATTTAACGAATTAATTTTTTTTTTAATTCGGCCAATTAATTACTAGAAATAAAAGTATTTCCGTTAACAAAATGCAATTTGACGTGAGCAAAAAAGAATTTGGTGCCCAAAGTTTGAAACTTATATAGAGGAGCATCTGTTTTTCGCGGAAAGATTTCAGAACAAGTTGTGTTCCAAAACACTTCAGTTCAGAACCGTTTCCGTGATTGGATCGTTTGAATTAAACGTGTCTGTCCGCGAATCACGAATGGCCAGTATCGGAGAAAAATTAATTATGATTGGCTCATTCATGTATCAGTCAGCCATCACACAATGACAAGCACCCAATAGCCAAATTAATACTACAAGTGTGCAATTAGGATATTGAAATATAGCCTTCAACGCAAATCTTTTCTCGAAAAACAGCTGGCCTTACGTCTATAGATTTACCCGCTTCAAGTCCATCATCTTGCCAGTTGAACTATACGCTTTTCACGGTAAAATGAGGACTTCTGAAAGCCCTGCCCAAGATATACTTGTATACACGTTGTGTATTCCTCTGCTTTATCTAAAATTAACATTGCCATTGATCTCATGATTTTATTAATATGTCGGTCAAATGGAACTGTGAAATTATTAAGAAAGTAAATACTTTACAAATGTGCTTATTTCCACATTTCGATGCATTGAAAAAAACTGAAAGCGAAATAAATAATTGAAGTCGTCAAGTATGGTTACATAACACCTTTTATTCGACGTTAAGATATGGGACTACTTCCCCCCCCCCCCCCCCCATCGTTACCAACTTTACTGGGCGCATGTCCCTCAGTGCGCCCATTAAAATAAATGCAGGTAGCAGCAGATACTTTTTTCTAAGGTTGATTTCTAAAGTGCTCACTTTATCGTGAACAGCCTTTACCAAGCTGATTTTCACTGCTAAGAGGATGATATACTTATTAGATACATCGAAAATATGTTACTCTAAATCTTATGGGGGACCGCAGTGGCTGAGTGGCCACTCCCGAATTTTCGCAAGTGGGAATCGAGCCGGACGACGATGCCACTGGTCGGCAAGTTTTCTCGGGGATATCCCGTTTTCCCCGCCCCTTCATTCCCGCGCTGCTCCATACCTCAATCACTCTTATCGGCTCTCAAGACCTCGCTGTCAAGAGCCGCCAAAATGTCTTCACTCACTCTAACTGTTATGCGACTTCATTTCTTTTTTTTTATTTCAGCTGGTAACATTAGGACGGTTAGTAAAAATATAGTGGATGAATGCACCCACATCACCACAATGAAGTTTAAACCTATATGCCAAGCGGTATGAAGATTTCACGAAATTAAAATGAAAGTCGTAAAAACTAAGTGAAAAAAAAAAAAAGGTTCATGTTCCCTGATAAAATTGTATTATAAATGACGATCCTGGCATTATTAAAGTACTAGCGATCCGGCCCGGCTTCGCCCGGGTACAGCTTAGTTTATTCTGCCTGCAGCGCGCTCGCCTCGTATACCTTCCCCCATTGCACCTCTTTTAACATTCTATCGGCCTCACTCCCCTTGCCTCTCGGACCAAGTATAGGTCCGTGCGCGCGTGTATCGATTTTAGAAACTACGTTTTTACAAAACTTTTCATAACTTTTAAATTATTTGCGATAATTGTATGATGTAAAGGACATTTCTTATCTATATTAAACACTTTTAATTATGAATGAATGAATTAAGATAAATATTAAGTTATTTGTGTTTAGAAAAGACAGTGAATGTTATGTTCGTTTTTGTTGCGTAATTTAAATTGTAAATACGCTTATTACTACTTACCTATTAAAGATACATACATGTTATCTGTACATTTTTTGTAGATCATTTAATTTTACAAAATTATTTCATACATGATTTTGTTATACCTCTAAAGTATTAGACAGAGTATTTCATGAGAGCGCGCTGGCGTGAAACTTTTCTCCCGCCTTGATTCACTAATACCATTAATGCTCAGCTCCTATAAATGCTAGAGCAACTTTTAATACATACAAACCTTCCTCAATAAAAGCAAATCTCAACAGTACAAACCGCATCCAAATCCGTTTAGTGGTTCTCGAGATTAGCGCAGTCAGACAGACAGTCGCGCACTAGGGACTTCCTTTCATACCATGTATTGATTTGTCATGGATTTTATTAGTTCATGTGTTGTTATTTCAGATGGTGTTACGTGTATAACTGAGCCGTCAGCTGAGCCGTCAGTCAAAAAGGAAATCACTGAAAAACAGCGAATGAAATGGTTGATGAGTCAGTGGAAAATGTCACTGAATCAACAAGTGAAAGAAAACTGGCATTTTCTCTACAATTCTTCAGTTAATTTGACCGAAGTGGCTGTTGAATAAGCCAGGTACTATTAAATGATTTTAACAGTGAAATTCTCCCATATTCAGATTTAGTGTGTTAATTGTATAGCTTATTATATATGAAAAAAGATTTATTTGAGTTGGGCTCAGTTGACTCATCGCTCCGTTGGCTGAAGGCCGGGCAACAATGACCACTGTATTGTAAAGTTAGCGTGCAGTATGTGATACAGACCAATACAACATTCGTAGGTGAGAATACAGCGACCAATACCAGTTTTTTTTTTTTTTTTTTTAGCGGTGACTAGCTTATATTTAGAGCAAGTAAGTGTGCCGATATAACTAGAATTTCATTGAGGCAACAAACAATGAACAAAATTACTACGGCTTGAGTGTGTGTATGTATTTATGTGAGTGTGCATATATATAAACACACACACACACACACACACATATATATATATGTGTGTGTGTGTGTGTGTGTGTGTGTGTGTGCGTGTGTGTGTGTGTGTGTAACTGTAGTCGCACGTTTCCGCGATTACTACCCAACTAAAAGTGACAAACTCGAAGGGCTACCAACTTTTAGACAATCTCCTAATATGATGTTATAACTAGGGACATGTATTTTTTGCGAAAAGATTTAACTCTCATGTCGTACTCCAAACCACTTGTGTTCATATGCACTGTCGTGGTTGGATGATTCTAAATGTCACGTCCTTCAAGTGTCTGTCTGCGAATCATGGACGTTCAGTGTCGGAGTGCTTTATTACGATCGGTCCGGTCAAATAAGAATACGTCTTCTCACGTAGACGCGCGGCGAATAGCCAAAGGAAGTTGTGGTTTGCGGACTTGGGATATTGAAGTCCAGCATGGCCGTAAATATTTTTGAGAAAAAACCTGTCTCTAGTTATAACACTAAATTACGTTTACTGATTTGCAGCCAATATTCCCGTGTTGTCGAGATGCCTGTCAGCGTTCACACTAAAATTGATACAAATAATTTTTTTCTAAGTTTTAATTGGTGAAGGGTTTAACTAACCGTACGTCAACTACTCTCTATAGCTTTAAAAACGCGCGAGTTCCTTTGTGAATGGACCGATTTTTTTTTCTCGACACGCTTTGCAAATTACAGGACCAATAATTAACATTTAACATCACGGCGGTTCGATTAGCTTGGCCATGCGAAAGTGTAATCATTTTTTGCACAGACAGCATTCGGCAATCCAAAACTAAAAAAAAAAAAATCAATTGTTTGGTCACTATGAAACATATGATTAAAATATACCGTCCCAAATAATTTGTGATGGAATAAAAAAATTTCTACAGCGTTAACAAAACTGTTAACTGAGTCGGACCAAAAACGAGCTATGGGAATGTAGTTTTTAAAGTACAGAAGCATTAAATAATTTAAATTCTTCAATGACGTGACTCTGAAAATCATTTCAGTTTACATTACAGAGTATATATTCTTACAAAAATAAGTTCCTCAGCTTTCAGGATTTAACAGGCAAATTTTTAACTGTGAGCATTAAATAAGGTTTTGAAACAGAAATTACGAAATTGACTAAGCTCATGGCACTGCCGAAGTCAGGGAAATATAAAAGTCACAATAAAAATTATAAACAATTAAATGATAAACATTTATAGCTGCAGTGCGATAGTTGCGGAAAAGTGCTCTCCTTAAAGGTGATGATCACGAAAGAATTCATTAAATTTTCCACTTATACGAAACTCTGCTCAGCTTGCAAAATATTATTTACGCTTATTCCTTGCTCACAAAAATACATTTTAGATCGCGTAGTTTTTGTAGTATGGCTAGGGACCTGCAAAATTCGCGTTATTTTCTGGCCTCATGCTATAATACAACATCCTATTCACATTCGAGTCGCTGTCATTTGTTTATTGGCTCTTGCAGCAGTGAGGCACGATTTTTCCTTTTTGAATTGGTTGGACGTGACTGAGCACGCCTCTCGTTACTGGTTTCCTATTGGTGCAAATTCGCCCAGAGTGTGTCCGGACAAACTACAGTTCAATGGCAAACACAATACAAAAGTACAGGTGTTTGAAGTCTACTCTGTCTTGAAATAAATACGCGAATTTTTCATGTGAAGGTGTCAAATCCACAATTTTAGTGTTTTGGGACGTACAAACAAAATAATCGAGATCTCTTAGAGAAATGTTAACAAGGGCGACTAATAGGACATGAGACATGATTTAAATAATTTCAAGGTATGCTTAGGAATACTTATTCCACACTAAATCATAGACTGGTACAAGTAAAAAACGTGCAAAAATGTCCTTGCATTATGCAATTTTCCAAAACTGCGAAAAATTTTCCCTTCCGTGATTTTAAAGATTCCTTGAAGTAACTCGCGGTTTACTATTTAATCGTGATTAATGTAGTTTCAGTACGTAAGTTAGTTTTTTTCACAGAGGTGTCCGTAAACTCTCCGTTAAATTACGGGCCCGTTGATTTTCAAAAACGGACCCTCCGTAAAATCCACGGAACCTCTCCGTTGATTCCTTAGTTAGTTTTCTGTATTACTAGTTGAAATAATTATTAATATGTATTATATTTTAATTTTCATTATGTTGGTGTTCTACTGTGTATAAAAATGATATCGTAAAAAGTTAAAATTATTTACAGTTGAGCGAGATTTGAACCATAGTCAAAAAGTTGGAAGTTTATGACCCTAACCGCCTACCCACAACACTCACATGACAAAGCTGCTATAAATTTTGATATTCTATATTAGCCACATAAGCAACTTTTTGAGTTTTTGCTAAAGTTAGTGCATTTTCAGTGTCGCTAAGTGTTACATATAGTCGCTAAGTGTTACATAACAGGCGTATGCCTGTTACTACTTTTTATTTTTTGAAAGAACAGGTCTTAGTGACATGGATAACTTCAACTACCGCAGAAACGATAATTTTCTTGTTACAGTGCCGAAGAAAGTTTCATGTAAACTCGGCATTATTCGTGCCCGAAACCCGAAGTTATAGGAAATACGGAGATGTCCCGTATTTTGTATTTACACACTTAACCCCGTTTTCCGTTATTACGGATTGCGTTTCTGTACATTTACAGTGCATTTTCGAAAAATTTCCGTAAATACACGGAAAATTTTAACATTGTATTTATAAATTCCAAAAACAATAAAATTACTATTTTGACAGGTCGTTGTATAAGAAGTATGCCATCCAAGAAAAAATATTTATTCAATGAAATAGCTCTCGTAAATAATGTTTATGAGTTGAACAGCATTTCCTATGGACATAAAACAATGAATACTTGGTGAGCGGCACTTTTAAAGGAAAAATCTGCCAACCCCTATCAAACCTTCCTACAAATTGCAAACGCAGTCGCATAGTAAACTTATTGAACTGTGTCAGCAAACACATTAATGGCTGTTCGCGATAAAGTGAGCAATTTTGATATCAACCTAAGAAAAAAATCGCTGACCATGCCCGCATATAGTTTAACGGGCTGACTGAGTAACATGCGCTCAGTAAGGTTGGTAACGATGGCGGGAAAGTAGTTCCGTATCCTAAGATCGAATTAAAAGCATTAGATAACAATTTGTGGTAACTAAAATTATTTATTTTGCTTTCTGTTTTTTTTTTATGTATCTAAGTGTAAAAATTAGCAGATTTGTAAAATATTTACTTTTATAATTATTTTACAGTCTCATTCGACCGACGCAGGAATAAAGTGACAAAGCTCATGGCAATGTTAATCTATGCTAATAAATAAAATTGATGTGTTTGTCTGTTATTTCAAAATTGATACCAACATCGAAGTGTATTATGCTATTTAAACGATGTTAAAGCGGAAATAACCGTTTTTAAAATTTTTGTCGGTCTGCCAGTATGTCTGTCTGGATGATTGTCCAGAATACACTCCGAAACGGCTGAATCTATTTTCGTAAAACTTTCAAAGAACATAGAGTTTATTTCTATTTAAAATTTGCTCTTTATTTCGTCTCGATATCTCAAATGGTTATGAAGTAAATTCTTTTTTTCATATAGTTTTCTTTATTTTTGATGTCTAATTTCTTTGCAAAAGGATTATTTTCAAAAAGCGTTGTTGAAATAATAGTATTTTAAAGAATAATATTGATGTAATAAGCATCATAGAAAAAGTTACAATATTTTTTGGAAAAACATAGTAAAATAACATATTATCAAACAACCAACACTAACTTGACGATAAAACTACTTCCGTTAATAAAGTAACAATATTATATATGTATGTATTTCAACAACTCCATAAAACCTACGTGAAGCGACAGCGGCTGTATTTTAATAACTTCATAAAACCTAAAAGAAGCGATATGTCTATTTTAAACATTAAAATCTGAACGAAGCGATGGTGGGCTGTATTTTAATAGCACCATAAAACCTAAGCTAAGCGAAATTGTTATTTTGAACACATATAAATAAATCCTAAAGTCCACGCGAATGAAGTCGCGGGAATAGCTAAATTTACATAAGGTGTAAGAATATACAGCGTGCATACAACTAGATCCAAGCAGGGCTTTCTAAATTGCTCAGTTTACCGTGAGCAGCCTATAACTACAAGTGCAACAATTAAATACTTCCGATTATATTTTCACACGAAAGCATAGTATTGCAAGGCACAACATGTTCAAAAGCTGGGAAAACGGAAGGGTATACGAGTTAATTTCCAGCCCGCATGAGGAATTACAAAATAAATGGGGAAATGGGGATGTAAATATATTTCTTATCTTACACATACAGCAACTCCTGGTTATCTACCCGTACACCAGTTTTTTTTACCGCCCCCGTCCTTAAATTTGTCACCCTGCATTACACCCTCGGGTAATGTAGTCCTCTAGATAAGCCTCAGAGTTGGTGGTAAGTCCTCTCTCCTTCGCCACACGAAAATACTTTTTCTTCAGCGCCAGAGTTTGGAGATGGTAACACTTGCCTTGACATTTAACTTTTCCCCCACAACATGCATGCTAGTCTGCAGCCTACCGCTAAGGCCCGGTTGCGCCATCGTGGTTCGAAACTCGATCCGAGATCGGATCTAAGATCGACACAGAAAACTGTTGAACCATTCGAGTTCACAGCTGGACTGGAGATTGAGATGAAGTTCATTTCGAACCACCGAAATTCTCGATCCGAGATCAGCAGCCATCGTCGACAAATGTAGTTTAAGAATACGCCAACAATCGAACGTAGTTCTCTACGTTTGATTGTTTTATTGGGAAATTACAAGAACATTATACGCACTTGAATATTATTCAGTAAAATTCCTACGACAATAATTCACTTAAAACAGATAAAACATCGCACATCTAGTTCTATCTATAGTGAAAAATACGCCTCCTTCCATGACGTCATATATTACGAACCAATAGCAGAATTTGTCTCATACTTAATCTCGATGTTTCACTTTGGAACCATGACCGACGAATCGGAGATCAAGAATCATGAATTTTCGTTGCTGCGACACTTTTACATTGGAACCAAGATAAAACTGGATCCTGGTTCGGAACTAGGATAATTCAGTCTCGGATAGGGGAAGATGTTGGTACAACCAGACATTAAGTAGAGCTGTGCGATATCCACGGTTCAGTCTGATTTCTATACTGTGAAGTATATATTTTGAGTGTTTATCGATGAGAGCTACAAAACTAATATAACACTATCGCTAATTAAATTTTATTTAGTTAAAAAAAAACGATTTCAGGGAGTAACATTATAGAACAGCGGTTGCCGCTGGTTCTGATTCAGCCGTAAACATTAAGGTCTTGCACAACGGACCCCTGGTAATGAAACCGAGAACTGCTGAACAAAATGGTCCACCATTTTGGTTTAGAATTCATAAAGCAAACCTTCACTCACGCGATAAGCAGTTTCTCGGGGATCTCCCGTTTGCCCGTCCTTGCATTCCGACGCTCCTCCATGTTCTCGCCTCATTTCCACTCGTTGTTAAAGAACCGCTCAAGTCTCTCAACGCTGAAAGATACTCGCATATCATACGGGGAAAATATTTATTAATATTACCTCGGTTTTAAAATCTCATACACCTACAAGGCTGTTCACGGTAAAATGAGCACTTTTTAACGCCTTGCTTAAGATCTACTTAAATGTAAATTGTGTATTCTTCCGTCTTATGTAAAATTAAAACTGCCGCGGGCCTCTTCACTTTGTGACGGTGTTTGCCAACACATACGGGACGATGTTCTTGTTTCAACTGCTTCCTGAATGTAGGTGTTTTAAGTTGGAAAACAGCTGAGAGCCCCCCAAATGATGTCAAAAAAGGGATTTGGGTTGGTTCCAGTGAAAAGGTTTGAAAATTATTCGTTGCCTTGGTTTTTATATCAAATATAATCATTTACATAGTTTTTCCCCAAAATTTTAAAATCAATAAACGTTATATAAAAATTTAGTTTTCCACTTATTACATTTAGTATAAAAATGGTACCAAAATAGTTTTCATTAAAACTTCCCCAAACTCTGCATTTTTACAAGATTGCATCTCTTTCCAGCTATATGCATGTTACTTATAATGATTTTGCTTTAAACCATACTTAACTAAAATTGCAGCGATGCCACCCCCCCCCCCTTTTAAAATGTTGACGGAACAGCAGTTCCTGCCCAAGTGAAAACCCTGTACTGTCTCCCCGAATCTGGGCAAGAAAACCTGTATTTAAATTTTATTTGAAATCATCTAGAACATTACAAACTGATCTTCACTCCGTCGATATCTGAAGTCCTGGAAGGGCACCCTGGTGGTGCGTGACTGGCTGGCTGGCGTCACGTGGTCAAGGTAACGTACGGTGGAGGGGAAGGCAGTCATAGATTTTGTGGGCGGAAGCCGTCCCGCGGCGCCCATACTTGCAGACCAGCAGGCCCGCCCAGCGGACGTGAGGTGTGGAACTCGTCAAACATACCCCCGTCGCAGCGAAGGTAAGCCATCCCAAACGGCCAACATTTTCTCAACTTCATATGGCACCGTCGGTTTTGACTTTCGTTCGACGTGCAGGGATAGCCGTCACATCCCTCATCCTCTGAAGAAGACCCACGACGTTGGTGTCGAACACGCGTCCAGAACATAAGGCGTAGGCTGGCCAGGCCCTTACCCCAGGCTCCTTTCCGCATGGGACACGGGTCACGTTGTTAGCAGCAACCATAAAACAGACAAGCACCAGGGCTCACGCGACGAAGACGTAGGAAAAATCATAACTTTTCAAATTTAACTTTGGGTAAGCTTGCTTGAATTTTAACCGTTTTTCCATTTAAATGTGAAATATATAATACTTCAGTCATCTTATATATATATATATTATACATATAGGTATAACTTTTAAATATGTATAGTATAATACTGCACACATTATATACATGTATACATTTAAATATTTATGACTTTACATATTCGTAAATTTTACCTATGAACTCATTTAACTTTACATATGTTTTATATATTTGTACATGTTTTAAATATGTGCTCATATAACTTTTGAGTAGAGTATACTTGCTTACAAAACGTAAATACTCTCTCTCTCTCTCTCTTTTAAATTTTCCATCGAACACACTGGAAAACAAAAACATCTTTATAAAAATACAATAATCTTAAAATCTTAGGAAGCTTAATAAAACAATTTTAAAACCTTTAATGAAGACAGTATGGATATCACAAAGGGAAGGGCGGGGGACACTCCTTCTATGTTGTGGGTACGTGATATCTTTTACATTGGGAGATATGAACCTATTCGTATTTTTCGGAGAATATGGATCTTCGATCAATACTGTCATAGACGAAAGGAACCTCACTATCTGAAACTGGCATTTCACCTCCAACTTAGCACTAAAAAAATCAATTTTTGAACTGAGGTGGTGAGCCTCGACTAAAATTAAAGCACCAGGTTTCAAAGTTACGTCTTCGTGAACTACATTACTTTTCTGTTCCATTTTCTGGTGATACGCAGCTAAATCGCGTGTCACATCCGCCCATATTTCTTCCAGTTTTTTATTACTCACGTTTTCCAAACAAATACCGTGGAGCGACCACACAAGTATTAAAGGGCGCATCAATCTCCGCCCCAAAACACTTCAGCTTGTGCATACTTGTGTGTACTATGAATCAAATTATTGAAACACAAAAAAAAAGTATAATACGTCATCCCGGTGACGTTGCGTATCTGACTGAAAACTGCGTAAGGCTAGTTACTTCTGAGTGGGCAAGAATTGCGAAGACGTGACGTGAGCAAATTTCAAAAGCCAATTATTAAATGTTCACCTCTTCACAAGATCCATAGACGTCTCACATCAAGTTGTGGCATAGCATTAACGAAAGCATTAACCTCAGAATCGAAATACTTTGTTGTCGCTCGTAGGCGCCACGTATTAGCACCGTGCTCGTTGTGAAACAAACGATCGTCCAGCATCTCCATTTTACCTGATTCTCTTACACCCCTACTGTTAACAGTGAACAGCAATTATAGACTATTCACGGTAAAGTGAGCACTTTTGGAAGCCCTCTCATTTGGAATAAGAGTCAATAAATATTTTTTAAAATTTTCATCCAAGACTTTAACTTCCGAGTGCGGTGGCATATACATAATATGTTTCTTACTTAAATGGAAATTTCTGTTTATAGAAGGGGATAAAGGTTAAAATACGGCTGAAAGAAAAAATAAACTACTGCCTCAGAAGTGCTCACTTTACTGTGAACAGCCTGTGCCATTTATGCTACTTCTGAGGTTAATACTTTGGTTAATGTTATGTCACATCGATAAATAATTCCACCAAATAGTGTCGGAAGTGGTAATAAATGCAAATACACGATCAACGACATTCTCGAATATACCAAACAGGATGAAGTCGCAGATAACCGGCGGACACCACAACAAAGCGATAATCACTCTGCAATAAAAAAAAATGGCGCACGTCGAAAATTACACAAATAATACAAACATACGATTCCTTGAGATTCCACAACCACTGGCAAGCGGTGACCGCCGAACTCACTGGCAGTCGTGCACTGAATAGGACACTGACCAGGACGTCCTGAGTGTTTAGATTGAGACAAGGAGTCTCACGACTGGAAGTTTTCGCCTTGTTGTGGGCGCGGCTAAGCGTGCCTCATACAGAGCCGGCGGAGGTTCGGAGGAGGATCTATCTTTCTGACTGCAGCCCGACGACGAGGACGCAAGATGGAGAGCCGAAGGGTGTGCTGAGATCCGCCGTAGCACAACTACACAATGAGCAGCCTTCGGCAACAGCATCAAGGGCGATAACGAGCTGGTGACTTAAGTAAAGACTAAAGTTAACTTTATAATGGCACGCCGTAAAGTAGAGTCACTAACTTGATAGTTCAATACATTTAACTCCCCCGTTAAAATAACTTAACTTATTGTTCAGTATTGTATTCCAATTGATGTAAAACGTTGTACGTTTTGAAGCTCGACAAAATATATTCACGTAGTAGTAAAATGAGTCACTATAGGCTGTTCACGGTAAAATGAGCCCTTTTCAAAGCCCTGCTTAAGACCTACTTGTACGCACGTTGTGTATTCCTCCACCTTGTATAAAATTAACGTTGCCATGGGCCTAATCACTTTATTCATGCTTCGGTCAAGTGAAACTATGGAATTATTAGAAAAGTAAACATTTTACAAATCTGCTCATTAGTATACTTAGACACATGAAAAAAAAGAGAGGAAAATAAATAATTTTAGTCTACAGAAATGACTACCTAGCACTATACATTTGACGTGAAGATATGGAACTATTTCCCATCCATCGCTACCAACTTTACTGGGCGCATGTCACTCAGTGCGCGCTTTAAAATATATGCAGGTTGGGGAAGTGACTTTTATCTACAGTTGATTTCAAAAGAGCTCATTTTATCGTGAACAGCATTTACCTTCTGTCTACGTTTCCCCCAAATAATCTGTTCGGTAAGCCCCTAAGGCGAAATCGGAACAGTCTGCATGGCGCACCAATTTTACAGTCAAATGGCTCGCCCTCTAAGAGTCCGCCTGCTGCTGGCCGGATGTTGGGCCAGCGCTTGTGTTCGTTAGTGTTACGAATTTTCCTATACTTTAACACCCCCGATCATGACTTTATAATGACTTAATTATAGGCGAAGACGCCCTACCTGTTGAAGAAAATGCTGTGCGCCGACGCTGTACGTTAACGATACGTGTTGCTGCGGTGAAACTCCGACGACGCCTAGACACCCATGACCGCTTGGTTCACGCACTCACACATGACTGGAAAATGGCCAGCGCTATGCGCTGTTGTGTTTGCTGGCATGCTCGCTTGGAGCGCCAGTAGTTTGAGCCCGCGGGAGTTCAAAACTGCTGTGCCGGAAGTAGAGTTGTATCACCGGAATATTCGATATCAGTTAATATTGTTTTGTACGTGGTGCTGTGTTTACCGGAACTAATGTATCATTGGAGGAGTGAATAGGCCAATAGGATTTTGGTGGGGTAGTTCCCCCCTTGTCGGATTTATGAGTATAAATAGTTCTTCACGCGGGCTGGTCTGGCAGAGACACCTGGCCGTTTGAGGGTGACCAGTACAGCACTGCGAGAGATGAGATAAGTATTGGCAGGGCCGAAGGTTAGAATTCAGTAAATATGGGTGTTGGTAACCCAGAAAATCGTAGATAATTTAGAATTTCCTGGTGATATCAGAATTTCGCATTTAAAAATTACTCTGCGTAAAATCCTAAAGAAAATAATACATTTAAATGCTAATTGTCATTTCCAAAAATGTCAATGCATAAAGGAATTAAAGACTTCAGCATTGTGTTAATGTAGAAGTAGCCAAAGTAATCATCATTTAATGACGTTTAAAATTATTCAAGATATATAGCATTTTTGCGGAAAATATCTAATCTAGTCAGAATTTTTCAAGTACTTAAATTTGTAAAATATTTCATATCTGTTAATGTTCAGAAAATTTTGAAGTATTCTTTCATTCAAAATGCATAAAGTCTTAGTGTATTTTGAGACAGATGCCATTTCGAGTACCAGAGATGGAGTTCCCTGTTGTATGAATAAAAATTGTTCTTTGCATCTAAAGGAACAAAAGGATTAAAGCTTTTATGGTAAGAAGGATTTAATGGAAGAATGTTTTCCAGGTCTAATAAAATAGGTTTCTGATGGAGTTTTTAGCATACAGTATGTTCTCGAGAAATTGAAATATTATTAGGCTATAGTAGCTGTTTTTAAAATAGCCTACAAAATATAGAAAATATATGTTTACAGGACTTTATAATAATATTTTAGCCCGAAGGAAATAATAAAGTATTGTAATATTTTTCTCGTTCTAGGGAATTTCGCACATGTATAATCTTTACTAATATATGCCAAGAAATGCCATAGTCATGCTGTAGATGTGGTGGAAAGGTAGCTGTATTGTGTTTTATTCTGATTGTATTATTATGTAATGTGGGTATTGATACTTCAATATAGACAACTTTCAGGTCTCATGTGCGTTTGCTTGGTAGTTGGTCTGTTTAACATTTTTTAAACCATCAGCCCTTAGGTATTTTTGATATTGTTTGTTTTAGACTTTAGTCGTTGGTTTGTTTTTGCAGAAAGCATGTCCTTGCTTAGTTCTGACTTTGACTTGAAGGGCTAAGCAACGGCGTCAAGATCATGATCAACAGAGTTCATATTAAAATGCGTTCTAGATATATCGATACTAGGGATAAGAAAATTTCGCGAATTCATTTCGGGACAAGATAGATGCCAAACACATATAGAGTTATGTCACCTTTGCAATCGTATTACAGTTCATTAGACGCGTCCTAGACGCTTCTGAGTCAATAGGAAACTTGGAAAGCAACAATTAGCGAACCCCATATTGCCAGGTGTGAGGTAACACTGTGACAGCAGCCGATGAACACACAGATGAGGCTCTAGTGCGCACACGATTGTGGAGTCTAGCCTACAGGTCATTGAACTCGCGAGATTTTCCTATCCCTAATCGATACCCATTCACTCTATCGCCAACAAAACGGCGTCAGCTGCGAGCAAAATGTCGGAACGGCGGTAACCAATCAGACACACTTGACCAGCTACAGAGCCTCGCGAAGCCAGTAGCCACACCTACGTCAAAGCAACAGCCACCTCATTTCTCTTCTGTACACCTATCCATTCTGTGACAAAACCCAAATCCCACGTGATTGCTGTTCCTATGTCAACAGTCCTAGCGAGCAATAGGTAAAGAAGTTTGATCCATGCCTGCGGTACTTATTTTTTTTTGCTCAGTGTGTCAGGTTAATATTCAGTCCGTCGAGCACTCACATCCTTCGCAAAGCTCCTCTGGTGATTCCCCGGCTCACGAAGTGTGATATGAGCGGATATCCGGCACGCCGAGGACGTCTCAGGGTAGCTCATATTTCCAACCCTCTCATCGCCTGCCTGAATGCCTCCCTACTTGTGCTGGGAGGGGACCGAGGCGGATTATTACACTCTACCGAGAGTCGCTTGATCACTTGATGCCTCTGTTTCTCGGCAACGCCTCGAGCGGGAATATTCATCAGTTTATATTGCCGCCGAACACTGTCAATTTGTAGACGCTCAAAGTAATATCAGCTTTAGTAAATAACGTTTTATTTTCCTGGTGATACAGCTTTTGCTTTTGGCACTATGACGTTTGCAGCCCTTTAAGGATATGTCCTTTATTTGTAACAGTACAACGCAACATCGAGTTTGTAGTATCAGGCAAATAAAAGCGTTTATATCCTGTTCACGGTAAAATGAGCGCTTTTCAGGCCCTGGCTATCCGTTAACCACCTTTTAAATTAAATATTATAACTCAGAAGTTAAGGTCTAAGGCTAAAATAAAATATATTTATTGACTATTTTTCCAAATGAGGGGGCTTTAAAATACAGCTCGCTTGAACGCTTGTAGCATTTTCTCGATTTTTTTTTGCAGGGTGTTTCTAACCGCAGAATCTTTCAAACGATTATTTTCAAAATGACTATGATTGAAAAAAAATTCCAGAGAAATTTTGAAGTAATTTACCTTGTAGTTAACCATCGTCTTAATTGGACCACATATTTCACTTTCTTAAATTGTTGAAATCGAAACATCAGTGTGTGGGCGTTGGGAAATTTTTTCTGCAAAAGTCATATTGTATTTTGTACGTCTAAGAGAAAATTCATTTTCAAGTAATTATAGCAGATGGATGTGTAGGCCTCTCCACAAAACGGTGTTCATGTACGTGTGAAATTATTTTTCGCGTATTACGAGCGAACAAAATTGAAATTTGGACCGCTTCTAGTTATTTAAAGAGGATTGGCCTGTTTACGTACACTCGTAATTAAATATCGAAAAATTAGTTTAACCAATTTAGTCCCGATTCCATTTACGATCTCAAACGTTGCAGTGAAGTGAAGAGATTTGGACAGCTCTTGATATCGAGGTATTCAGAGATGATGGGGGTGATTAAGGTGTGGAGCAGCGCCAGAATGAATGGGTGGGGGAAACGGGATTGTATTGTATTGCGATATCCCCGAGAAAACCAGCTGACCAGCGGCATCGTTCGGCACGATTCCCACATGCAAAAATCCGGAGTGACCCGGCCGGGTATTGAACCCGGATAGCCCAGGTGGGAGGCAAGCAGGCTAACCGCTCAGCCACCGTGGCCCTAAGTGTTGAAGTCGTTCGATTTTAAGATGTGTACTGTACTTGTGTTGAGCGCGATTCAAGCAATTATTGAACAATGTGCTGCGTGTTCATTGATGTCAACATGAACCATTCACCAATGAGTAGAGACGTGCATCAAGCTAAAATTCACAGTACTATGCACACTTGAGCAGGCCTCGTTTCTCCATTGGCTGCTGCTTATATGTGAAGCCACTCCCTTTCTGAGTAACCTGGACGTGATTGGGGCACACGATTGTGAAGTGTTCATTTATTAGCGCTGAGTTACTCTCGGCGTGTCAAATAAAGAATGGTCCAATGACACACGTATTGCAAAGGAAAAGTGCTTTTAAGTTTAAAATTTCCTCAAATAATTACGCGAATCTTGCAGGTCTCTACCAATGAGAGGTGCAGAAACGTCTACAATTCAGACTTCTTGCAATGAATACTCACACAACACCGGCTACTATAGGCTTTTCGCGGTAAACGGAGTACTTTTTAAGGCCCTTCTTAATTTTTACTTTCACCCAATTTGTATCTTCCTGCTGCTTTTTACTATAAGTATTGCGATGTGACCAGTAAACATAATGCATGCATTTCACCACTCTGAAAAGTTAACGCGTGAGGCTGCAATAACTTATATTTATTTATTAGTAGTTAATGCCTGTTAGGAGGGCCTTAAAAGTGATCACTTTACCGCGAATAGCCTATAATTGTTTTTTTTTTTTTACAGTTCTGACCATAAATATCTTTCATGTTCTCGATCATAAACACAGGCACTGGACGGATTAAAAAAGAATGAACGCATAGTAAAAACTTATTACATTTATATTTATGAATTACATAAATTAAATACTTAGTGAAACTGCATTGGAGTTAACAGTAAAGACCCTTTCACACAATGAATTTTTTCTTCAAATTACACTCAATTTTTATTGAATACAATTCATTGAATGCTATATGATGTCATAGATACGTCATAATCGTGGCCATTTTTTCTTTCAGGTGTCGTTTTCCTTCAAGGTTTTCGTTTTGAACATGTTCTATATTTTCTTGAATCAAAATTTTGATCGTCGATTACAGCCTTTCTCACAATATTCATGGAAGTTATCTCATAATACTTGAGTTGTGTGTATATATTTTGAAGTCGTTAAAAAATAAGGACATATATTTATTGAAATGAAATTGTACATTATATGAAGAAAATCTATTGCGATTTAGCCAATTATTTTCGTGTCGTGCATGAGTCGGAGATAGTTTTAAAAATGTACTTTTTGTATTTATTTGACTGGTTTCATAAAAAAGTATGTGATAGAAATATTTACGTGGAGCCTTGAAAGCTTATTGAATGCAATTAATTGAAAAATCAAATAAATTGATATTTTAGTTCAATAAATTTAATTGAGTAATTGAATCCAATTAATTTTTGATCGTGTGAAATGACCTTAAGCCATGACAAAAATATGCACGTGAGAGAAAAAAACGAATCGAAAAATGTGGTCGTCATTAAAAATGATTGTGTTTATAAGCATATATTTTAAGGACAGAAAAATGTTGACGATTACTCTGTAAATTGCGTAGCGAAGACATGATTCAGTTGTTAAGTAATGAGTTCACTCCATGCCAGTTATTTGGTATTTTGTATTTGGTAATTTGTGAGCTTACCTGATTGTTAGTGTGGCTAAATTATTACTGATTTAAAAGTCGATTTGTGGCGTTGTAAGATGGCGCACCACTGTGTACGTGTTATGTTTTAAATTTTCCAAAGCTTTTTAAATGCACAATACGCATTTATTTCCGAAGCATGGCGTATTTTTACGTGGCGAAACGACTGTTGTTCGTTTACACCCGTATCTAATTTTAATGATTGGAAATCGTTGTTAAATCCGTGAAATAATGTAAACAATTAATTAAGTAATCGTCATATATAATGCATTTGTTTCAATTGTTTTAATTGCTTTTTTAATTTTCGTTGATTCGGTATAAATTTTACATATGCGACCTACCTATAGTACCTAGTCATTAATAAAATAGCAGAGGAACGCTGTAATTTAAAATAAAACTATTTTTATATAATAGTTTGCAGGTTTTTGATCTGCATGTTTCTCAGACGTCTTTTCTTAATTACATTTGATCACCTTCTTTAAAAATAAAGCTTCATTCATTCTCTCTTCCTATTTAGTACCTGGTATAATTTTAACAATGTATAAAATTAAGTATAATTGCTGTATGTGCACTTAACTATGCACTTAATATTTGAATTTTTTAATAGATCACGCAGTAATTAAACACAAACAGACACGTGCAATAGTAGTATGATGGTATGAACAGTTGTAATTTCGCCAATTTAAAGTATTCGGATATTTTAATCAGCGTCAATATTAAAATTAAATACAGGCCAGCCAAGCATTTAATTTGAAAATATTTCTAAAATATTTCAACGGTGTTTTTATGATCACAAATGGCAATTCAAGAGTACATATAACACAGCTCTTAAATACAACATGATCTTGCTTTGTTTGTATGAATAAAGCTAAAGCAATGTCCTGTTAGCATATTTAAACATACTGAGAAATTACTTTCATATTCAATTTGTATTTCTTTAAATCTTTTTTGACATTAATTAGTATTATGTATTATATAGAAATAGCATCTAAGTGATTATAACAATAAATATCGATGTAGCCTAAATACTAAAAGAAATTTTTAGCAAAGTTTATTTAATTATTTTGCCTTTGTTAACATAGCCTACGGATAGGGCCACCTGTTTTTTGCGAAAAGATTTACGCTATGGCTAGACTTCAATATACTATGTGCACACTTGCATCTTTCCTTTGGCTATTGGCTGCTTGTATTTATACGAAGAAAGTCTGTTACTTGAGTGAGCCAATCAGAATTAAGTTTCCTCGATTAGTGACCGTTCGTGATTGGCTGGCAGACGAAAAAGACGCATAACAATTCAAATGAACCTATCACGAAAGTGGTTCCGAACTAAAAGGTTTTGGAACACAACTTGTCCTGAAATCTTTTCGCGAAAAACATGTGCCACTACCTGAGGAACATGTTTGTAATACCATACAGGAAATTTGAACGAAAAGCTATTTAAATTGTATATATTTATGGTCTGTTAATATTAATAATTCTTTGATTTCAAATACTTTAATTTGAAAACAATGTTGCAAGTGTCAGAGAATACAGCATGTCTGAAGTCGGTCACAAAAAAAAAAAATCAAGTTTCAAAATTGGTGTTATTTTTTATTGTTACTATAATGTTATTCCTCCTTCTATTTTTATGTTGTGAAATTACTAGAATACCTACCACACGATAACTGAAATTACTGGGGACAGCGTGTAAACAAATCGACAATTATTATCTTGCTCGTCCTTTTGAAAATTTCAGCGTTATTGTGAGGCAATATCATCTGTTCATTTTACAGACTGTTGGATGCATTGCGGTATTGCGTGTAATTTTATTTTATTTGAATTTTGAAATACGGCTCTGACCACTATGCGATCCCCGCTGAATACGCGCGTGGAGAAAAAAGCATACTTCATCGCTTTTTATTTCAGGAGATAATTAAATCGCGTGGTATTCCCCAGCCAGACAAAGATTTATGAATAAATCCGAAAAATATATATATATATATACTTAAAAAAAATTGATATGTGTAACAGCACCCACGCATGCTCTTTAATTCCGCCTTTACAGGTACATTTACCCAGCACGCTCTACCAGTTTTATTACGAGGATAAATTTATTCCCCTGGCAAAGAAAACAACAAATATAATAATAAATTCCCATTGTTATAAAACTGAAACCTTATTATTGTTTTTAGTTATTTTAAATATGTAATTTCAATATATTAATTAATATGTCCTCTTAACATAAAATCGCAAAATGATTCTAAATGTAAGTAAAAATCCTGCCGGCGCCGTGCAAGATCAGATATTAAGACGGGTGAAGTTTGTGTTCTTCTACTAACTGCTGCAACTAAACTGCATGCTTTTAATTGGTTCCTGCTTGTACGATGTTGATGAAGAAACTCCATTATACTGTTGCATTGGAAAGCTATAATTAAATATTAATAGCTACTTACTTCCCAGACGAAAAAAAAACTCTTCGGTACAACTTGAATGATATGTTAATTACATATTTGACTGAATAATTTGAATCGAAATAGTCAATAGTAGTACAGAACGTTTAGTAACGCAGACGTCCAACCAAAAAAACAATGAATACACAAATGACTTAACTTCCTTGCAAACTCAAGTGCGTTTGTCGTATCCTGTACTGAAGTGAAATTCCGTGTAATGTCTTAAATTTTAATTCATCAATTTGCCAATATGTTTTCTACTCCGAAATGAACTCGTACGTCCAGATTTTAAAAGCAATTTCGCAGACACTTTGTTGGAGAATAATAGAATTTTAAGTACGCGTTATCTACCTTGTCTAGAAATACGCGGGATTCCAGTACAGAAAAAAGTTAAGTATACACAAATCAATGACAACTGGAAGCAACTGCATATTACATGAGGATTGCGGCATTGACTCATTGAAATAATTTTACAGTTATACTAATGATTTGTACATATTTAAAGTAAATACGATTGCTTCATGTAGTAAAGAAAATACGGGAATACACTATAAACTCGAAAGTTAAAAAAAAAACATTACATATTATATACACAATTATTATATTTGTGACAGAATTTTTGTGCGCTTGGTTTACATAGTCTTGTTTTCATGTGACAGTTATGCTGTCGAAATCTTGTTTGATTTATGTGTATTTGCTGAATGTATAATGTTATTAATATGCGTCATGTTCAATTACCTATTTCATCGGTATTTACTTTAATTAATAATTTTTTTACTTTGTATTGGAAATGTCACTGCAATGCCTGTTAATATTTGATGTCTTGCTTTGTCTATATATGCAATTGTGTTTTATCCCTCTGGCGGAATCGTTAAAATGTATGTAAGTTTATTATTCAGGATCTGCTTTTGTTAGGAAAAATGAATGTTCATGTTTGGTTTGTTCTCCTTAAATTTTGCAATTCATTAAAAGGGTACCGCAGTAATTAAAAGATTTTGTTCGGCATCTGCATGATTTTGGTTTGACTTGGTGTGACTCCTGTTTATTAACAAGGATGACGTTTGGGGACTCCAGCCGTTCTGCCAAGGACTACTAAAATGGTACATTTAAATTGATTATTTTATTTGTGCTGACCTATTCAGTTGTAATTTCCGGTGACATACCAAATCCAAGAGGAAATATGTTGGCTTGGAACAAATAAACTACGCCTAAACTTAGGAACACTATAAAGCCATGAAAAATTACACGTGCCGCCCAGAAGGACCTATATACTCTAGTTCTACCACCGCTAGTCGAGAACCAGTTTGATTAGAGCTTGTATAGGCAGTTTACGGTAAAATGAGCACTTTTGAAAGCCCTGCTTAAGGTCTACTTGTATGCACTTTGTGTATTCTTCCGCCTCATGTAAAATTAACATGGCCATGGGCCTCATCACTTTATTCATGCGTCGGCCAAGTGAAAATGTGAAATTATTAGAAAAAGTAAATATTTTATAAATATGCAAATTTCCACACACTGAGACGCTAAAAAAAAAGACAGAATGATATAATTTGAATTATCAGAAATGGTTACCTAACACTTTTCATTCGACTTTAACATATGGAACTAATTTCTATCCATCGTTACCAACTTTACCGGGTGCATGTCACTCAGTACGCCCGTTAAAATATGTGCAGACAGCGGCAGTGAAATTTTTAGAAGGTTGATTTCAATGTGCTCACTTAATCGTGAACAGCCTATGTGTTAAGGTATGTGGTATTTCACAAAATTGCGGTGCCGACCTTAGTTGATAATTATGATTTTCATTTAAACTTATTATTTTACAGCCAAACTATATAGAATAAACGTCCGACACCAAATGTTTGGCTTCCAATGTTGTGGATTATTCCAAATCTAACAAAAAAAATTATGTCTACACTATTATGTTCAATCGACCCATACGGATTAGTTGACCGAAAATATGTAACATTAAAATTAATACAAATTCTTTTCTTTTTCAGTTCAGTTGGTAACATTAGGATTATTAATACAATTAGTACGTATTGCCACAAGTCACCAGTGGTATATACGAGTTCATGAGGGGCGGAGGTCTTAACTTAAGTAACAGAACTAAAATAAGTTTCATAAATTTTTTATAATACTATAAAAATTCTCACTGCCATCATTTACAACATCAAACTACCTATTTATACTAATGACACTTGGCATACTCAGTGGACGTAATATTTCATGTCGATCTTAATTATGCTGCGGGTTACAGCCACCTAATTTACACTTTTTGTTTACGCCTATTCAATCCAAAAGTCTATTGGCGAACGGGGGCCGTGGTTGCTGAGCGGTTAGCGTGCTCGCCTCCACCCAGGGCGAACCGGATTCAATCCCCGGCCGGGTCACTCCCGGATTTTCGCAAGTGCGAATCGAGCCGGACGATGCCGCTGGTCGGAGGGTTTTATCCTCGGGGATCTTCCGTTTCCCCCGGGTGCCGCTCCATACTCGGCTTAATCACCCTCATCGGCTCTGAGGAACCCGATGTTAAGAGCCGCTCAAATCTGTTCGCTATTCACTCGTTCTGGCTGGCCACTCTCTTCGCCGCTCGTGCCTTCACTGGAACCGCACAACTGTGGCTAATGGAGCATATTCTAAATTCCTGCTATATCCGCGGAGCTGCGATAGACTAGACTGCGGCCACCCAAGTAACAGCGCCAAGCCGTATATATTCGTTAATGAAAAGATTACGTATTCTGTAAAACGTATTTTTTTTCAAATGAAATCTAATGAATGCTTAAGTAACTGGAAACGTTTCAAATTACTCAAACGGTCATAACAAAACCATGAAAACTATGTGATAACTGTGAATTTTTGTTATATATAATACCTCTTACGAGGCACGCTCCTAGGATGTATGTGTAGCTCGATGGGTGAGTGAAGAGACTTGGGTGGCTCTAAACAGCGAGGTCTTGAGAACCGACGAGTGTTATTGAGGTGAGCATGGAGCGGCACCTGAATGAAAGGGCTGGGGAAACGGGATACCCCCGAGAAAACCCACCCATTAACGGCATCATCCAGCACGATTCCCACATACGAAAGTCCTGTGACCCGGCCGGCAATTGAGCCCGGATCGCCTTGGTGGGAGGCGAGCAAGCTAATCGCTCAGCCACCGTGGCCCCTAGATCAGTGGGTTTTCAGCCCGGTCATATATTGTATAACTTTAGGTTTCAGAGTTAAAATTTTTGTCGCGTCACAAAGTTTTAATTTTTTTGTGTGAAATAGTGTAACTGTTTGTACCTTAAGTTCTTGTTAGAAAATGTTTATTTCTAGAATCCGTGTCTCTAAAAGTAGGACTACCCAAGTAATTGCATAGGGCAATCGACTGGTTGTTGTTTGCTAATGAAATCTATTAGTTTTTAAAGTTAATGCTTTTAGCTGTTTAGCATGAGTAATTTTAACGGACACACATAAAAGCCTTATTATTTTATTGTTATGCTTGTTAGAACAAAATATTTCAATAATATGCTAATGTTTTAATGAGTTGCGTAAATGTACGTCGTACATAAATACGACTACATTGTTTTCCATACATAATCAATATTGTTGCATATATCATTTTCCATACATTATTAGTAATCGTACTCATTAACTTAAATAAATGCATCCTTCAAGAAAAGAAAACCTTCGTAATTTTTGGATGCAAAACAAAGGGCCTATTTATAGCATAAGTTTTGACTGCATTTGTAGTCCTGCCAACTGTTGACTGTGTGCCATTTGTGAGTGGGTTTATACGCCATTTACACATTTCTGTTAGCACTTTAGGTAACACGTGTGTATAAACTGATGCATTCTTTCTTGTCTTCTTCTATAGAAACTTTCTGTTGTGTCCATAACATAAATTAGTAGAAATTAGGTCTCGTGTAGGGCCGGCTTTAATGCCGTACAAGGCTCCAGACCGTCAACTTGGAGTTCGGTCGCACTTATATAAACCAACCGGTCCGATCCAGAAAGTTCACTTCACCCCGAGTCACGCTGAGAGTGGCGAGGACGATGACGAGAACATGCTTGCAATGATAACCCCAGACGTTCTATCTCCAAGTACAGGAATTGGCACGAGTCCTGATAGTCTTATCGTGGTACGCGCTCGTGTGATGCGGCTTCGCCTTTTGTCACTGCACGATGTTATCGGGTTACCAATGATGAAGGCCCTTGACACACTGCGATTCGTTGATCCGAACGGGACGGACCCTGAGCGCTATTATTATTGCTTGAAAATAAAACTAAAGTCTGAATGGTCATGTTACCTCGTAAAACTGTGTCACTAAAGGCTAAACCCACATTTTAATAAGTATATTTTATTGGTTACGTTATTCATATGTTGTTTTCATTTTCATCTATTAATGAAAAAATATTTACTTACGAACGTACTGCCCACGATTATTATCAGAGCAGTCTGAAACAGAATCACTGAGGGATCAGTAGAACAGCAGGTTAACAATTTAGTGGAAAATGTCACGTATCCAGTAAGTGAATGAAAACAGACATATATTCACTGAATTACCAGATAGTGTTTGAAATTAACCATTTAGTCGGACAGACTTTCTTCACGGATTGAGGAAAAAATAAAAGATGTTTTCACTGAGAGTCCCGTTTAGAGTGAAGAGAGCTACGTAGTGACCAAATGTTAAGACCCTATATAAGCAGCTGATTCATATATGTTCTCTTAGGTATTCTGTGATTCCAGTCAGATCGTTAAGAGTAGGATAGAGTTCCGCAATTTTTGTGAAATAGTTGTTTGCGCGAATAAGCGTATCTTGGTAAATACGTGTTCTGCAAATACGATGTTTTGTCAGAAAACAGATAAAACAATTGTCAAAAACCTATTTTTGTTACTATTGTCACATTAAGTGTATTCTTGAAGAAAAAAAAATCATGAAAATTATCAAATATCGCACTTTTAAAGCTTCCCTGTGTAGTTTCCTTAAGCGGCAAGAGAAAAATACAAATATACGGGCGCAGTTTAATCCGTGGGCTTTCATCGTGTATAATAAAACCCCATTGTTACAGATCTAATTTGAACAGAACAGCGTCACGACGGAAACACTGCACGCCTTGCGCGTGCGATGAGGCGCTAGAAGTTCGTGTTAGTGTCGCCCGTATCGCTCCCTCGCTTCTTGACCTTGAACGCGGGGTTTCCACGGGGGTCCATCCCACGCTTAAAAGTAAAACACCGCAAACACATTTGACCTTTGCAACGTACAAAATGCCCAGCTCATTGTGGACAGAATAAAATGCAATGCGTGTTGCGAAAAGTTCCTAGTGGACAGGAGATATCGCACCGTCATATTTTTGACACAAATGAGTGAAATCAGGGTATAAAAGCGTATTCGCTCTGCTTGTTTTCAGAGGTGTCAGCGCAAACCCGCTGGTGAGGAGAAGGGGTGGGGGGGGGGGAATTTTTTCCTGCCTTATTCGCTCCATCACCTCGTAATTGCGTGGGCTTTACTCTTCAATTTTCATTGTCTAACACAAGAGCATTTGCTGCCGAGTGAATTGCGATCTCACTTTTTCTCTCTCTCCACCTCTCTCCCTCTATATCAGCCTAACATGTCGACGGCATGCCCAAAGTCCAGGCGTATGTTAACAACCTGGTACGTATAACGATACGCTGTTTCGCTTTGTTTTAAATTTCAATTTTTGAAGATTTATTCGAGATCCCTCGTTTTCGGTGATTGAATTATTCCTGTTCAATTACTTAATTATGTCAATTTGGAAGCTAGGATATGTGTGTGTGTATATGCATACGCACATTATATACACTCGTGCATAAAAAATAACCCAGTCTCCGCTGGTAAGCATAAAGATTTTCATGTCATGTAATGTGTTTAATAGTGAAGTAAACGAAATTTAAAACCAATGAAAAGTTGAGAATGATGTAAAAATAATTATTTTTACGACATATTGTTTGACATACAGTAGAAGCATGGCTAACCATCAGTAGGCCCCCTGGTACTCGCGCCATTTGTGTTTACCACACCTGGGTCACCTATTGGCAGAGTATAGCTTGTTAATGGCGCCACTTCAAGACCATCAATTACCACCTTTTTGCCAGCTTGCATAAACCATAAATGGGTCATAAGTGTTTTGCTACATGGGTAGGCATCACCCCGATATCGAATAGGATGGTAAAGACAATTTTGGCTCTAAGCCTTCTTGGTCGCATAGTTGACCACATTTACCGAACTGTTTAAGATATAGCCTTCAAATTGATAGCATAAGAATCACCCTTTGTGCTGAATCGACCGTTTAAGATAGTCACCAAATAGACATCACCCCTGTTGTCAAATATGCTGGTAGAGCCAATTTGAGCGTTTTCGTTTTCAACTACTGAGCATTATTTTCTCATTAGGAGAACAGTCTTGCAGGTCCCTGGCTGATTGGATTGGGCCCTCGTAAAATCATCAGTGGTGTGTACATCTTAAGACTAGCTTTAGGTAGAAGCTTGTAAAACAGTCTCCCCGAAAACATAATTTAAATGTAACATTATCATTTAACAACCTCTGTTTTGTGATTCGTAAAGAGCTAGTGAACTCGTAATTCAAATACCAGGGTTTTATTTTATTAGTTCGCTCTGTTCATGGTTTTTTCTATCTGAATAATAACAACGTAAGAATACGGACGGATTATATTGTGCAGTCAAAATATGGACTGGGTGAAATCCAATTAAATTTCTGAATGTAATTGAGTTATACTTTGTTACTAAAATTCTACCACAACAAAAACAAGCAAATTTACTTCTGTTTTGAGATGCTCTCAATACACACTTGAAATTTTTACCTTCGACGAGAGTTAGAAAGCTGCGTTAAATCTTTTTTTTTTTTATTTGAAAGGGAAAGTGTTCATCTGTGTGCTGGCAGAGAAATATGTTTCCCTCGCCGATGATCAAACTAGGGCATTTTTCCTCTCCTCCGTTGGAGAGCGTTGAAGAAAAGCAAAAAAATATGAAGAGGGCGTGATTTGTTCCCAAGAGGGATGTTCGTGCTGGAGGCGTCGTGGAGAATTTGTGAACTAACCCCTGGGTTAACGGGTCGACAAACTCCTTGAAGTGTTTATCCTTCCCGGACTGGGCAGGTGCTTTCTGAACTCGCCCCGACTTTAAGCCGCAACTTGCCGTCGGAGCGATGTGGCTGCGGTGCGATCACGACGCTATTTGACACATCTTCCTTTTCTCCATCCCTCGGGACTTGCGGACTGGCGTGCAAGCGTCCCATCGCGCAACTGGAGTTGGGGGAATACCTTTCCCTTGCCGTCGTCCCTCTACGGAGATGCACGCGTGAAATGTTTCGTTTTCTTTCTTTTGTGTGTAGAGGGCGTGTTGCATATCTTCTAGGTGGTTCGTTTCGCTTAACTCTCTTCGCGTTTAAAGGGAATGGTGCATAAGCAGTATATTTTCCCGATTTTCGATATAAGTCGTTTTCCAAAGCGTTTATCGAAATTTTTGGCTCAACAAGACGTAAATAATAATTTACAACACCTTTTAAGTTGTTAGATTTTCCCTGCCTTCATTATTCTCGGAACAATGATGGAGTAAAGGAAATGACTTTTTTTCTTATCTTCAATTAGAGCTCCGAGAATAACGAACGCAGAGAATTTTTAACCATGTAATAAGGTGTTCAAAATGGTTTAATTGGTTACTTCTTGCTGAACTAAAAATTTCGAAAAATCCTCTGTAAAACAAATTGTGACAAAAATTATATAAACGTACGATTTTAGAGCATCATTCCCCTTTGTAAAACACACTTAAAATTAATATTAAAAATCAGTTAATCTGCTCGCTACTACAAATAGCTTGACTCTTTCGCGCCTATTGTATACAATGTCACAGAGTAGATAAGTACTCATGTGGACGTGGCCATTCTCTAAGTGGTTGCATGATTCTTTGGTAACGTGCCTTACGTCTCATTGAATACTGGTTACTCCGAAATGTTCCCTATTGCTTGGATTGCCAGCTCGCGAATAAGTTACCCGGTGGCGATTGGCGAATGGCGTTCTAACACGTTAGCGGCAAGTGCCGCTATTTTGCAAGCACGTGCGACTGAAGATAGCGGTAAAAGAGGCCGCTTCAACCCTGTATTCTTATGTACTATTTGACAGCGGTCTATTGTTGCAAAGGAAGGTATATTTGACAAATACTGTTCACTGCGAAACTCAATTCCCAAAGATCTTCCCTGGGGGGGGGGGGACAATGATACGAAAATAATCATACTGCTCTGCGTTATCAATGTTTCATATCATTGATCACCTAATACAAAGCCTATAAGTAGAGACATGCGAAATTCGCGTTATTATTCCGTAACATGCTAGACTTCACTGCCCCGTATCTACTTGAGCGCAGTTCGTAATTTCATTGGTTAATGGCAAAAATACGGCGTCATTTACCTGTGTGATCACTTCTTTGGGCCTTACAGGTGTCTCTATAACATCTGTACTAACTTGTTTATTTACATTTCTTTTCAAGGCTATGTTTGCTGGACGTAAATATGATTGTTTATTTACCCTCTAAAATTTTATTCTTTTCAGAGTTTGTATATAAAAACACAATGATTCTGCTACCAGATAAATCAATTGGAAAAGAACTTTATTTTGTGGACACAATTAAACTCAGTGATCGTTCATACTAATTTTATAAACTATTCGAAAACTCCTTGGCTGCATATCCTTGGATATTAAATTTATCTTTGCAGAATTGCACTGCGATTCGTCATTGCCGAGTGATACGAATTTCAAACCTCTACAATGACTCAAAACTTGGTTGTTGTGTTAGAACTTTCACTTTAGAACCTAAGAGAAGGCTTCGTTCTCGGAGTCTGGTATCCAACACCGAAGGAGGCAACACGTCAATTATAGTGTCCACGAAGACGCCGTATATAATTGATAGGGCTAGGAAAATTTCGCGAGTTCATTGACCTGCAGGCTAGACTCCACACTCGTGTGTACACTGGAGCCTCAGCTGTTAGTTCACTGGCTGCCGTCACATTGTTACCTCACACCTGGCTGTATCTGATTCGCTACTTCTTTCTTCGCAAGTATGCTATTGGTTCAGAGGCGTCTAGAGCGTGTTTAATGAACTGTAACCCAATTTGCAAACGTGACTTCACTGTATATGTGTTTCACGTCCAGCTTATCCCGAAATGAATTAGCGAAATTTTCCTATCCCTAATAATTGAGGGTCGGCACCGGGATGATGTCTACGGGACGTAGCAGATGTGCGATGATGACGGGGTGACCCTGTTACCTGGATTGGGGTGATCTTTTTGGCACTGAGGCCGATATTAATCTCCGGACGTATGTTTACGTCAACTGCCTTCTCCGCCTGCAGATACACGAAAGTACGGACGTCGTATCTTTAAAAAACGATGCTGTCAAGTGTAGGAGTATGAATAAATTTGTGGCCTGCCTCAAAATCTGATAAACAATTGAGTTAAATTTTTTTTTTTGAGAAACTGAGAAAAAAAAACCTTTACGTAAGCAAGAAAATTTGTTCACCTAAATTAGTTTAACTTATGAAATCCCGTAATTTGAATTTGATGACACATGTCTCACTCAGAGGCCTGGGACAATGTAACAAACTGAGTATAATGTGCTTTTACCGTAGACTATCCGAGGAACTGAATAGTGTATAAAACAAACTGTTTGCAGAATTACAAGTCACGTGTTCCTACATAAAGCCTACTTGTGTTAGCCGCAGTGAAGCCATTAGATAACAGGGAATATTACTTCTGAGCCATATTTCTTGTCTACCCCCCTCTCTGACAGCTTTATTGTAGTGTAACTTGTAGTTTAATATAATATGGAATTTGAAATCGATCTTGTTCTGTTGTGTTGCGTGGTATTGTCTTGTTGTCTTGCAAATACTTCATTAAATGTGTAAAGCTATTTCTTCTTTCTGATTTTCGTGAGTGATCATGTATGCTAATTTAAGTGATGTTGAATGCTATGTGTGGAAATATTCGTATTGCAAGTTGTTGCAATATTACAGACATGTACTGCAAATGTGTTCCAGTACAGCAGCCTTTTGAACACCTTATGATTTCCGATAATTGTTCTGAAACTTGGTAGAGTAAAGTTAAATTATTTTACTAAATACTCACTCTGATTGTTCTCACTACAAATCACTCTACAGATACACCTACTTTAGCTGTGCATAATCACATGATGATTAAGGAAACTAAATTTTATGTTGCAAGTTGTAGGAAGCAATATATAAAATACTAAATACTGGCGCCCATTTTCCCACTATTCAGTAAGTGAATCATCCAGATATGCATACATTTACTAGCACTTAAGACAAATTAGAAGTGAGTCACCTATATCCACTACTGCAAGAACAACACAGGTTCTATTGGTGTCAGAACTCACCATCGTCCTGTTGGCCCATACCACACTGGACACTAACCTGTACTTTACAGCGCTCATTATTGGTCGGTCATCAACCAGTGAAGAACCGAGCGTATACTGACCCTATAAAATGTCCTTTATCGTATCAAATGATTTACAATCAATCATGTCCCTTTTGAGAGGGTATAAAAAAAGAAATGATATCGTTACCAATACCATTGTTACTGTGCTATCGTGTTATTGTGTGATCATGTTGAACACTAGCAGAACAAAGATTGCACATCGATGGGAGCTTTGTCCTGAACAGCAAAGGATATTTTCAAATTAGCTTTGCTCGAGCTACACTCGAGCATAGTCTACAAAGTTTTAAAGGAAGTGACTGGCCACCGTGTTGGCAGATTTACTACACGTCTAAGGACATACACCACACAGAGAAAAGTGACACCCACGTAGTAGTCGACGATAAGCCACACGTTGTAATGTCATGCACCCCTTTTATTGGTTGCTCAACGTTTGATCCTCTATTATGGGCTCAAAGTGTCCTTGGGATGAGCCACACAAGATGTCTGCAATGACAAGAGTCGAAAGAACACATAACATCTTGCAGTTTAGTTTGCCGACAAATAATAACGCGAATTTCGCATGTCTCTACCTATAAGCTATACGTATTCGACTATGGAAATGATAGACATTCATAGCCTGAGGCCCGCAGCGTACAAGCAATGGCCAAAAATAACCTTTCTACGCATTATGCAAACGGTTTCGTACATTGTATCAGCACGTTTTGACGTCCTACATACCAGCCCTTATAATCAATATATGCTTCACCGAAATGAGTAGCATGACGTTTTATCTAATCTCTGAATACCCAGCCAGATGGCTCGCGACGCTCGGAGGAAACAGAACACGTTAATTACTCCTGCTCACACGAAGTTGGAGAGTATTGAGCGAGGCGCGTGTTGCTGGGACTGAAGCACGAGCTCATCACCTTGGTAACTTTATTTCGCGTGTTTCTCGGTGCCCGTTCATTTGCATTCAGCCGGTTCGTCGCTCAGTAGCCCCCGGGGGGGGGGGGGGGAAATCTAATTAGAAGTCGATCGGATTTAGATCCTCGACTCATGTTACATTGCACGAGGGTGATTGATATTCTTGGGGATCATCAAGAAACACAGGCAGAGATTCAGAGCGAGGCAGACAGAAGACTTCCTACATTCGGTTATCACAGGGGTCGTGGTGGTATAGTTGATAGAATACTCACCTCTCGTCATGGCGAACCGGGCTCAATCCCCGGCCGGGTCATTCCAAGATTTGCGCACATGGGAATTGTGCCGTACGATGCCGCTGGTGGGCGTGTTTTTTCGGGGATCTCTCGTTTCCCCCGCCCCTTCTATTCCGGAGCTGCTCTACACTCACCTCGCTCCACCCTCATCGGCTCTCAAGACATCAGTTATCACCCGTGTCGGAACAAAAACAGTACTGCCTTCTGCGGCTTCGTCAGTGACAACCTACTTCAGCGCAAACATTTTCATGCACGCTAGACTTCAACATCCTACTTATACACCTATAACTTCCCTTTGATTATCGATTTGCGTGACTTTTCGAGAACATACTTTTATAATCTGTTCACGGGAATTTGTGCACTTTTTAAAACAACCGTTGGAAAATTTCACCAGCCATACGTGCATGTATTTTAACGGGCGCAATGACTGACAAACGCACAGTAAAGTTGGTAACGACAGAAGGAAAATAGTTCCATGTGTTCACGTAAAATTAAAAGCGTTAGGTAAACATTTGTGAATACTGAAATTGTTTATTTGGCTTGCTAATTTTTATGCTTAAGAAGATTTGTAAATTATTAAATTTTGTAATAATTTCAGTTTCCCTCGACGGACGCATAACTAGGGATGGGAAAAATTCTCGAATTCATTTCGGGACAAGATAGACATCAAACACATATACAGCGAAGTCACCTTTTCAATTGTATCACAGTTTATTAAACACGCCCTGGACGCATCTGAGCCAATAGCAGACTTCCAAGAAAACACGTAGCGAATCCCATACTGCCAAGTGTGGTGTAACATTGGCTACTCTCTGGGGCAGCAGCCAATGAACACACAGCTGAGGCTCGAGTAAACACAGGATATGTAAAATAAACGTTACCATCGACCTGATCACTATAGTTATGCGTAGGGATAGGAAAATTTCGCGAGTTCAATGACCTGTAGGTTAGTCTCCACAGTCCTGTGTTTACTCGAGCCTCAGCTGTGTGTTCTTTGGCTGCTGCTTCAGAGAGTAGCCAACGTTACACCACACTTAGCAGTATAGGATTCGCTACGTGTTTTCTTGGAAGTCTGCTATTGAATATATATATATATATATATATATATATATATATATATATATATATATATATATATATATATACACACACACACACTCTCTCTCTCTCTCTCTCTCTCTCTCTCTCTCTCAACGTAATCCATCAACGTAAGAACTCAACGTAATCCATCAGAATTAGTTTTTTTTTTTTTTTTTGCCGAACGTCTGCACTTCGCAAGCAGGCACCTAGAACATCATCTCCAAAAGTACTTATAGGTAATACGAAATATATACAAGTACTATTCTATTCGCGGAAATCGTTCGTTTCTTGGCATCGTTTATCTCGCCGATACTGAAGAGTGTTAATAATACAGAGTTGGAAAGGCCATCTACTCCGCGAACTCCAGCCGAACATGTCAACAAAATGGCGTCACTTGTCCAGTAACGTATCGGAGCGCAGTTCGACCAATCGGCGCCTCGTGACTCACTCAAACCGACAGTCCCAGCCAATGAAAAGTCTTTGGCAGCACACGCGGTAGCCAATCAGACACAAGACCCATTCCGAAACTCTCCCGCAGACAATCAAAGAATTGGTATGCCCTCGTGAAAGAGACCGCCTCGCCATTTTGTCTCTGCGTACTTTCGTACTCTGTACCAACGCCTCTAAAACCCGACAAGTTGAGAGACGAAATCATTAGTTATTTCTGAAGTGCATAGAGTTGTGGATTGGCGAGATTTGGGCAACTCTTAACATCGAGGTCTTCAGAGCCGATGAGGGTGAAGGAGGTGAGTATGGAGTATCACCGAAATGAAGGGGCGGGGGAAACGGGAGATCCCCGAGAAATCTCGCCCATCAACGGCATCGTCCGGCACGATTCCCACATGCGAAAATCCGGAGTGGCCCGGCTGGGGATTGAACACGGATCCCCTTGGTGGGAGACACCTGTAAAATAGTTTATGTATAGCTTATATTTATACATATTTTTAAACAACCGAATTGTTTTTCGTCTCAAAAAAACTATTTTCTAAATTACTTATATGAAAGGAACGCAAGCAGATGTTTGGAATAACAGCAGGTTAATTGAAATATCAAAATAATGTTCAGTGTATACAAAACTCGTGAAGTTAATTTATTTGGTGTCTGTAACTAAATCTTTTAGTGTGCTTGGCATGCCCTGGGGACAAACTCTTTATCTTTTTACTGTCGTTAAAGATTTACCGCTTAACTGTAATTTTCTACGAGACGAAATTATGTTCTCTAACTCAGTATGTCGCCATGATGATCTTTCGAATGCCTCGTTACTCTTTTTATATAAAAACAGTCCAACAAGGTGTCTATGAATAAAATTGGAAAGGAAAGGGCCGATGTATTGATGTTAAAGCTTGTTATACAATAGAAAATCATAGCATTTGATTTTACATTTCCTTTCCTCTGACGAAACCACCAATACACAATACAGTTGTAAAGTCAGAGTTTTGAAAATTGAACATCGTTTCTGCAAGCTTCATAAAAACGTGTATCTTGTTATCTAAATAATTGTGATATTATCCAGGAATGCATTTTACGCACCTAAAAATAATCTTAAAATATATATTAAAAGTTTATTTAAAAATAAAAATCTGAATTGTTTACTTTACTAAAATTTGTCAGTTCATCATTCCCTATTAAAATTATTTTCATGGACATTTTTTAAATTTAAGACAAGCTTTGTTTAATATACCGATAATAAAATCTCTCTACAATGAAATTACGCACTTTCCAAATAACCTGTGTTAGATTCTCGGCAAAATAGCTGCTTGACTTTGACTTTAGATTTCAACTTTTCGAAATCGTAAAGCTAAGAGTACTTGACTTTGCCTTTGACAGTTCCCTTGTGCCAAGCTCCATAACAAACAATTCGCCGGAAAGCAAATGTAAAGTCAAATTGTAAAGTCAAATGTTAAAGTTTTCAATTGCGTAAGGGCCTTAATTCTAACAAAGACGTCCCACAGAATAAAAAAATAAAGTTTTAAAACGCTTAAAAAATGACAAATACAATATCCTGTTATATTACTGCACAGATAAACGGTGTCCGGAATATATTTATGGAGCATATTTCATAATTCGCTAGTGATACTCTCAGCACTTCGCTTTAACGGAGCTACCAAATTACGGATTCGGCCACGAGATCGTACTGCTATCTCGTGATGCTCAAAGTGAACTCGGCCAATATGAAAGCTTGTATCATAGAGATAAGTACATTTATTTTGAAAGTGTTATTCGAAATTGTATTAACAAATTGTATGATACAAGAAACGTTGAAATAAGTGAAAAAATATCATTCCACAAGCATATTGTTGATTTCAGAACACAGCCCACGGCGTTGCCAAACGTACATCTTTGCACAAAGATCCATCTTACAGAATACCTCATGAAGACGCTTACAAGTAACCATCATTATGTCCCTCTTCATGAAACGTACATTCACGGCGACTGTCTTTAAGCAAGTTGAAGTTAAAGAATAGGGCCCCTGGACGTCTTTGAACCAATATAAATCAACGGGCGATAGGATGACCCAATCACTCCAAAAAAATCAAGAAGGAAAATAAGTTCTCACTGATGCATAAGCAATAAACAAGGGACACCGACTCGGATTTAAACAGGACAGTGATGTCAAGTGAGCTGTCAGAAGATAACGCGAGTTCTGCATTTACACATGAGTAGAGATAGGAAAATTTCGCGAGTTCAATGGCCTATAGGCTAGACTCCACAGTCCTGTGTATACTCGAGCCTCAGATGTTTCTTCATTGGCTGCTGCCCGAGAGAGTAGCCAGTGTTACTCCACTCCTGGCAGTATGGCACTCGCTACTTGTTTCCTTTCCAGTCCAATATTGTCGGACAGCGCGTTTCTAGTCAATTACGATTCAATTGCAAACTCAACTTCAGTGTGCACATGTTTGACGTCTACCTTATCCTCAAATGAATTCGCGAAATGTTCCTTTTCCCTACCCATGAGTAGAGACCCGACAATTTCGCGGGTTCATTTCCAGACAAGTTGGAATTCACACACTTTGTACCTTCATGTTACTTTTGTAATTGGTCGGCGTTTTGTTTGGCACCTCCTGGAGATAAATGAGCAAATAACAAACATGTAATAAATTGTGCGCCCAACCACCGCCATTCACTAACACATCAATCAACCAATAAACTGTTAATATCTGTATGAGAGTATATAAGACTGTGAAGCCTAGCCTACATGTCATTAAACTCGCGAATTGCTCAGGTCTCTACCAATTAGTAAGGACTGGAAAATGTCGCGAATTCATTTCAGGACAAGTTAGACTTCAAACATATGTTAGTTATTATATGTTTGCAATTAAATCACAGTTTATTAGACACGCCCAGTGAACTATGAGGCAATAACATATCTCAACAAGCACCAAATCCCGTACCACCAGGGTTGAGATAGAACTGGCTACACACTGGGACAGTAACCTATTAACAAATAGCTGAGGCTCAAAGATATTAATAGGGGAAGGGAAATTTCGCGAGTTTAATGACCTCTAGGCTAGACTCCACAGTCGTGTGTACACTGGAGCCTCAGCTGTTTGTTCACAGGTTGCTGTCACAGTGTTACCTCATACTTGGCACTATCTGATTCGGTACTTTTTTCTTTTGCAAGTTTGCTATTGCCTCAGAGGCGTCTAGGACGTGTCTAATGAACGGCAATCCAATTGCAAAGGTGGCGTCACTCTATATCTGTTTGGCATCTATCTTGTCCCGGAATGAATTCGAGAAATTTTCGTATCCCTAGATATTAAGTGGAGTATAGCGAACCCCTGCATGGTTGAACCACGATGTTAACTAGGGCACCGCGGTTAGCGCCGCGCGCTAGGGCATTAATTCTCTCTCGATGGGGCGAGGGAGCCGGCCCCACTATGGACCAAGCTGAGAGGCTGTTTGCGTAAACAAGCTATGTCTTCCTCTTTGTTTGATCTCGCTGGCGCCCTGCTCGGCCTCTCCCGACCTTCAGTCGTACTTCCACCACGGCGATGAATTTCAGCCCACGAAGGGGGGGGGGGGGGGTTGCGACCCAGTTCCTCGTGCAAGGTCATCGTCGTTAACGTCCTCCCTATCTCTCTCTCTCTCTCTCTCTACCCTTCACCACCACCAGAGGCTGATGAGGAGTTGCCATGGTTTAGTGTTTTAAGTTGAGCTGTCACGATCGGTTGATGGAATTTTCCATCTCCGCCCTCCCGCCCCTTCAAAGATTTTTGTTTCAGGTGAGCTTCCAGCGACCCTCCTTGCTCTCCTTACCTTACTACCATTTAACACGTCAAGTCTTTCACGAATATATAAAAGCGTAATTTCAAGACTCTGGAACGAACATTTTTTCTTTTTGTTTTCAACTGTACTGTAGTAGCCCCGCTGTAACTCAGCACTTGGGAGTTCTGCCAATATTGGGCCACTTCTCCCCGGGAAAGGAAACAATTGAACAACGCGACGGTGGTATGGCAAGTGGGAGGGAGTGCCTGCAGATTCTTCTGCCCGTCCAGCTGCCTGTGGTTGGTTCTTTGCAAGTCGTTCTGTCTCTCTCTTTCACTTGGGGTAGCCGGAGCCAAGTCCATTCTTAAGCCGGTGCGGTAATAGCATCAGAATTGGTGTAACGGAACAGTGTGGTGGTTCCATTTACGCGGGCGTGCCCTTTCGCTGATTGGGTCATGCGAGAGACTCTGGCAGTGGACCTCGTGTTTTAATTGGTTACTGCGTGATGCGAAATGTTCCCTACTGGATCGGATATTGCCTGACAAGTAAGTTACTACTCGCTGATTGGCAAATGACGTTTTTACATATTGCCAGAGAGACATTTTCCTGGCGTGTGAGGCTGGAGTTTACTGTGGTAACGTGCGTCTCACAGCACAAAAGGCATGCTCATTCTAACCCATAACTATTCCCTTTATTTTTTACTATGCTTTTTAATGTAGACCAATACTTCTTATGTGTATAACTAAAAGGTAAAACATAAGAAACTGGATAATAGCTATATGTGTGTTATCAAAACTGCTTCGACAAAAATACAATACTGTCAGTATCCCTTTTTGGGAAGAATTAAGTTTTGGGATTTAGAGAATCACTGTATTCAGACTAAAACTAAGAATCTACAAGGAAATCACGTTTTCCCATTTGTAGTTTCATAATTGCTGAATATAATGTTTTAAAAGGATTTTCGTCTGAAAGACATTGTCAGTACTTACCTAATATATAATTACATTATGTTCGGTTGGTAATAATAAATGCGTATTAGGGGTGGACCCAGGGCAAGGCAACACCCTCCGAGTGACGGGCTTTCCAACCGGGACCCGTAGGTGCTTGTCATCCCTGAACATGACATTAAATGAGATCCTAGGATGGAGCACCATACAGTTGGTAACAAAATTATTGGGAAGGAGAAATACACACAGCTGCATGATCGTATGAGATTATACTTTCTTGGTAAGGAAGATAAATGTCAATTAAGTTATAACGAATTTTGCAGATCTATACCATCTAGGTAGGAAATTTCTCAGGCGTGTGGACTGTACACTGAATCCTAGAAAACAGCCATATTCTCTTTGCAATAAGCCATCTTCAATAGTGGTGCCTAAGGCCATCCGTTTTACCGCGAAAATGTTTAAATGTTTTCCGTGCAGGCCAATCTTCAATATCCTGCGTGTATTCTTACAACCATCCCTCCGTTATTGGCCGCACGTCATTGTGAGGAAACATATTCTTTTCTGTTTAGCCCAATCAGAATTAAGTTGCTTCGAAATTGAACTTCCATGATTCGCGGGCATGCATGCAAGACGCCTGGCAATTAGAATCTTCCAATCGTGAAAGTGGATCTGAAATAAGGCGCTTTGAAGTATACATAGTCTTGGGATCTTTTCGCAAAAAAATTTGATGTGCCACTAGTAGAGACAGGTGATTACCGCGAAAATATTTATAGCCATTCTAGACTTCAATATCCTATGTCTACAATCACAACGTCCTTTGGTTATTGGCAACGCGTGTACGTGAGAAGGTATATACATATTTGACTGGGCCAATCAGAGTAAAGTACTTCGATTCTGAACGTCCATGATTCGCGGGTAGACACTTGAGGCACGTGACATCTAAATCATCCAACCACGAAAGTGCATATGAACTAAGGCGTTTTGGAATACAACTGGTCTTGCAATCTTTTCGCGAAAAACACCTGCCCCAAGCCACTAGGAACGCCATATAATTAAGGACACCAAGTTTTAGTGATAATATTTCACAACCACTTGAATTTCATAACACTTCAGCTTAGATCCACATCCGTGATTGGATGTGGATCTAGGTGTTTCGCGTCTTAGGTGTCTGCCCGGAAATCACAGACGTACAGTATCGGAGTAACCTAATTCTTGGCCAGTCAAGTTAGAAAATGTCTCCTAACAGACACACGCCACCAACAAGCAAAAGAAAACTGCTGGTGTGTCCGTAAGGTATTTAACACTTTGTAGACTATGCACGAGTGTAGCTCGAGCAAAGCTAATTTGAAAATTTATTTGCTGTTCAGAAAAAAACTCCCATGGATGTGCAATCTTTGTTCTGCATGTGTTCAACATAACCACACAATAACATGATAGCCCAGTAACAATGGTATTGGTAACGATAGAATTTCTTTTTTTATAGACACACTCAAAAGGGACATGATTAATCGTAAATCATTTTTTACGATAAATGAGATTTCATTGGGTCAATATCAGCTCGGCTCTCCACTGGTTGATGACCAACCAATAATGAACGCTGTAAAGCACAGGTTAGTGTCCGGTGTGGTATAGACCAACAGGACGATGGTGAGTTCTAACAGACACCAACAAAACTTGTGTTGTTCTTGCAGTAGTGTATATAGGTGAATTCGGGTGTCCCTGCATATAGCCATGATACGCGACATCAGATATCAACCGCTGATTGATTGCTTGTCACGGCGGAAGGAAATGACTGGGTCAGCATTTTCCTGCATGTTTGTTATTGGTTCGAACTTCTCCAGGAGGTGTCAAATACCGGGCGGACTAGTTGCAAATGTGATACAAACGTAAGAAATTTTTAACTGTAATTCGTCTCGAAATTAAAGCGAAAAAAATTTCAGGTCTCTTGGGGCCGCTGTGGTGTAGTGATCTATTCGCCTCCCACCCAAGCGAGCCCAGTTCGAATACCGGTTTGGTCGGCGGGCTTTTTTCCGGTGGATCTCCCGTTCCCCCCGCCCTTACATTCCGGCACTGTTCCATCCTCGCCTCGCTTCACCCTCATCGGCTCTCAAGACCTCGATGTTAAGAGGAATGTGAAGTGAAACATTTTTTGTGAAATCGTTGTTTGCGCGTATTCGCGTATCTCGGTAAATATATATTCTGTAAACACGACCATGTGCTAGAAGAGGTAAAATCAAAAAATGATCTATGACCATGTTTTTACTTTTAACATATTTATTATATTCAGGAGAAAAAAAAATTCGCGAAAATGGTAAAATATCGTTTTTTTTTTTTTTTTTTTTTTTCAAGCTTGTCTATGCAGTTTCCTTAAGCGGCAAGAGAAAAGTACAAACATACGGGCGTAGTTTAATCTGTGGGGTTTCATTGCTTGTAATAAAATCGCATTGTTACAGATCTGATTTGTACAGTACATGACCACGACGGAAACACAGCACGCCTTGCAAGTAGGAGTGATGAGGCACTAGGCGTGCGTGTTCGTGTCGCCCGTATCGCCTTGGACTCGCAGGTTCACACACCTCTTAAGAGTCGCCCAAATCTGCTCACTGACTCACGAACTTACTCTCTTTATATGTGTGCGTATGTATTATGTACCTCATCGGAATGCACGGTGCAATACTAGGAGCTCTGTTCTTTCACACTCTAAGAAATTATTTGTAAAATGACCATATCAGTATATATGTACAGTGACAAAGTGCGAATTGTAAATTATTTTAGTATACATCCATGGTGAAATTCCTACAATTGCTCAAGATAAAGTCAAATGCGTAGGGAGTTCCCAACTTTGTATAGTAGCGATGCTAAACATTCCCACATTTTCAGCCTGATACGTAGTACTATTTGTATACACTCTGTAGGTTAAAAACTTGCATTACAGTTTAGGAAGTTTACCAGATACCTCTTCATGCCCGAGTCACATAGCCCCGACAAGTACGACACGACAAGTAAAACTAAACAGCGATTTTGGATTAGAAATTATTTCTATTTCCGTTATGCCGTGCGACACGTCTGACAGAGTGTACAACCTTGCAAGATGAAATTGTATGGCAAGCCTTCCGCACAGTGGCAAATACGCAGCTCAAAAGAAAAGAAAATGTTGAAAATTACTGTGTGTAACTCTTAAAAATAATAATTTTACTTTCGTGTGCATTGGCGATAACACTTTGTCACAATCACGTCTTCCAAATTTCCCGTCTGCCTACCACCTTTGCAACTAGGGCAGTTAATCAGCGCCTTCTAAATGGTTCCAAAAAAAAAATTCTACTCTTCGTGTCGCGTCTGTAAACTGCCAGGGCTGTAAATTCCAGCATTCACGTCGAAAATGCAAATGTTGCGTCGTGGTTGCGGGGTTTTGTCGTGTCACGCTGTGTTCGTCGGGGCTAAGTGACTCCTTCTTCACAGCGCCCACGTGGGTCCGCAAGGACACAGTTATTTCTACGGTGATAAAAATCAGGGCACGACAAGCGGTTGTAAGTGCAGCTTGCGCCGTGGGACTGCGATAATTCCAGTTACAATATGCGAGGGGCGTTCCAAAGCGGCGACCGAAGTCGGCTCATCTGTCCGGACACCAGTTGCAATCCCGCCCCAACTTCTGCTATTAATTTGTCGACCCCGGGCTGCAAGGCGGGTCGCACTCCGAGGGGAAGTTGAGCGTGCCCGAGGGGCGTCGCCAGTCGCAGGAAGAAAATTTTCGAGGTTCTGCTCACTGATTGTGTGCCTTCAGTTTTCCTTATTGAAATGTAATTACTAGTCTGAGAAATGGCTACCAATCTAGATAGTTGGTAGAGTGTGAATAATATTTGTTATTAATGACTGTTCACTATAAAGTGGGCACTTTTGAAATCAACCGCATAAAAATATCACTGCCCCTGCCTGCATCGCCTATAATTTAAAGGGCGCACTGAGTGACATGCGTCCAGTAAAGTTGGTAACGATGGATAGAAAGTATGTTGACGTCGAATAAAAAGTGTTAGGTAACCATTTGTGATGACTAAAATTACATCTCTCGCTTTCGGTTTTTTTTTCTTTTAAATTTAACGCCTCAGTGTGTAAAAACTAGCAGATTTATTCGTTTACTTTTCTGATAATTTCACAGTATCGCATGACCGACGCATGAATAAAATAATGAGGCCCTTTGTAACGTCAATTTTACATAAGGTGGAATAATACACAACGTTCATACAAGTAGATGTTAAGCAGAGTTTGCAAAAGTGCTCATTTTACCATGAACAGCCTATAGTATAATTTTCGAAACTAAGTTAATAAATGTTCCTCTTGAGCCCTCAGTAACAATACATCACATATCATTACAAACAATAACATAATCTTGTATATTGATGTCGTACGACTCACAAAGACATCAATATTACAGATACACACAAGAACTAATAAACGAAAGGAAACAACACCTGCACTGTACAACACTCTACACAAACAACTTTACATTGACACCATCACAACACAAACACAAACACCAAACACACGACGGACACCTCACGAACACGACAACAACCGCCGGTCCCCCTGTCTCCGGAGAGGATGGCGGGGTGAGGGTTCAAGGGCGGAGGCAGAGGAATTTTAACTTTTGACATTTTAGAATTACAACGTAAGATTTTTCTTTTAGATTATAACCAAATATAATTTTAAAAGTGAACTTGTATAAGGCTACAAATTTTATGTTTCGACTATTTTCCAAATTTATTTTTTAATTTAAGTAACTAAGGCCAGTTATGGCATTCAGCTGTGTACTGGTGCCATTTTAATATGTTCTGTTCTGTTCTGTGTGCCCTTAGTTGGGTCGTCAGATTTTCGCGAAATCGACTCCTGTCTAAAGTCACTTCACGGTTTCTTCATATTTTTAAAATCAAACTTTTGAAAAATCATATCACGTGCTTGATTGTTACCTAAGCACGTAATGTATTGGGGCACCTGTTTTTTTTTTTTTTTTTTTTTTTTTTTTTGCGAAAATATTTACGCTCTGGCTAGACTTCAATATTCTACGTGCACATTTGCTTCTCACCCGAATTTCGTGAAAGGATTTCACGACCAGATGTATTTCAAAACACTTTAGCACAGATCTACTTTCGTGATTGGATGGTTTCCGTGTTACGCGTCTTTAGGTGTCTGTCCGCGAATCAAAGAGGGCGCAGTGCTGAAGTTACCTAGTCCCTATTGGCCAGTTAAGTAGAAGAAGATATTCTAACAAAGACACGCCGCCAATAAGCAAAAAAAAGTTGTTATGCCTGTGGGGCATTAAAATCTAGCGTGTGCGGAGATCTTTACGCGAAATTCGGTGGTCCCTAGCTATTGGCTGCTGGTCTTTATGCGAAGACAGTCTGTTACATGAGTGAACCAATCAAGATTAAGTTTCCTCTATAGTGACCGTCCGTGATTGGCGGGCAGAAAAATAAGACGCCTAACAATTCAAATGAACCTAACACGAAAGTGGTTCTGAACTAAAGTATTTTGGAACACAACTTGACCTGAAATCTTTTCGCGAAAAAAAAACAGGTACCCCTAGCTCATGTAGCACAAAACCTTATCACTTGTGTTAACATAAAAGTACCTTATTTTTTGTGAAGTTAAACTTTTACTTTCATTTTATTTCAAAATTTAAATATTGCATTTACAGTTAATATGATTTTAACCCTTTGAGGACGGTACAAATTTGCTGGCACTAAAGAAAGGGTGGACGTGAGCTGCCTATAATCTCCACTACAGCAATATAACTTATATTTGGTCTCTGTATTTCCACTTACCTTCATCATATTGGTTCTGCCTACACCGGAAACGCTTATTCTACTTTGCAACGTTTACGACTGCCCGGCCGTCGGCCAATGGAATCGCGTGTGTGCTGTGTGTCAATTGCCATGTCGCGTCAGAGGTAAATAGTTTTACCATCCATCGTGTGCATTTGAGAAATTACTAAAAATAAAAGTTTCAACTTACAGATCGCAATGTTTACTAATTGAAATTTTTTACTTAGATTCCGATAAACTGCAGCGAAACAATAAAACTATAAATGTGTGAGTTTTGTCTGGAAGAGCAAATAACTTTCCTTGCAACGGTATCCACGAATTTAACCCTTTCAGACCCACTTTAATTTACTGGTTGAGGTGTTGCAAACAAAAAACGTTATGATGCATTAGGTCGACTCTATATTTGTTTCGTTGCCACAGCCAATGAGATGTAGGCTATGGATTCGACTACAGTTATATGAACGAATTATGGCCTGGACCAGTAATACGATTTAAGAATCATTTACCCACAGATAACATCATTGGTCATTGAGTTTCGCAGTGCGCAGTAAATGACAAATATTACCTACACTTGTGTAATGTACACAATTATGTACGTTGGGTCTGAATGGGATATATGTGCATACTCCTCAAAGGGTTAAAAACAGAGAGAAAATAGGTGTGTCGTAAATGATTACTAATAAAACGTTCCCAAGCATAACATTATTAAACTGAAAGCTTACTAAGAAGTGCGTTGTCCCTTTGGTGTAATGTTCTAGACTCGGTTAATCTTTGTTAGCGTGAGGCGGAGATGTATTCTGGAAGTACAACTTCATTAGGGCTTCAGATAAGATGACAGTAACCATGTATGGACCATATAGTTGTATTTCAAAATATTTCAGCTCAAACCCATCTTCGCTGTTAAATTCTGGACAAACTACATTCAATATCCCTTAGACTTGTATCTTGTTTGCAATTGGTTCACGCAGTTTTTGACATATCCTGTAAAACGCTGAACCAATAACAAAAATGCAGGAAAACGCAGGCCCAATCATCGTCTTCCCATTGCATATTAGGCTGCAAATATAGGAATATTTAGCGTCGTTACTATTCGAAGTTGGGAAATTCCCTGCGTAATTGACTCTTTCGTAGGAAAATATAGGAGCGCTACTGCGGATCTACAAGGAACGACTACCATTAACGCTTCCTCACTATACATAAATACCAATAACTTATGAACTTATGGTATATCTGTGAATAATATTTTGAGGTATATCTTCGTTCTTTGTACAGTGGGTAGTCTTTCGGTGAGGTTTTCCGTTCATAGAATGTAGTGAAAATTAATAATCTTCATTGAATTTATTAAGAATAAGTTTCTCAATCAAAATATGATCCTCTAGTAGAAGGTTATGCCGTCAATTGCGCAGTTGGGATATCGAAGTTTTCTTCTAGGTCCAGGGGCCGCGGTGTTGTAGTGGTTAGACTACTCGCCTCCCACCTAGCCTTACCGGGTTCTATTCTCGGATTTTCGCGTGTGGAAATTGTGCTGGACGATGCCACTTACTGTTGAGTAATCTCAAGATGTCACTCACATTAGAAACAAAATTTCAGAGTACTCCAAAATTGCCATAACCCATTTAGGCTCAATGTATACAACTGTGTACATTACACACGTGTAAGTAATTATGGTCTGTACTACATACTGCGAAGCTCAATGACCAAAGTGGAGACATTGGCAGGCTCCTATTAAACTTGTAGAATGACATGTGGATGGAGCGGTTAGTAGATTGTTCGATTAATCAAAATGCACATGTATATCGATTAATCGAATAGTAGATTAGTTGCTAATCGACAAGTTTATTTGTAGCTGATTAAATAATTTGATTAATTAGATAGTGTAATTAATCAAATTAATTAAATAATGTTTTGATATAATTTTTTTCTAATTTTATGGGATTCTTTGATATCAAAGAATGTTTATTAATTTATTAATGTCATAAGGGTGATATTGGCGGAGCAGCATCAATGTGTTCCGTGTGTCGTGCGGGAGTCGACTGACCAGAGGGATGGGTTGTAATTGTTTATATATGTGTTGATGTTGGTGTAAGAGTGGTATAAGTAACATTTTTATTTTTTGTTTGTGGATGGAGTGAGAAGACATGGTGGGTTCCTGGGACACTAGACAAGTGAGGTGTGGATGGAGCGAGAACACGTGGCAGGTTACTGGGACACTAGGTGAGTGAGGTGTGAATGGAGCGAGAATATGCGGCGGGTTCCTGGGACAATTAGGGGAGTGAGGTGTGGATGGAAGGGGAGCGTGTGTTACTTCTGGACAGTTAATGAGTGAGGAGTGGATAATAGATTGTTCAATTAATCGATTATGAGCGAGGACACGCATGTCACTTTTGGACCACTACAATTTACATTCAATTAGGCAACTGAAATAAGTATGGATCATAAAAAATTACTTTAATCATAGGATTACCACATGGAACATTAAATCAAATTAATATAGACACAAGACATTAAAAATTAGTTGTGATAACCAAGAGACAAATTCATTAAAACTTACCCCGAACACGACAGAATGGAATACAAAATTTATATTAATATTGTAACGAAACTCCTTAATAATATTTCAAACACCAGAATAAATTACACAAAACAAAGTTAATCAAACCAAATTAATTTCACACGTCCAAAATACACAAAATTGTTAATGTATAGATTGAACACACAAAATCCTACAACAAACTATTTAAATATGAACACATGAAAATATATATATAATACACTCACACAGAAACGAAATAAGCGTAGCGCACTAAATTACTCACTTATCGCCCACGAAGACAGGTGTAATAAATTTACAAATCAATAAAAACACACAATTTACAATCAAAATTAAAACTACAAGCACAGACAAGCTAATAATCTCCCCCTAATTTAATGACATCCCACACAGATCCACGCAGCCCAAATCTCCAGGTGTCATAAAAATTTCCTCCTAACAAAAATCCCCTCCAACACTGTACACATACATGAAGTCACACATAGTTAACCCTAATCGGCTCTGAATACACGCAACAAGGAATGTTAAAATTAATGATCACCCAAATGTCTGTTTTTTAATCACGTACGTACAATCATTTCACAAAAGCGTATTTCATTACCTTATACGACTGTCACAATCGTTCGCCTGTTGCGAAAACATGACGTACATAATCGTTATATCACACGTTAATAAACAGTACCGCTGCTCTTACACAAGTTTACGACAGTGGATTGTCTCTGTCTCTCCAGTGCTCACCTAATGCGAAAGCCTATTGCACACATCTCCTGTAAATTAATAACAATAAAAAACATTTCAATTAAGTAAAAAGCTAATAATTATCAGAATGCACTGGACTTAATTAACAAATTGAAAATTGTATTATGTAGGAAATGTTCAATGCCTTGCGTTTTTCAAACAAGCTCGCCTGCTCCGTTAGAACTATAGACTCCCATGAGAAAGCCATTTTATTGCCCACCTCGTCTCCTCTTCCGCGCGCACAACACGGTCAAAGAAATTATGTCAAGTTCCTACACTGTTCAAGATCACCCATTTCGATGTTTAACCCCATCTGCTGCAACGTACTGTAGGCAAGGACAAACTCAGACTCTTACATTGCACTGCGGAGAAGACAATATATTATTCTGCCCCGAGCTGCGTGGAGACAACAATATGAAGGAGGGGGAGAGTTTCGGAGACCATCCTCCACCATTCCACCCCTTTCCCATTGTGGACTTTCGCCTCTGTGCACGTTCCTCCATCAGCCTTGACCAACTAACTCCACGACGCGCTGAGCGATACAAATGCAGCCGCCCGCCACGCTTGTCTCTTCTCACACCCTTTCCGAGCAGCCATTCATCTAATCGCCAATGTCGAACCTCTCCCACCAAACCTCCTCTGATGCATTTTCGGCATAGTTGAAAAGAAAAATACTCCAAATTTTCACACCTCAGGCTGTTCGAAATCACACATATTTACCGTTTCACCCCGTCTGCTGCAATGTGTTGTTGTCGGTAAGAGCTTAGCACAATATGTCATGCCTTACAGCTTACTCAAACATAACAGAACACGCTTGAAACTATAAAAGTTTTTACCGATACTCTCCAAACTCCTCCAAGGTGATATAGTCAAGGACAAACTCAAGCTCTCACAGCACTAAGAAAGTGATACATTATTAAACTAACTGCTTCGGACAGCGAACAAAGTCTAAAGAATCACCAAGCCAACAACCTTCCCAGAACTGTCATCCACACAGTCGACAACTCTAATCGCACACTCCCTTTCCTATGCTTGTACTCTTGTCCCAGCCCAGTTCACCATGACAGACACAATAAATTGTACATCCACCTCCCCCCCCCCCCATCCAGAGGTTTATTAAATTAAATAATATATCAAATATTATTTAAAATATTTTATTTAGTATAAAAACAATTTACAAAACATTGTACTTCAATATTTTAAGATCATGATTCTTCACCCGAGTCGTGTGCTTTTAAGAAACCTCTCCATCTAACCAAGGACATATCTTTTTTTCCTTTTAATGATTTTATCAATCAAATATTCATTTGGAGAACTGACTGTTTGCAATTTGTGTTCGTAAAAATCACCTCTCATGGGCTTACCATCATAGGTTTCTAAATAATACACTCTGGCAAACGAATTTCTAACTGTAAAATTTTTAAATATTTCGCACGACCAATCCATTGTAATTTTTTTCTCAGAGAATCCTTTCTGCATCGAGATACATATAAATTCGCCAACCTTGAGCTCTGATTTTCTTTCGTCGGTTACTTTAACATTATTATACAGTTTTCATAAAACTATTGGCCATACCTTTTTCAGGCACCCTCTTGATAGTTCTATAATATCTGGAATTATGAAATTAAAGTATTTCACGCAAAATATCAACCCAATTAAAGATGTTTTTTTGATGTGAAATTCTCATATATTAATTGCTTAATCGATTTATTAATTCGTTCCATGACACTGGCTTTAAGAACCGAATATGTTGTGTAATGATTGATACCATATTCAGTTATTATTTTCCGGAATGGTTCACAAAAAAATTCAGATCCTTTGTCGGTTTGGAGCGAATTTGGTTTCTCTCTTTCAAAACGATCTTCATTGCATTGATAACCTGTTTCCCAGTTTTTTTCAAAGGTATGCCCCAACCATATTTCAAATAAATGTACATTACAGTTAAAATACATTTGTATCCCTTATTGTATTTGGAAAGCATTTCACACAAATAGTCTTGAAAACGATCATTTAAGCCTTTAGTAATAACTGGTCTTCTAGGATAACTTATCCTTGTAGGGGTATGAAGCTCTTGGGGAATCTTACTGAACTTCATTAGTAATATAACCATCTTCAGTCAATTCTTCAATAATGGAAACAATATCTTTCGTTTGTGAATTATTGCCAGCGTCTCTTGAAGCAATGAGAAGTTTTAACCTATCGACCAATTAATCAGGACTGTTCCAATATATAGGAGAAAACTGGTTGTCAAGTTCATCTTTATATATTCCTTTTCCAACAATATTGCTTAATAAATGTTGTTTTGGATTATTTTAATCATCATTTAAACGATTTTTTACATTCGTGCGATGAAAAAGATCCTTATATTTCTCCAAATTGTTGTTGGAAAAACCATTCGGGGCATTATCATAATTCAAAAAATCCTTCACTGACATCACTTACATATTCACCACTTGAATTATATTTTCAGGCGAAAACTTAATTACCGAATCTCCCAGAAACCATATATTTCAATGTCGATATATACCAAAGACAGTATCGCACGTAGACGAAGTTTGTTTTATAGATAAATATTGTTATGTTAATTGAGTCAGTTTTCTTCTTTATAGTTTTTTCCGATTTAATTTCCACTGGTGTTTCATTAAACGTATTTAGCACGGAATGTAATGTATCCATTCTACTCATAATAGGTTTAAATATTTCTTCATTCAAAACACCCCGTTCCATTCGGGCACATTTAGCTTGTAAATATTTCGCCATTACAGCAGATACGACTTAATGTAATACCGAAACAGAGTCAGATATTTTGGTTGTTTGTTACCATTAAATTCCATCCACTTATATATGAATTAAGTTGTTGGTTTTTTATCGGGTGTATTAGGTCGATTAGTTTGCGCTTTTTCAGTTTTATAGACTTTACTCACAAGTATGTCTAATTTACTTACAGTTTTTACCCTCAAATCGTTACTAAAGTAGTTTATTCGAGATTTCAAATAATCAATTGCCTTTTCACTTCCATTTGCACAGCTAAACCATATGATTTATTGATCAATTCAACACTTATATATTGCGACATGTGGTCTATTTGTGTATCAAATTGTTTTGTAAGCATAGTGTTTATCATTTCATTATTTGCATTTTTTTAATATTCCAAACGTTCGTTTGTTATAGTTTCTATATTTTTGCAGTATAGTCATCACATTTGCCAATATTTGCGAAATATGAGTATTATTAGACATTTTTTAAATAGTATAAATTACATTTATTAATTTATTTTGTATATTGGTCGATTGCGATTTAAATATGTTTAGTATAATGGTGTTTAAGTCTTCCACATAGTGTTTATTTACTGAATCTGTATCTTTCACAGCCATACCCATATTACCTAATATACGCCCTTTCAAATCACAATTCCCATCGCGATTTCTTTTTAAACAGGTATTGTAATGATTGCATTTTATATCACTATGTCCAAACTTTGAAATACTCATTATTATACATTGGGAAGTAAAACACTGTCAAATCCAGGCATATATCTGACTTTATATAGGGGAAGAGATGTTATAATTACCAGAAAACCGTACATGTTTTCCCAATAGTAAAAACACATATCTTTAAACTTTGTAAATGTCATATCGCCTAAAACATGATCATTGTAAATATGTTACAGATTAATATTGTCCATTTTAAACACAATTAACATAATTGCATTATCATGCAAATTATGTTTTGGTATATGTGCATAACTTTGAAAAAGACAAAAACGACCGAAATTTTAATGTTGACCGAATCTAAAGTATTGCTGTATTTCACAATGTGCTTCACACCAAACATCGTCAAAAATAAACACGGAGCTATAATTTCTTCTTCATTTCTAAAAGGGAAATATGACATTCTATCAATTACCAACAAAATGCTCCCTAATCATTAATATTTCTCTTGTTGTATTATTTTAGAAAACACATATATGTTTTCAAATTTAAGTCAATTTGGATGCTCCAACTGCGATATAATAACACAAGTTTTTCCACATGAAGAAGGGAAGCCTATTTTACACCACACATTTTGAGGTAAAAGAATACCATGTTTCTATTCAATTATGTTTTCATTTATATTTACAAGTACCAGCATATGAATATTTTGTATTATAGCCTTCATTTCTGCACATTTATACAGTATTCTGTAAGTACTAATGTAAAACTATAAATGTGGGACTATATATAGACTCACATTCAGTTGAAAACAATGCCCTCTAGTAAACATACCAAAGAAGGATGTGGTGTATTGAATATATTGAATAATAAATCAGTAAGCTTGCAAAACATCTAGCATGGAACAATGAAGGAATAAATTCTTTGGATAATATGTGTAAAGAACACAATATAGTTTACAATCGAACAAACAATTTGAAAGAAAGAGATATAGCGGATACAGTTCTACCCAATAAAGCAGCAAATATAAGGAACAATCCATCTAATTGACTTGTGAAAAGCTAGGCCCTTGGGTCATGGATAAAGTAATGTGCTCAAAAGTAAAAAGAGACATGGGTGTAAAACACAAAACAATATGAAAAACAAAGAAAGGAGTCATATTACCATCATATTTCCAGCATTATCAGCTCTTGGAGCTTTAATGGGAGGCATTTAAGCTCTTGCTAAATCAAGTGAATCAGGTGGTCAAGGAATGTATCTTAAAACATATAAAGTTGGCCAAGAACAAAAAACTCCAAACGTGGAAAAAAATGTAAAACGTCTTAAATAGTCTTCCAAAAAGAGCATTGGCAAACAAGTACATTAACATATTTGTAAAGAAACTGGATATTCCCTATTTCCAAGGTGTATTCATGAGAGATGAAATACCAAAGAAACCAAACCTTTGTGAATGTATGATTGTTAAATTAGATGTGAAACAAAATGAAGGGAACATTGGGTTGCATTAATTAGAAACATAAATCAATATTGTATTATGACAGTTTTGGCGATTTACACCCTCCAATTGAAATACACAATTATGTGAAAAACATGGAATTAAGATACAATTACAAAATGGAACAATTTGCAAATACAATCATTTATGGACATTTATAATTACATTTTTGACTATTAATAGGATATATAAGTCAATGTATTAGTAAAACTGTTTAGTAATAAGTCAATTATGTCGATATTAAGTGGAAATTGGTCGCAATTGCAGTCTGTATATTTCCGAGCTTTGCAGTTAGAATGGCAAATAAGTCTAATCGAATTCATTACTTACAACAGCATACCAAACATCAATATAGACAACCAATAATTTATGTTCACCAACTGTGAAAAAATCCACAAGATTGTGATGCTGGACGGATCTTACAAGTTGGATGATTTGGAAACATTCACTAAAGCGACTTTACCTGAAAATGTGCAATTCCTACTATGTGGAAATCCAAATACATTAACTAGTGTGATGTATAGAAATGCCAATATCGATTTCACAGAAGACAATTCAATTGCAATTATGTTAGAGTGCGAAAGGAGACAATATACAGCTAATCAATTGCACAAATAATCAAAACTGGTTAATATATTGTCAGTTAATGTGTGTCATATAAATGTTAATATAGACGGATCATATTTGAATGGAAAACTGATAAATACAATACACGAAATCACATATGCAGTGGCTCTAGGATACAAAATAATTAAAAAACCAATTAGGTTGATATATCTTCCAGTAATAGTGTATCGAGTTGATGAATTAGTTGTTACAATGTTCGATCAAAATAGTAAAGAGATTAATTTTAGAAATGAAGAAATTACCATTCGAATACATTTAAAAAAGCTATATAAACCAGCGCATTCCATGTTTATTTCAATAAACATATGTATTGTGTATAATAGTTAATATGCTCTTAAAGTAGGTGCTTAATTTAAAATCTATGTTTCTAAAAAATGTGTTTCGAAGAAAGTAACTATAAAAAGATATAAAATACGTATAAAAATCATTTCAAACAAGATACCCATAAAGTTAACACAGGGCAAATAATTGGTTTTAAAGCAATTAGGATATACTGTTAATAGAAATGGAAGATATGTGCAATGTTGAAGAACCAATAAGTTATGATGATGCAATCATAATTTTGGAAATACATATATATGAACCATTCTGAGCAGGTACATATACACTCCCATCAGAAGTAAGGATTTCAATAAAAAAAACACTATATTTACACATTACCATCGAAATCAAGTTAAAGGTTTAGAATAGTGAGAAAGAGAATACTTAATTTAATCGATAGAATTACATATATGCGCAATGGTGTTCAAATCGACCAAACACAAGATGTTGGAATCACTTCCGCAATAAAGAACTATCTCTTGGGAACTGTAAACAATCTTAATACAGGTCTAATGGCTGGGTGGAGAATGCTAATAATTATTCAGTACAAATAAACCCAGGTGAAAAATATGAAGTTGTTATACTGTTAAGTATGGTTCTTGGATTTGCTAAGAACTATAAACATGTAATATTAAATGCTAAACAAGAATTAGTTATACTATTTGGTAACATGCATTTGAATGCTATTTACAACACTGCTAATAATGATGAAGATGTAACTTTTGAATTAAACAGTGTTGAGCGGCTAATGCCACATATTGTAATTAACACTCTTGAAGGTATAAAATCTTTAAAATATATATAAAAAAGTAAAGAATCTAGATGTTGCATTCAGGCTTTGGAGACTTTTCCAGCCCAACCAACATCACAAAAAGTATTTGGAAAGCAAAATCAAGTTTTTCATCTGAGAAACCACTATTTGTCATTATTTGTTTTCAAACATATCGACAAAATAATTTAAAAGCTGATAGATAAGTATTCAATAATTGTGATATGAAAAATATTAAACTGTATCTAAACAGTCAAGTTCATCCCTATACCGATTTAAATGTGATCGTTTTAAATGGGGAATTTCCTTATTTTCAATTATATGTACTCAAGGTTCCAGGAAATGCATTATAACAAAATCAGCTCACTGATCCTAGAACCTGAATTATTTAAAACCAGAGGATTATTATTTGTATTTGATGTAAGCAAACAAGGGACATAATTACCAATAGCATAATTGATTCACATATTTAAATTATTGCAATTACACCAATTCTGGCAAATACACAAGCTTATGCATTAATAATTCACTATAGATTGGTGAACTATAATGTATAGATAAGCCAGTGAAGATAATGACTTGAGTCAGTAGGCGACGAAACATGCTATTAACATGTTTTGTAATGTGCAAGAATTTCAATCTCCAGAAAAATGTATAATTAAAGAATTGGCTATTATTGACATGGAAGAACACACAATGGTATTCAGCTTCAAACCACCATTCCATAGGAAATATCTATGTCCTAAATATAAGAAAACAAATAGATGGGTTATTAGGCATCACCACAGTTTAAAATGGGAATGTGGGTGTATGGAGTATGAGGACATTGAAGAGATTTGTAAGCAATACCTTAACAATTGTGAAATAAATGTAAAGGGATTAGACCAAAAATGTATTTTACAAAGTGTGTGGAATGGGAAAGTAACATATATTGAAAAAGAATAAAATTGCCCATCATTCAAACAATTATGTAAAACATATGGATCTAATTCAACATTTGTCTCTGCAGAGGAAAATTCTCGATTAATGCTAAAATTGTCATTGATGTCTGACTGGGGTGAAACAGATGATGATTCTCCCCCTGAGTTACCAGTGGATATAATATGAGTGGTATGGCATTATCTGGGATGAGTGGAATTTAGTATATAAAAGTATAGGCTGTTCATTAAAGTAAGCACTTTTTGAAGCTGTTTCATCAGACACAACAACCTATAAATACATTTCATTGTGACCTCGGACTTTTGGTTTTGGATATGATGATTTTTTTTTTGCTGTGTGTTTATTATTCACTTGGCAGGATTTACATTAACAAAATTTGGTAGGATGTAAATTGGTTAAAAGACAAAAGTAACTAGGGCTTCAAAAGTGCTCACTTTACAGTGAATAGCTTATACTTGGTTGTATGTAATACACTAGTTCGTAAGGATGGACGAAGAACAGAATGAGGTCATATGTTCTGGCATACAGAAATCATAATGTAAAGTGAATATAAGTACATTATTAGGATGTTCGAGCAAACCATTTCGACTTTGTTTTGGGAAGTAACAGTTTTGCTGTTCTTGTAAACAAGCCTTTTTTCCACCCGACTGCTATTTACATATCTGGAAACTCTGCTTTATTTGTTTCATTTTTAAAATATCCAATATACATTAGAGGGTGAAAAACTGTATTGAATTAATATCTTCTCCAGTTCTGACAAAATATTGTGTTTACCATCAAAGAAATGTATTCGCACTTAAACCAGAATGTTTAATACTACTGCAAGACAATCAAACAGATGTAAATTTTGTCAAAGGGAAGAAATGATGTAAATGTGTGTGTGTGATTTGTAAACATCTATTGTTATGAAATATTTTTTTAGCAAAATAAATGGTTTGAAACTACTTTTTTTTTGGTTTTACAAACTTTACATGCATTCATTGTAATATTCCCAAATTCTGACAATATAATATTACGTGCATTAAAAAAATCAAATCTAAATGTGTTTGCATATAACACATTAGTGATTTGAAAGCAATTTGATACTTAAATGTACAATTCAGGCCAATAATGAAGTACTCCAATTGCTTCCTAGAATTTATAATTCGTCGAATTACATACAACTGCCTATAAAAGGTTGGAGGCTTGGAACATTATGGATGCATTAATGCATATGCTCTGTTGTTTCTGTTGGAAAGAATTTACAACTATGCAGAACTTTGACGACACAAAAGAACGAACTGTGGAATGAAAAATTCAAGAAAGCAGTTTCAGTGTACTTTATGCCATAGACTGTTTTCTTGGAGCTCCTCACTTAACTCCTCAGACAGCTTCTTGCTTAGCTCCTCACTTAGCTCCTCAGTTACCACCTCAGACAGCTCCTCACTTAACTCCTCACACAGCACCTCACTCAGTACCTCACACTCCACAACCTGAGCCATCACCATAATCTGCTCCACATTCTACACAATCAGTTCAACAGACTATACCAGATCTAAAATTACTTTCGGTCCCCACTTTATTTCCTTCAAATCGTCGCAACATTTATACAGGATTGGGAAATAAATTGCTTATCACTTTTCCCCACCTCAATTATGAAAAACTAAGCATAGATTTTGCAGGCAGACTGACAAATGCTAGGATATAAAACGATCAAAGAGATGCTCATATAGACTTTCAAAGATTTTTACAAGGTGTAGGAAGACTCTGATAGATTTAACTACAACATTGCCTCTACCAATATCTCTTAGTGTAAATATATCCTGTAAATATCTGAAATCCATTACAGCCGAGGAATCCCTTACAGAAACTTTCTATTTCCAAACTCTAGCTCTCCCCATTCTACATTCCACAGTTATTAGTGACCTTTATAACTCTGTCATAGTACATTACTTAACATCCAGACTTGAAGAATTTAGTGTTTGTTTAAGTGGGTGGACTTTACAACTAAAAACAAAAATGGATGTGCATATCTCCCAATACCGACCATTCACCACTGGTCGGTAGTAATCCAACTTAGTGTCTATAAGAAGATATGTAATCCAGCACTGCTACCTCACATCACTCTCATTGGCTCTCAAGAACTCTCAAATCGTCAAATTCTCTTCACTTGCTCCAACTACACTTGGAGTTGTCATAATAAATCCAGCTAACCCATCTTCAATGAGTGAATCAAGCTTCCACCCATCTGAAGAATGTGAGAATCTTCTAATCTAACAGTCAGCAAATAAACAATTCTCTGTGTATAAAACCATTTCACATATTTGAAAGAACGAATTTGGCTCCTTGCAACACTAAATAAAATGCTAACACCAGCATCGTCTCCAGATATGAACTTCACTTGGTCAAAGCATATTGCTGAAATGAATAAAAGAAGATTGCTTGTATATGTGAATAAATATTCTTAAAAAAAATGTTCATTTTTTGTTTATGTAAATAAATGTAATGTTTGTTTTGAAAAAAATAGATTATAATAAATTGTATTTTAAACTGAAACTTTGTTTCATTTAACAGACTATATATCTTAAAGAACTGAGTGAATCATTGTTTACAGAAAATATATTACTCTATCAATCTATGGTCATAACTTTACAAAATGTTTGTGTGAGGTAGATGTAATTTGTTCGTGGGTGTAATAATTTTTTTTACATATTTATCTTTAAAAAACTCTTAACAAAAAATTATTACTTGGTAAGTATGCCGTGAACAAAATACGTAATTTTCAATTACTCAGTCTAATGACTGTCATAATATCGTGTTCGACCAAACAATACTGTTTTGCAGTGAAATCAGTTAAGGTGAATACATATTATAACAAAATTTCTTAATATTTAATGCTGTTAATACTTATGCAAATGAGCAATCATATTCTGCGCAAGAGAGTGTTTCCCATAGCCATGATGAGATGTTTTGTCTTTTTACGAAACATGGTTGGAACAGGCTCATAGAAAGTCTCCTAGGTAGAGCGAGGTAGGTAAATGATGCGGACGGCGAGACCAATGAGTGTAACGAACAGGGTTCTCACGACGGTGGCGAGGGCATTTTGTCGAGATGTGAATGTATGGCTTTGAGAGGGAGGGATGTTCTTGGTGAAGTAAGGCTTTTGGAACTGCGTGAAATGAGTCATGGGAGACCAGCGGACTGATGGAAGGAGACAACATGCGAAAGAGGCGAGTCTATGATGAACAGCAGGGTGAGGGAAGCATTGTCTAGCTAACCAGCAACATTTCTAGCCGAGCTCGTAAATTGTTGTCCGCTTCCCAACAGAATCCGCTCTCTGCTGCGCCGATAAGATCCCCACTGAGGAGAGCACGGGAATCCTCATGCAGGGCTAACCGCAGCAGTCATGTTCCCATCCTTCCCCTTCACGTAGACGTGGCCTAGCTAAATGGTATGCCTTTCTTGCTCTGGATATTTCAATACAAGCCAATATACAGAAATATGTATGGAGGGAATGTGTATTTCTGCAAAGAGGGTTCTGTGGGAAGGAGATGAGTCTCGCTTCCTGTGCATTTACCTGAGAGTATGAAAATTTGTATATATAAATATTTAACCTTTACACCCCTCCAGTGTTTGACTTTAGTGTTCGTAGAACATACAACTTTTTTTAAAATGTCGGAATTCTACCAAGAATACTTCACAGGCTTATCTACTCAAGCTCTCGAGTGAGAGCTTCTGGAGTATGATTGGTTGAGTCTTGATGCTGTTCCGCTAACTCCACTGGAGTCTCCAGCGCCGTCGGTGTCTCCAATGCCACCTCCAGTGAGAGAGATGATGCTGCCTCCAGCACCACCTCCGAGGACGGACTTGGCATCTCCAGTGCCATCTCCTGCAATGATGATGCCAGTGCACCCAGCACCTCCTGCGAGGATGGACTAGAGCTTCCAGCACCTTAAACACATCTAACGACCTTAGTAGCTTCCGAAATCCAAACACAAATATACCAAGAATAAGAGCAAATGTTGTGAGCTATTAGACTTGAGCTGTAGAAACTCACCTCTTCCTAAACCGTCATTATTTTCTGAGCTTGCTGAATATTTAAACTTTTTCAATGATGAGCAATCACCACCTCCACCAGCCTTCACAGCATCTCCGCCGATAATTCGTTGCAGCCCTGTCACTCACTCCTACCATTCGAAACCCTTCTCCTCCTGGTTTACCTTTGCCTGTTTTTCATCCTTCCATCCCGAAAAGGTGGCGTTTATATTTAAATTCGAAGTTTAAAAACAATAGAAATTTTTTCTAGAAAATACTAATTTATTTCCTCTTTTAAAGAAGAGTTTGAATATTTGTGAAAGGTTGTGAGGAGAGTGATTAAATCGTTTAATGTGTTTGCGATGATTTTAATTTTTTTTTAATATGTTCGAAAACAAGTGAGAAGATATGAGAAGTGATTTTAGTAAATATCAGATTGTTTTATTGTTGTATGAAGTCTTTCGTTGTAACAGTTTTTGAGGTTGTAAATATTTTTTGTGGAAATTTGTGAATTTAGTTTAAATATTTTCTAAATCATTAAATGTTAATGGGGAAGGAATTTGAGTGACTTGTTAATTAGTATTTTAACTTCCTTTTGTCACATTTTTAAATATATATATTTTTAAGTTTGGTGATTTGTTGGTGAGAAGATATATTGTTACACAATGTGAATAACAACAAGTTTGAAATTGGAATTGGTTGAGAAATTAATGAATGAACCCTGAAAAGTAATAGAATGAGGCAGAATCTTGAGAAAATCTTGTGAATGAACTCTGAAAGGAAAGGAATGAGGAGGTGTTTGAAATGTTAGCTGAACTTGAAAAACATACAATGGTGTAACAGGGTAAGGGAAAGTGGTTTGGGACAACTTCAGGTAAACGGTCTCTTGCCCCGCAGAGAAAGCCTCACAAGCTGGTAACAAACAAAAAAAAATAAAATTAATTTTAGCAAGTTTCCAAGGAAATACAAACTTATGATTTTTTTACTTTAACATATAAAAGAAAAACTTACTACGACTGATGACTGCTGTGAAGGGATATTATTCTTCTTCAAATATATGCTGAAATGGATGGAATCACAAATTCTGTATATATCGCAATGAAATGCTGTAACATACATTTTTACACCTAATTAAACACAAATATTTTATAAAATGTAAGTGTTTATAAACAAAACTTTGAGAAAAGTCACTGAAACTGTTTTACGGCATAAACTAACGTCAATGTTATAACATGCAATGGGAGAATCTTGAGAAATCTTATGAAAAATATGTTGATTATCCGGTAAGGGGATAAACCTGCTCACCGAGGCGATACACTTTGGTGAGCAGGTTAACTGCAACACCAAATACTCTGTATGTTGGAAATGTAAGTTCACAGTACTTAAAATATTTATTATATAACAGAGTCGTCTACATTTTCTTGTAATATATTTATAGATTTGATCATGGTGACTTGCATAATATTTAGTAAACATATCTATATTTTTACAAATGAAATCCATTTTGATGTATTTGTCCTTTGTGGAAGTAATATTCATTACTATACTTCTGGCAGTGAAAATTTTAGAATGCAGGTTTTACAAATACGAGCTTGAATGGTGAAATTAGGTTTGAAACGTACATGATTCCATGCAGTATTTTTTAGTAAGGAAGACAGATTTTTTTCGGATTATGTACACATTATAATTTGTTTTGAAACTGTATTTTAACTATATTTTTAATGTAATGTTATAAGAACGTCAGTTAAGTTTGTAGCTTTCTAAATAACAACTTGTAGGTTACACTTAATTAAATATGCTAACGGAGTGTTGAGACCCATTTCCATTTCCAGAAAATGATTTTGTTCTGAATTGTATTATTAACATTGAATGTTTCTGAGAATAAACTCCCTTTACATTTAACTTGGGCTGTGCCATTTGCAAGTTACTCGCCGAGGCAGATTTTTCTCGACAGGCGAGGAGCAAACTCGGCCTACCGTCTCCCCCCAGCTGTCTTGAGGTTTCAAATATTGGAACGGCTCCTTTGACAGTGTCGGGAGATCGCGTCAGTGGGGTAACTTGCGCAGTGTAAAGTGTGAGTCTCGCAATCTGCTTGGTTTCAGGAGAGGTTAGTTCTACCCGAGCAGGCAAGCTGCCTGGGTAATGAAAGGTATTGAACACTGATCACATCCCATGCAGTTTTCTCTTCCGTGTTTGGATAATTATTAGGTTTTTATTTAATTGAAAGGATTATTATTATTATTATTAATTTACTGGAAATGTGTGCAATAGGCTTTCGCATTAGACGAGCACCGGAGCGACGGAAACGATCTGCCAGAGTATGCTTTTGTAAGAGCAGGTTTACTCCGTATTGACGTATTATATAACAAAGTATGTGCATTGGGTTTTCGCAGTAGGTTTTGGCAATAGGCGACCGATTGTGAGAGTTGTGTGAGATAATGAAAGACATGTCTGTGAAATGATTATATGTATGTGTTCTTAAAAACAGACGTTTGGTTGATCATTTATGTTTACGTTCCTTGATGCATGTTTTCAGAGCCGATGAGAGTGAACTATATGTGACTTAGTATATGTGTATTTCAGTGTTGGAGAGAATTTCGTTAGGGGGAAATTTTTATGACACCTGGAGAATTAGGCTGCGTATATTAGTGTGGGAGGTCATTCAATTAGGGGGAGATTTTTAGCTTGTCTGGGCTTGTAGTTTTAATTTTGATTGTAAATTGTGTATTTTTATTGATTTGGGAATTTCTTACACCTGACTTCATGGGCGATATGTGAATAATTTAGTGTGCTATGGTTATTTCGTTCCTGGGTGAGTGTAAAATATATATTTCATGTGTTCATATTTAAATAGTTTGTTGGAGGATTTTGTGTGTTCAATCTAATCGTTAACAATTTTGAGTATTTCGAACGTGTGAGATTCGTTTGGTGTGATTAACTTTGTTTAGTATCATTTATTCGAGTGTTTGAAATATTATTAAGGAATTTCGTTACTGTATTGATATAAATTTTGTGTTCCATTCTGTCGTGTTCAAGGTAAGTCGTTTTAATGAATTGGTCTCGTGGTTATCACAAGTAATTTTTGATATATTGTGTCTATATTAATTCGATTTTATGATATGTGTTGTAATCCTGTGATTAAAGTAATTTTGTTATGACTCATACTTATTTCAGTTGGCTAATTTAACGTAAATTGTAGTGGTCCAGAAGTGACATGCGTAACCTCCCTCATAATCGATAAATCAAACAATCGATTATTAACTCCTCACTCGCTAAGTGTCCCAGATATAACATGCGTGCTCCCGCTCCATCCACACCTCACTCCCATTGGTGTCCCAGGAACCCGCTGTGTTGTCGCTCAATACACAAACAAAAAATAAAAATATTACTTATACCACTCTTAACTAACATTAACACATATATATAAACAATTACAACCCCTCCCTCTGGTCAGTCGACTCCAGCAAATCACACAGAACACATCGACGCTGCTCCACCAATATCGCCCTTATGACATGAATAAATTAATAATCATTCTTTGATATCAAGGAATCCCATAAAATTAAAAAAATTGATATCAAAACATTCTTTAATCAATTTTATTAGTTACACTGTTTAATTAATCAGCTACTAATCGACTAGTCGATTAGCAACTAATCGACTTTTCGATTAATCAATATGCATGCACATTTAGATTAATCGAATAATCAAACAATGAATTATCCACTCCATCCACGTCATGGAGCCCGCCGCTGTCTCTACTGACCAGTGATCTTACCTGTAGGTAAACGATTCGCAAAGCGTATTACTGGTCTAGGTCATAATAGGTTCGTGTATTTGTAGCGAAAATATAGCCTACAGCTCAGTGGTTGTGACAACGAAACATGTTTTGTGTGGACTTAAGGATAGCACACATCATAAAATTTCGTGGTTGCAACATCTGAAACCCTAAATTAATGTCAGTTTGAAAGAGTTAAGAAAAAAATAAGAGTTGGATCTTAAATTATACGTGTCAGAGACATACAAAACTTTTGACGGACCCTGCATCTATCTTCGCTTCCAACCTTACCATCAATCGGATTAGGGTCCGCGGTGGTTGAGCGGTTAGCCTGCTCGCCTCCCACAATGCCCGGCCGGTTCATATAGGATTTTCTGAAGGGGTAATCGTGCCACTGGTCGGGCGGGGTTTTTTGGGGATCTCCCGCGTCCATAATCACTTCATCCTCATCGGCTCTCAAGACCCCGATGTTAAGAGCCGCCCAAATCTCTTCACTCACTCACCAGCGCAAGATAATAATAGGGTCGCGGCTCTAAGTCACATAGGTAGAGACCTGCAAAATTCGTATTATTATTTGGGGACAAGTTAAAATTAAAGTACATGCATCTTCGCAATGCGTTTGTCATTGGACCAAACTTTATCTGACACGCCCCGGGTAACGCTACGCCAATAAATGAACACTTCACAACTGTGTGCCCCAATAACGCGGAGTTCTGTGAGAAAGGGCAAACTTCGTGTATATGGAGGGGCTAATGGAGAAACGACGCCGGCTGAAGTGTATACGGTACTGTGAAATTTAGCCCTATGCCAAATAACGCGAATTCTGCAGGTATCTACGCATAGTTGGGACCAGAGAAATTCACGAGTTCGATGACCTGTAGGCTAGACTTCACAGTCTTAAATACTCTCGTACAGATATCAACTGTTTATAGGTTGATTTTTGTGGTATTAAAAGGCGGTGGTTGGGCGCACAATTTATTGCATGTTTGTTATTGGCTCATTTATCTCCAGGAGGTGTCAAACAACACGTCTATCAATAACAAAACAATATGAACGTATAGTTGTGTGAATTCCAACTTGTCTAGAAACGAACCCGAGATATTCTCGGGTCTCTACTCGTAAGTAGACGTAGGACGGCGAGAACAGTGCACGCCAGTTCAGAGCCCTGCGCGTAGAGGCGGTGGCGCACTTGATGCGGGTGGAATCGTTGCCTTTATCGCTCCCGCATTTCTCGACGTCAAAGGCGCATAAAATGCTCCAGTTAGGCGGGGACATTAAGCGTCGATCAAAATCTCTCAACTCGATGTTGTACAGTACAGCTAGCGTGTAAGGTATGGTCCCCACCAACAAGACGTCGTTGAGCGGGAATACAGAGGCCAATAGAACTGTATTTTCGTATTGAAGGATACAGGTGGCGCCACTTGATTTTCGCGAAAATATTTATGCGCAGGATAGATATCAACATACAACATGCACACAGCAGGTATCCTTCGGCTATTGGCTGGGTGTCAGTGTGAGGATACATCCCCTATCTCACTGGGGATATCAGAATTAAGTTACTCCGGCAGTGAATTTCTATGATTGGCTGGCATACACAGTGAGAGTTCGAATCATCAAACAACAAAATTGTTTCTGAACCAACGTGTTTTACAGTACAACAAGTTGTGAAATCTTTTCGCTAGTTTAGGTTTTCATATTGCATTATAATTTTTTTAAAACTTTTTGCATAACAAACTAATTTTCAAAAACAATTACAGAAATTATACAATGTTAAATACTAGCCTAACTGTACAATTCAAATTACTTTTTGCATGGAATACAGCAACCTACATAGCACACAATACTGTTGCCTAGGGACACCCGAATTTCGCGAAATATTTCACGACCAGTTATATTTTACAATACTATATCTCAAATACCATTCTTGATTGGCTGATCTAGGTGTTACGCGTCTAAAATGTGTGCTCGCGAATCACAGAATGTATAGGATAGGAGATACCTAATTCTGATTGGCCAGTCAAGTAAGAAAATGTCTTGTCATAGAGACTCGTGGCCAATAAGAATATGAAAATTGCTGGTACGCCGGTAGGCTATTGAAATCTAGCATGTGCAGAAATATTTTCGCGAAATTCGGGTGTTCCTACTGTCGCCTCTTACTGCTACTCTCACAGGCAACAGTGGTTGCACTCTATTTTACTTTTCTGCGAAAAATTATATAAAAATAATATAAATGGTTTTAAATAGAAAACTTATTCAAAGACTTGTCTGCTAGGTTGAGCCATCTCAACAAGTGTAGGAGGATGTAGGTGACTTCAATCACCTTATAATGTTTGACGCAATATATTTAACACCCACTACATGCCTTGTCCCTAAATGTGTGCACACCTCAGACTTAACCACGACCGTGTTGGTACAGAGCCTGTGTGGCGGAGGGCCCCAAGTGGCGGAATTGGAAATGACGGATCGATAACGGCTCTTCGAAGCAGCGTCCCCAGCAGAACACACATTGTTTGTACAAGTCATCTGTATGCTCGGGCAGGACTCGAGAACTCCATTTCACAGCTGTCTCGGCATGTTCCATCCACCGCAGATCACTCACGCTACATTAGCACCATAGCACAGGGTAGGAAACTGTCCGCGCATTCGAAAATTTTACCGGTGCATCCGCCGATGTAGGTACACCGGACGTTCGAAAATTAATCGTTTGGCGATTCCGGTCGAATCGGTTTGTCCACTGGTTCCACCGTGCTGAAAATCTTGTGAATCTGGTGGCTATGCACCAAAATGGAGGTGTACCATGTTATCGTAAGGACAAGAGACCGTACGTCTGCTACTGACTACTGCACACAACTGGCTCTGGCCAGTAGCATAAATGCCTGACCACGGCTTATTTGTGCCCAACAAGAACACTATGGGCATACTGCAAGTTCGTCCCTCTATTTTTTCCACCAGTAATGAAACAGTTTAGTAATATGTGGCATATGAAAGCTTTGTACGAAAACAGCACACGGCTAAATCCTAAAATGCTAAATTTCTTAGGCGAAATGCGCTGATGCATCAGACGACCGTACGCGGCGGGCGGCCGGGTCGTCAAGCGACCGTACATCGAATAGCCTAAGTTCAAACACACTTTCCCCGTTCAGTGCTACACGCGATGTTTCGCCTAACCCTGTTATTTCTAATCTTATGTCAGATGCATTGTGATAAACGTGACCAGTAATTATTATGAAGTTTTTTTTAAATATATGAATTCGGCCATCTATGGACCGCAGTGTACTCAAGACTTCTGGTTCGTCTTCTTCTTTCTTCCTTTCCAGAACTTCCTCATACCTTCTCCAACTGCTCGTCTCTGTTCTTCAGTCCACACTCTCTTGGGTGTTGGTTACGGTCAGACTTCCGGAAATCTTGCGTGGTGGATGAATCGCCTGATGTACTCTCTGTTGTTGAAAAGTTCTTCCGTTATCCCAACTTTTTCTGCATATTTCCTGGTCGCTATCATCCATCCTATTGTGCATTTTTATTTTGCGATGTAGTTGAATAATTTCTTGGTGAGTCTATTCTCATTCATTCTTTTTATGTGTCCATAAAATTTCAGTCTCCTTTTCCTTATCGTGTCTGTAATTTTTTCGGTATTTCTGTATAAGTAATTTTTCCTCTTCATCCACGTGTTGTCTGTGTTTTTGAGTGATCCCAAAATTTTTTTCAGGATTTTCCTCTCTCTTACTTCCAGTTCTCGCAGTTCTCCTTTCTTGTTCATCGTCAGGCATTCTGATCCATATGTTGCTTTAGGTTTGATGACAGTATTATAGTGTCTAATTTTGGCTTGGACGTAATATTGCTTTCTTATTGTAGTGGTTTTGTGTTATTCTGTATGCCAATTCCAATTCTCTGACCCCTTCTTTGTTTGTTGTGTTATCCAGTCCATTTGAAGTTTATAAATGCAACAATTTTAGATTTATTAATATTTTACTTTAGTAAATAAGCAGCTTGATGTTAAGAAATATTGTGCTCATAGTATAGCACATAAAATATTATGTACGGGTTTAATTCTACACCAGACGGAAATCACTAATAGTAAAATATTATTGCGTTAAACATCCAGGGTTTGTGGATCGTCGTAATAACGGAATGGTCACCACGGTCGCTAGGGCACTCCCTGCGAGAGGTTATAAGCAGTTAGCGAGAAATATAAACTAGTATATTATTTATCCATTACAGAGTAACGTACACTAAAATAGAATAAAAATATTCTTTTAACTATTTCTCATTATTATTTATAAAGGTTATATATATATGTAGCTATGCGGCAAATAATATTTTATGTAAAGTGCTACGAAATAAGACTTCTGCCAAGAGTAATTTTCATTTGAAAAGGTAAAAAAAATGCAAACAAGTAATAATATGAAGCGAGTGAATATCTCATATGTTTTGGGTTTTACAGATCTTGAAATTTGCAGGCAAGTATGCCATTCAGAATTGTAGTCTCTGATTTCTCCTGATTGCAAAAATTAAGTAAAAAAAAAAAAAATAATATTGATTAAGGCGCTATAAACTTATTAGGAAAATGATACGAAACAAGGTTTTTTTGAAACTATTTCGATTATGAAATTATGTGCAATTTATTAGAAAATATTAACAGAAATATAAGAAGGATTCACGAGGAATTACCGTCGCTCACATGGCTTATTCCTCAAGTCATTTGGAGCAAAAACTGTCATATGAATGCAGGTCTTAATCCTAATATTTACAGACCAATACGAAAAATTGGAAAGGCAATACGGTGAACAGCTCCAATAGATTATTGCATGTGGGGATGGATGAAAGATATTGTGTACCAAAGGACTGCACAATCACGCGAGGATATACTTGCATGTAATATGCATACCACTAAAGAGACAGTCGTGTGCAGCTACGTAAAGCGATACGTGTACCATGCATGTCGCTACAGAGACTGTCGTGTTTAGCTACGTAGAGCTACACGTGTACTATGCATGCCGCTACAGAGGCGGTCGTGTGAAGCTACGTAGAGCTACACGTGTACTATGCATGCCGCTACAGAGACGGTCGTGTGTAGTTGCGTAGAGCTACACGTGTACTATGCATGCCGCTACAGAGGCGGTCATGTGTAGTTACGTAGCGCTATACGTGTGTCATGCATGCCGCTACAGAGGCGGTCGTGTGTAGCTACGTATGGCTACACGTGTACCATGCATGCCGCTACAGAGGCGGTCGTGTGTAGTTACGTAGCGCTATACGTGTGTCATGCATGCCGCTACAGAGGCAGTCGTGTGTAGTTAAGTAGAGCTACACGTTTACTATGCATGCCGCTACAGAGGCGGTCGTGTGAAGCTACGTAGAGCTACACGTGTACTATGCATGCCGCTACAGAGACGGTCGTGTGTAGTTGCGTAGAGCTACACGTGTACTATGCATGCCGCTACAGAGGCGGTCATGTGTAGTTACGTAGCGCTATACGTGTGTCATGCATGCCGCTACAGAGGCGGTCGTGTGTAGCTACGCAGAGCTACACGCGTAACATGCATGCCGCTACAGAGGCGGTCGTGTGTAGTTACGTAGAGCTACACGTGTACTATGCATGCCGCTACAGAGGCGGTCGTGTGTAGCTACGTAGAGCTATAGGTGTACTATGTATACCACTACAGAGGCGGTCGTGTGTAGTTACGTAGCGCTATACGTGTACCATGCATGCCGCTACAGAGGCGGTCGTGTGTAGCTACGTACAGCTACACGTGTACCATGCATGCCGCTACAGAGGCAGTCGTGTGTCCCTACGTAGAGCTACACTTGTACCATGCATGCCGCTACAGAGGCGGTCGTGTGTAGCTACGTAGAGCTACACGTGTGTCATGCATGCCGCTACAGAGGCAGTCGTGTGTAGTTACGTAGCGCTATACGTGTGTCATGCATGCCGCTACAGAGGCGGTCGTGTGTAGTTACGTAGGGCTATACGTGTGTCATGCGTGCCGCTACAGAGGCGGTCGTGTGTAGCTACGTAGAGCTACACGTTTACCATGCATGCCGCTACAGAGGCGGTCGTGTGTAGCTACGTAGAGCTACACGTGTACCATGCATGCCGCTACAGAGGCGGTCGTGTGTAGCTACGTAGAGCTACACGTGTACCATGCATTCCGCTACAGAGGCGGTCTTGTGTAGCTACGTAGAGATACACGTGTACCATGCATGCCGCTACAGAGGCGGTCGTGTGGAGCTACGTAGAGCTACACGTGTACCATGCATGCCGCTACATAGGCGGTCGTGTGTAGCTACGTAGAGCTACACGTGTACCATGCATGCCGCTACAGAGGCGGTCGTGTGTAGTTACGTCGCGCTATACGTTTGTCATGTATGCCGCTACAGAGGCGGTCGTGTGTAGTTACGTCGCGCTATACGTTTGTCATGTATGCCGCTACAGAGGCGGTCGTGTGTAGCTACGTAGATCTACACGCGTACCATGCATGCTGCTACAGAGACGGTCGTGTGTAGCTACGTAGAGCTACACGTCTACCATGCATGCCGCTACAGAGGCGGTCGTGTGTAGCTACGTAGAGCTACACGTGTGTCATGCATGCCGCTACAGAGGCGGTCGTGTGTAGTTACGTAGCGCTATACGTGTACCATGCATGCCGCTACAGAGGCGGTCGTGTGTAGTTACGTAGCGCTATACGTTTGTCATGCATGCCGCTACAGAGGCGGTCGTGTGTAGCTACGTAGAGCTACACGTTTTTCATGCATGCCGTTACAGAGGCTGTCGTGTTTAGCTACGTAGAGCGACACTTGCAGTTCATAATCGTGCCGCCAAGTGTATGGAAGTACACGGAACCTGTTTTGTAAATTTGTTAGACTCAATTTTGATGCTCAACTGTAAACAATAGAGTCTGTAATTACATAAATGTAGTTGCTTCGACAAGGGTTTTTCTTTTTACTTCACCTTTCGAATTTCTCGTAATACTCTGTAAATATTGGGTATAGGACCGCCATTTATATGGCACATTTTGCTGCGAATGACTAGAGGAATAAGCCCTGTGAGTGGCGGTAATTCCTCTTGAATTATCCTCTAAGTTAAAATGTTTGTAATATTAGATTTTTCTGCATTCTCAACTGTCGTTTTTTTTATTTTTTTTTATAAAATGTCTAGGAAAATCAGATATTTTGCATTAATTCTGAGGGACGTACAACTTACTAGGTTGATTTAGGGTTCAGTAGTTTAAGGTGGACATAACTTCGGAACATTTGTTTCTTTATCATGTATACTTGTGAATGTTTTTACTTGATGTCATCGTGTAAATAATACGTAATGTTAGTAAGACTGTCGTCATTCGAACACATACGTGAATGGGATACATTCTTAACATGTCGTAGTTTGCAGTCTATAATTAAAATACTTAAACAATTATTCAGACATCCTTATCAGGTGCGGAGGCAAGATTTGACAGCTAGAGGCAAGTAGTGCCGATATTGTGGTTTTGTTAAAATATCCTTAAAATAAACGCACATAGAAGCGGAGGAGGCCAAGTAAATCTGATTTTACATGATTAAACGACGTCGTTAAGAGGACTATGTAGTTCCCTGTCCAAGGTCATGAAGCGAGGGAGCGATACGGGCGACACTAAACGCACGCCTAGGGACTCATCGCTCCTACGCGCAAGGCGTAAACTATATTTGTGAGAGTGGGGTTTTATTAAACGCGATCAAAATAAACATATCAAACTACCTGCGTGTAAACGTGCTTTTCTCTTACCGCTTAAAAAATCTTCATAGGCAAGCTTTAAAAATGTGATATTTGACTACATTCGCGATTTTTTCTCCATTAATACACTTAATATGATAAAAGTAAAAATATAGTGACATAGACAATGGTTTTTTTTATCCTTTCTGGTAAAACTTCGTATTTCCAGTACATTTATTTACTGAGACACGCGTTTACGCTCGAAAAACAATTTCATAGAAAACGTTGCAGTACAGAGGACCCTTAAAGGATTGGAATTGGAAAAGACGAAATTGCTTACGAACAGGAATAGAAGGGAATAGTTTATTCTCGAAAAAGATATAAGATCAAGCTCGTGGCTCTGGGCGCCATCTTGTAATTTTTTCCTCAAAAATTCCCTTTTGTTCTTAAAAATTTCCCTTTCCCCTAAAAATTTCTCGTTCTCCTTAATCATTCCCCATTTTCCCTCAAAAATAAGGAGGCACCTGATGAGCAATACGAAGCCCCGAAATACAAATTACGAGCTTTTTTAAGATTTGTGGTGCTTCTTTATAATTGTAGATTATCATTCCGTCTTGTAGCAACTGAGACACCTCTACACCTTGGTTGTCTAGCCACTGAGACAACGAGGCACCTCGGGTTCTCTAGCCACTGAGTCCCAGAGGTACCTTAGGTGGGCTAGCCACTGAGTCACCACGGCACCTCGGGTAATCTAGCCACTAAGTCACCGCAGCACTTTGGGTAGTCTAGCCACTGTATCACCGTGGAATCTTGGGTAATCTAACCACTGAATCACCGCGGCACCTCAAGTAATCTAGCTACTGAGTTACCGTGTAACCTTGGGTAGTCTAGCCATTTACTCACCGCGGTAACTCGGGTAATCTAGGCACTAAGACACCGATTCACCTAGTGGAATCTAGCTACTGAGTCACCACGGCACATTTTGTAATCTAGCCATTGAAACACTGCGGCACCTTGGGTAGTGTAGCCAATTTGATACCCCGTCATCTTGGGTAGTCTAGCAACTGAGTCGCCGTGGAACTTCCAGGTAGTCTAGTAACTGAGTAACAACATAACCTTGGGTAATCTAGCCCCTGAGTCACCGCAGATCCTGAACCTTGGGTAGTCTAGCCACTGAGTTACCGCGACACCTCGGATTATCTAGTCAGTGAGACGCCGTGGAAACCTATAATTCAATACCGAAAATTGACGAAAAAAACTGCAAACTGTACCTCGTAAAAAGTGGTAATATTTTCCATGAAGTTTTGCTGCCCATTGGCTCTTATGATATAGGCGACATTGCAAGGCACATTAAAAATTCGCTGTCCCCTGACACAGAATTCGAACTACATGGGAATCTAAATATTCTGACGAGTGTTATCAGATGCACTAGAAATATAGACTTTACTAAATCGGATACTATTGGACCTATAATTTGGTTCGAACCACGCATCTATGAAGCTGGTAAAATACGTATCGTCGCGGCCTGTAAACATTTTGCGAGTCAATGTGATACGAATAACCTGCAATTTGGCGAGCGGCATGTACCTCAATGGCAGGCCAAGCAATACGCTGCACGAATTTTCGCCTATGGTCCCTCCAGGTTATAAACTTGTCGTGGTACCACAAAGCATCATTTACGTTCCGGTCGTCGGGAAGAGAGCATACGAAGTCTTCGTGACAGTCGTCGACCAGTGTGGAGAGTTGGTGAACTTTCGAAATGAATATATCACCCTATGCCTGCATTCGAGAAGACGGGAATAAGATTTGCTCTGACCAGAAGCTATAAAAGAGCGAGTCGTGCAAAACCTACGATCAGCATGTCACAGGTCTCTAAGGAGTTAACACATACTAGTGAGATTATCCTCTGCAATCTTGGCTACAAGGTCGATCGCCATGGAAGATTCCTTAAACTAGGAAGAGCCAACCATTTTGGAAGACAGCATGACGAAGGTGGAACTTCATGCGTACCAGCCTTTCCTGATCGGGCTGTACACACTACCATCGGAAGTTCGGATAGCGGTCCAACACCAAGATATCTGCACTCTTCCTTGCCAGACTTTCTTATGGACCAGGGGGACTCCGATGAAAGAAGATGTGCCCAATCCAGCATTGACGCAAGTAACGAGCAATGGAATTCTTCATCTGATCGATCGCATCGCCTACTTTCTCAACGGTGCCGAGGTGGACCAGTCGCAAGATGCGGACATAACCTCAACGTTCAAAAATTACCTTTCGCTCACACCGAAGGAGCTGTCTGCCGCCAAGTTGGCAGGCTGGGGAATCGAAGATGTCTACAGTGTTCCCATTTATGCCGAAGTCAGGTTCGAAGTATGTGTTCCACTCTCCATTCCATGCTACTTGGATTTGCCGAAGAGTACAAATGAATTATCTCCAATTCGAAGCAGGAGTTGGTGATAATGCTCGCCAATACGTATGTGGATACCATCGTGGGTATTGGAGAAAACCTGGAGACAGTGGAACTGAAACTACAGTATATCGAATGGACGCGGTCTCGTGTGCCGTTGAGCACTACAGAACGCATACACATGTTGCAGAATGTGAAAAATGATTAACGCATCGATGTGGCTTTCATGTCGTGGGGTCTGGAGTCATACCCCAGATTGCCAGCAAGCCATCGCATCAACTGGATTTTGAAGTCCAGCTCTGCTTCTGAGAAACCGAGGTACATTATTGTTGGGGCTACAGACCAGAAGACAGCACAATGTAAGAGTGAGCCGTTCGCAGTTTGACACATGCAAAATAGAAAATGTCGAAATATTTTTGAATAGCAGCAGCTACCCATTCGTAGACATGAACACGAACTTTGTAAATGGCCGGTACCTGCAGGCATATCAGATGTACGCTCAATTCCAAACTGCATATTTTGGGCTCACCCAATCCCCGATATTGAGCCCTGATACGTTCAAGAGTTTGGCCCCACTAATTGTATTCGATGTGAGTAAACAGGACGAGCGTATTACCTACAACGTGAAGGACTGCAGGGTCGAATTCACTACACATGGAAATATTCCTGCCACCACGTACGCGTTCTGCCTGATACTTCACGACCGGCTTGTTTATTACAATTGCCGAGACAAGACCGTCAAAATACTGTCATGAGCACAGCTGACTCTATGGACACTATAACTGTTTAGTTATATTCGAACATCACCTGCTTCAAGGCTCGAGAATGTGTTTCCCTGACCGCTTCAATTCCTGGGTCGCCGGGGCGGACATCGAGAGGTGAACATCGAAGAAGATTAATAAACCTGTATATTTTATTGTGTGTACAATAAATTTTATTTAAACAGATATGAATAAACAAATATGGCTGTCACCTGGTCATACATAGATGATGAAAACATATGAAATGTAATATGGTTGTCGCACGAAGGTGAGGTACAAGCTATAAAACAAATGTTAGTAAAAAAAACATGGAGCACTGCACCTAGCAGGATCGCTGCCTCCAAACATGGCAGCCTACAGTAACACATACACAAATGATGTACGAAAAAAACAAATATGGAGGCATACGATAGAATGAGTTTAGGTGGGAGCATTAGGGGCAAGGAAGTTGGTCGTCTGCTGGACTCGAACAGAGGTGAGTAATTGATGGTGCTGGAGGACCTCCTGAAATTTAAGTTTATTTTAAAATAAATTTTTAGATAAGTTTCTATAAATTTTTCGGGGAAAAGTGGAATTTTAAGGGAAAGAAGAGAAATTATATGGGAAAAAGGGACATTGTTTGTAAAATGGTCACCGGGGACTAGAGTTTGTAAATTAATCTTTATAATTTTCAATTATTTTAATACATTAAAATTAATTTCTTAATATTTTTACTAAAGAATTTTTGGTAAATTTTGTTATTTTTTGGATTTTTTTTTTGTCAAAGGTTAAGTTCAAAGATCATATATGTCAAATATGGTGGAAGGTCATTGGAATGACAGAGCATGATGTCGGGCGGCCGGCTCCTAAATTTTGTTACAAATTTTGAAACCGTTTTTTAAGTAATTTTAATGATACATTTTTTATACTTTTTTAACGATTTTTTTAAATTTTTAAAATTATTTTTTGATAAAATCTTTCTTAAGAATTTTATTTATAGTTTTTTTAGACATTTTCTTGCCTTTTTTTGGGGTTTTGGGGCTGAGAGGTCGCCGAGATCAAGGTCAAGGTCTTGGGTCAAAGATCATGGGTCAGTGTCAATGACATACAAGATGGCGGACAGTGACGTAACATCATGGCGGCTGCCGAATCCTGCCATCCTGCGCCCCACGCCCTTGGCCGTCAAGGAACCAAACCCTACTACTCTAAGGCACTTTTCTGAAAATAATCTTTATACTTTCAAAACACTTAAAATAGAAATTATCTACGTAGTTCTAAATCAAATAAATAAAAAAGCCCTATACATTTATTGTAGTAAATGGTACAACATTATCACTGTGCAGATGTTGAACAATAGTTCAGAATGCGTGATACATGCAAGAATATTACCACAGTGTACTAGAAACAACAATAAAGTTGCTAAGAAGTTAATTTATTAATTTTTGCCTTCAACTTTGTAGAATTTGAAATTAGTTCACTTAAGTCAATGGTTCGCTCTATAAAGATAAGTTGAAATCCTACTAGTCTCCTGTTTTCATGGACGAGTGGATGTATTTTTAAGTCTACTGTACCTCAGAAAACCTGCACTCGCCGGTAACTAAAGATACACATAGTCTCAGCAAAATTTCAAATAAATATATAAATTAGGCACATAACAGCTATGTAATATAAACTCAGTAATGTAACTGTAAATGAATGGCCTCTCGTAAGGGCGCTAATTTATGAAGCATATAGCGTGACTCAGAACGTATGCAAAATAGTCTCTCGTAAGGGTTCCAGGTTTGTTGCGAAGGTGTATGTATATACGTTGGGATAGCCAAGTATGTAGCATCTAACAACTCACTCATGTATGTGTATATGTACGTACCGGGATCTCTTATAATCAGTGCACATGTACGCGTACACCTCAACAATACCTGTGCAATAAATAGTGTGAATATGGATATTAACGCAACCTAAGAATAAATCAATCTGCATACGTTTTAGTGTTAGGCCTAGGAACTGTCACTTCTAGCCACATCATATTTAATTTGTTTATTTGAGAGGTGATTGAAAGTGTAAATAATTATGAACAGATGAACACACAGTAACAATCTGGTATATAACCTATGAGGTAACTGTAGCCCGGTCCTCCACAGGCTGCAGGCAGATGATTTACAAACCTTGTATAAGCTCTGCCAGTGCACATACCATTTGCATGTGAGCTGAAATAACAACTTAATTGTAGTCATTTTAGGAAAAACATATTTGCCATTGAACAGAGAGGAAGAGGGTGAAGCGACTACGTATTACAAAAACGTAACTCATCACGTTTGGTTTCAGCAAAAAAATTTAAATGAGATTGCTATTTTCCAGTATTCAATTCACTAATGCGGAAATAAAATTAGGCTGGAACACCCTGGATGGCAATATCAACTAGGAAATTAAGAAAAATGCTCAACTGCCGTTGGATAGTGGTCGTTGTAAAACGCACCATGCCTATTATTAAAGTGTGAAAAACTTGAAAAAATATTTATAGCTCATAGCTCAGCGTAAGATTAGAAATTTCAAAATTTTACTGTTTCTGGACCAATCTTTAAGATCTTGCATTACACATCTCAGTAACATTAATAGCCTTTGTTGTCTTCACGAGTCAGCAGTTTTTCAGCTTTGCACACTATTCAAATACATCCCGGGTAGCTTTTCCCTGCGTTATTAAACGCCACCAATGATATATTGCAATAAATATGTTACTAACCAATATAAATAATTATTTACTTTGAATTATCTTGATAATGATCCAATCAGTTATATGAATTTTATAAATTTTTAAAACCGAACTGTGAAGAATGTTAAATATTCCGTTGACCATCCTGCCGCCCTCAGCTTCTGGGCGTCCTAGTTCGCCTATATGAACAAGCAGGAAACAAGGCCGGCGCTGCCTTGTTTCCTGCTTGTTAATCACATTTCAACCCAAAAACAGAAATATTTCTTTTTTATATTAAAAATACACATAGTCTGTACGTCTTTTCTTTAAATAATGTGTTTTATCTTTAATGAGAATTTTACTACAACTCAAAAAATTCTACGGCCTGTAATCTCTTAAGAATCATTTTTAATTATTTAATTTGTAAATTTTCAAGTCAATTAGAGTGTTTTTCAGTAATTGCGCCCATAATACAGATCAGTATATTCTAATTTGGCACGTACAAGTATAGAAAAAAGTATAATATTGACACACTTGAATGCATAATGACTTGTGTAGATATTTTGTATGAAATATAACATATATACTTGACTGTGAAAATATAACTTAGAATCTCATAAAAAAAAACCATGATCCCAAACCCAACTTTCGTTGTTTGATAAGTTTATTATTGATTTAATATTTATATACAATAAAATTAATTTTCATGTGAAAGATTTTAATTAAATTTGATAGGGGTTTCATTTTATTCTATTAATTACTCACCAAAGTTGTACAGCATCAATGTTATCTTGCAGCTTTCCAGTCATTTGCATTCGCAGAATGTTGGAATGTTTAATTACATTTATTAAACAATATGTTAATTTATTACATAATAACGTGGACAAGGTAATTCATGAATGACACCTGATCACAGCTAGTAGGTCGTCTAGAATGTGTTTGTAACTCAAAAAATTAAATAACGTTCGCTTAAAGAACTATTAAATAAATTTACGCAGCTCATTTAAATACTAAAATCAATAGACACAGGTGTAAAATTTTTTGAAAAATATAAGAAGCCTTACTGGAGTAAAATTGGCATCACTCTGTTAGCTTATTGTAGCATATACATGACATCGGTTTATTAAAGTAAGTGGTTTGTAGACGTAGTTCTGGCTTTTGTAAGTCTGTGCTGAATTTAGAAAAAAATTTTTAATAAAATCTAACGATGTTTTTTTTTGCGTATTTTAGGAAAATCACTTAATAAAGATTTAAACATTGGTGGTAATTCGATGTTTTCTGTGATAAAACATTTAATATCTGACACGCAGATTTCCCATTGTAGAGATACCACAAAATATATATTTTGCCGGACAGTTCAGTAACAGATCAGGCATGCCTATATCATATAATACTATACAATAAATCCGCATTTAGGCTACTGGATATCGCTTCTTATAACAACAGGTCGCCCAATATTTCAAAAGCCTGTCTGAATATGATACAGAATAATCGAGTCACATAATGCATGTAGTATTAGGATAATATATCGGAAGATTTTCATACTTAAATATGTTCAAGTGTCAGTGGGTCTAATTATCATAACTGACATGTGTATATTCTCGTGTCAGATCAACAAGCATCGTTGTCGAGATCACTCAGCCCATATTTGCAACCAATTTTGCAGCTTCAACCCTGTAATTGTCATGTATAAGCGTACAGTTTCATAACAAAGCGCCTCTCGTACTTCATTTGAGTTAATCATCAACAACAATAAACAGTTAATTTAATTTATTTCGTAGGAAAAATCTCATAAATATACGTGTATATAATTAAATCGATTTTAAAACAAAAAATCTCATGTTTTCGTGAAGGCACTCATTAACGACATGTGTTGAATCACACTGGTCCCCATGTATTGTAAGTATAAACTATGTTGACAGAAGAATTGAACAAAAATAATATTGAGCTGTCTTCAACTAAGTGGCAACCGCAGATAAGCCCCTTTTGTTTGCACAGTGCATTTTCTGTTCAAGGAACCTCTTCCATTCTCCTCTCGCCAGACGCCGCTGTGTCTGATGTGGCCAGTACGGCCAGGAGGCAGGCAGTGCGACCAGGAGGCAGGCAGTACTGCCGGGTGGCAGGCAGTACGGCCGGGCGGCAGGCAGTACGGCCAGGAGGCAGGCAGTACGGCCAGGAGGCAGGCAGTACGGCCAGGAGGCAGGCAGTACGGCCAGGAGGCAGGCAGTACGGCCGGGTGGCAGGCAGTACGGCCAGGAGGCAGGCAGTACGGCCAGGAGGCAGGCAGTACGGCCAGGAGGCAGGCAGTACGGCCAGGAGGCAGGCAGTACGGCCGGGCGGCAGGCAGTACGGCCGGGTGGCAGGTAGTACGGCCAGGAGGCAGGCAGTACGGCCAGGAGGCAGGCAGTACGGCCGGGCGGCAGGCAGTACGGCCAGGAGGCAGGCAGTACGGCCAGGAGGCAGGCAGTACGGCCGGGTGGCAGTACGGCCGAGTGGCAGTACGGCCAGGCGGCAGGCAATACGGTCGCATGACGCTCACAGCAACGATGCGATACGGTCGGGTGACGCGGGCGGTTCTTTAGGCGTTTGGGCATTTGTACTTCTATTCTGAATGCTCTTTAAGCTAACTGGAGGCCCTCCAGCTTTCATTCCCATTGGTCGAAGAATGTAAGAAACCGTTTGCTCCCAGCGATTTCAAAACACTCACTGGATTTGTCCAGAGAAAAGCACGCGGAGAAAGTAACTGGCCGGTTGTTGGCTATTGCCTTTGCCTGGTCGGGGTTTAAAAACGTACGGTCACTTGTCACTACGAGAAGATGAACACCCACCAAAATATATCAAGCGATGAATTATCGAAAACTTTCTCTGAAAAATAAAAGTTAAAAACACCTTCATCTCGTAATTTTCAAGCATTTCAAAATATACCAAAATAATTCCGACATCCAGTTTTACAAATGGACGATGAAAACTGTAAAATTTGAGTGAAATTGTATTAACATGTCTCTGAAAGAAGACGAAAACACAACTAGAAATCAACCTAATGTTCGAATAATGCCTCAACCAGTGTACACCGGTATATCAACAACTGGTGGATTCATAGATGAATTTTCGAATAAGCGATATACTGAAGCAAAAAGGCTTGGCGGGTTATTTGAAGTAAGCGGAACTCGGCCGCTCATTGGCCGCGATAAACTGTAGAACGGGCCTCGAGTCTGATTGGCTATTGCACGTATTGGAACGTTCCCTATTGTTAGGGCCACCTGTTTATCGCGAAAAAGTTCCATAACTACTAGTGCTCCAAAACATTAGAGGTTCAATTCACTTTCGTGATTGGATGATTTAAACTGTCACGCATTGTAGATGTCTGCCCACGAATCACGGGCACTCAGTGTCGGAGTTACCTAATACTGTTTGGCCCAGTCAGGTAAGGAACATTCTCCCGACAAAGACACGTGGCCAATATCTAGGGATAGAAATATTGCTCGGGTTCATTTCAAGACAAGGTAGACGTCAAACATGTGCACATTGAAGTTGAGACTTTGCAATTGGATCGCAGTTTGTTAGACACGCCCTGGACAACTTTGGACCAGTGGCAGACTGGAAAGGAAACACGTAGCGAATCACATGTTACCAGGCGTGTAGTAACACTGGCTGCTAACTGGAGAAACAGCCAATGAACAAACAACTGAGGCTCGAGTAAACACAGGATTGTGGAGACTAACCTGCAGTTCATTGAAATCGCGAAAATGTTCCTATCCCTACCAATAACCAAAGGGAAACTTCACGTATGCCATAGGACGTTGCGGTCTAACCCTCGGGTGAATCTTATCGTGGGAAAAATGTGGCCCTACCTAATGGCCGAGTTGTCGTCTGGAAAGTTAGCCTCCACGAGCTGACTGATGAAAGAAGTTCCGCCATATTGCTCGCTGGGAACGCCATATTGCCTGTACCGCGAGCATCTCCAGCCGTAGACGGCAATAAAATGGCGTCACTGCCAGCAGTGGGTTGGAACCATAGACTAAAGATGAGGTAGACCGATCTCGCTGGTTGCGTACAGCCAATCTCCGTGTCCCAACAATGAACTGCTTATCTGCCAACACGTCTAGCTAAAACGGCATGGTTTGGATTTATAGGTTAGAAAACTTATTTGTAAACAAATGTTTTGAGATGTATGTCTACTGCCGCTAACCAATTTGTAATGCAGTTGGGTTAAATTCAAACTGGTAAATGTATTTTATTAATATAGTAGTAGTGATTGTCATTTAAAAATTACGATGTAAACAAACACGTTCATCACTGTTGACTAGAAATGGGAAAATTTCGCGAGTACAATAACCTGTAGGCTAGACTCCACAGTCCTGTGTATAATCAAGATTCAACTGAGTATCCATTGGCTGCTGCCTTACAGAGTAGCCAATGACACCTCACACCTGGCAGTATGGGGTCCGCTACTTGTTTCCTTGCAAGCCTGCTATTGGTTCAGAGTCGTCCAAGGCGTGACTAATAAACTGTGATCCAATTGTAAAGGTGGCTTCAGTGTACACTTGTTTGACAGTTATCTTGTCGTGAAATTATTTCGCGAAATTTTCTTATCCCTACTGTTGACTATGTGGCTTAGACAGTTGTGTTCCTATGGGGTTGGCCAATGTTGGGTACATGCGCAGAAGACGAATAAGCGGTATATCTCATCTTTAGTCTGTGGTTGGAAAATAGTAAAACCCCTGTCAGACTGTCACATTTTCGCCTTCGACTAAATTTGACAATAATATGTGAAGACAAAATAGGGTCATCAAAGTTTTCCTTCCAGCAAATATTATCAAATAGTATTGAACGTGTTCGAAAATGTGTCACTCTGTCAAATTTTTTTACCGGGAGAATATAATTTCAATTATCATTTAAACACTTTTTTTCATAGTGAGATGTTGTTTTTGTTTTTCCATGCAGTCGATTACAGGAAGAAATGTAAGGAATGTTGTGATTTATTTTCTCTTCTGTGATAAATTCAAATATTATTTATCAGAGATGTTTCCTGAACAATGAAATTTAATGCCTCTGAGTTCGTAATATTATGTGCAATATTCACTTACAATAGCGATCATGCCCAGACAGCTTCTACATAAATAATTATCTTCATTATCTATTTCGTTTCCAGAAATTGTTCGTTAATTTAAAAGTTACTTGACGTCCATTTTTGTCATGCACGATTGTGATTGGTTGAAACTATTAAAACTAAAATATATTTTAGAACCGCTCCAAACTTCAAATGTTTGATAGAAACTGAAGCCATCCAACATAATCAGACAAATATGGCGGCGTTTATGATGTTTCGATAACGTCATAACTGTCCAACTTTATTTGACCAAACTTATTGGAAGCAGCTTGAAGGAAAAATTTCACTGTGAGACAGGGGCTTTAGTCATTCGGTGCTTGGTAATAAACATACTCATCAGCCGGCAGCCAAGCGAATAGGGGGAACATTTAACCGCACGTATTAGCCGATGAGACACAAGGCCCGTTCTCAGAGACTTGCGGGGCCACGGTGGCTGAGCGGTTAGCACGCTCTCCTCCCACCAAGGCGAACCGGGTTTAGTCCCCGACACTGGCCACTCTCGGATTTTCGCAAGTGGGAATCGTCCCATACGGTGGCGTCGATCGGCGGGTTTTTCCGGGGATCTCCCGTTCCTCCCGCCCTTTCATTCCGGCCCTGCTCATTACTCACCTCACTCGTCCTCATGGGCTCTCAAGACGTCGATGATAAGAGCCGCCCAAATCTCTTCACTCACTCAGAGACCTGCGTAGCCAGGCAGAGAACGGGTACGACCTCGTTAAAGGAACCACCCTGCTATTTTGTCTCTTTGTATTTATCACAGACTAAATATGAGATAGACCGCTTATTCGTCTTCTGCTCATGTACCCAACATTGACCTACCTCAAAGGAACACAACTGTTTAAGTCACACGGCCGACTTTCTCTAATTTTCAAAATACGAGAATATTCAACATTAATAAAACACTTGGAAACAATATGAATTTAATCTAACTACATCACAAATTGGTTAGAAAAAATTTACAAACATCTCAAATCACTAGTTTACTAAACAATGCTCCAATCCATGCCGATTTTGCTAGTCGTATTGGCAGTAATGGGACACGGGGAATGGTTCTGCACAGCCAGCTAAATTGGTTTACATTATCTATACTTAGAGACCTGAAAAATTCGCGGATAATTTTTGGGACAAGCTAGAATTCAAACACTTGTGTTTAGATAACTTTAGCCAGTGCTCCACAAGGTGTTTGACACCTCCTGGAGAACGCCGTCCCAATCGTCGCCTTCTACTGCAACAGCAGACAACCAATGCGCAGTTGATATATATATATATATATATATATATATATATATATATATATATATTATATATATATATCAACTGCGCATTGGTATATATATATATATATATATATCAACTGCGCATTGGTATATATATATATATATATATATATATATATATATATATATATATATATATATATATATATATATATATATATATATATATATATATATATATATGTGTGTGTGTGTGTGTGTGTGTGTGTGTGTGTGTGTGTGACTAAAATGGTTAATTTAAAGCATTTTAATGAATGAATACGGCCACCTGTTTTCGCATAAAGATTTTAGTGCTTGGTTTGGTAGACTACAATTATCTGCATGAGCCCTTGCACATTTTCTTTGGTCATTCGCCACGTGTATTTGTGAGAAGAATACAACAATTTTCCTGACAGCGCCAATCATAACTAAGTTGCTACGATACTGAGCGTCCTCAATTCACGGACAGATATCTAAGACCCGTCCCCATTACTCGAATCTTCCTATTTCGAAAACGTGTTGGCACTGAAGATGTTTGAAGTAGCTACAACTGGTCATGGATTATTTTCGTGAAAAACAGTTTCGCAATTTTTTTTCTATTCACGAAACGACAAAACACTTCATACATGGGGTGTTTATTCAAAGGTATTAATTTCGAAATGCGTTATGACGCTGTGACTAGAATACACAAATCAACGTATAATGGAAAGGGATATTCTGTTCGTGGTCTCCTGTGTTCATGCAGGGTCAACTACGTGACTGCGAATACGTCCGGGCTAATCGAAGCCGGCCGCCCAACGCGAGGCAAAGACCTGACGTTCCGTCCAGCCTGAAGGATGGATGACGGGTGGTGGAGAGACGAGGGTGGAACAGCGGTGCAACGAAGACGGTGGTTGTGGGAGACAGGCAGCACCCCGAGAAGACCTCAACACCGGGGGCAGTGTCCGCCACACTTCCCAGGCGAGATTCCCTGTCCCGTCAGAGCATGCTGTTGATCACGGTAACCCCATATTGGCCAGTTATTGGCTGACCTCCAAACTAACCACAGGTCCCTCTTAACACACACAGAAAACAATTTTTTGCATTTCTACGAGCAAATATTTGTACACTAACTGCCAAAATTATTTTTGTATCACCGCAAATAAATTAAAGTAAATTTAACAAAACCTTAATACGGAATGTGAAAACTAATGTTGAGTTTCATACAAGCATGTGTTGTAGACTTCAAGTTTATTATAAACATAACGAAAGATAAACAATTTTGTATGGTTTCTATAGGCTGTTCACGGTAAAACGAGTACTTTTAAAAGCCCTTCTTAAAATCCACTTCTATGCACCTTATGTATTATTCCGCCTTATGTAAAATTAACGTTGCCATATGCTTCTTCAGTTTATTCGTGCGTAGGTCAAGTGAAACTTTGAAACTATTATAAAAGTAAATATTTTACAGATCTGTTCATTTTTTACACTTCGATGCATTATAAAAATGAAAGTCAATGAAATAATTTAAGTTATCACAAAGGGTTACCTAACACTTTTCATTCGATGTTAAGATATGGAACTATTTTTCCTCCATCGTTACCAACTTTACTGGGCGCATGTCACCCAGTGCGCCCGTTAAAATATATCCAGGTAGGAGCAGTGACTTATTTCTAGGGATAGGAAAATTTCGTGAGTTCAGTGACCTGTAGGCTAGACTCCACAGTGCTGTATGTATTCGAGCCACAGATCTTTGTTCATTGGCTACTGCCCCAGAAAATGGTTAGTGTTACACCACACCTGGCAGTATGGGATTCGCTACTTGATTTCTTGTAAGTCTGCTATTGGCTCAGAGGTGCCCAGGGCGTGTCTAATAAACTGTAATCCAATTGCAAAGTTGACTTCACTGTAAATGTGTTTAACGTCTATCTCATCGCGAAATGAATTTGTGAAATTTTTCCATCCCGACTTATTTCTCAGATTGATTTCAAAATTGCTCACTTTATCGTGAACAGCCTTTAAACTATTTTTTTTTTTTTTTTAATATACAATATTTCGTATGTAGTGTTATTAGAAATTCTTCGGCAACTACTGTAGTTTCCAAAGAATTATTGGTATCATGTGCAGAATTTTTTCAACTCTGCTTTGCTAGATACACCGTATTTTCGCGAAAATAATTCCAAGGAGGCCATATGTCAATATCTTACGTGCGAATCTGCAGTTTCCTTTGGTTATTGGCCGCATGGCTTTTGTGATCAAACATGTGGCGTTAGACCGTTACAATCAGAGTCAAGATACTCCTATACTAAATGTCCGTGTTTCGCTGGCAGGTACGTAGAACGCATATTAGTTAATACCGTGCAATGGCAATAGTGGATTTGCGCCTAATTGTTTTGAAATACTCCTAGACAGGAAATTATTTCGTGAAAAACCGGGTGTCCCTACTCATGACTATTATAGGCAGTAAAATTTATCGAATTCAGATTAGGACAAAATAGACTTCAAACATGTGTACATCTAAGTTACATTTGCTATTGTATCTCAAACTATTAGCCACGCCCTTGACAACTGCAAGCCGATAATGAACCTGGGAGAAAACAGGAATCTCATTTCGTCCCAAAATTTTGGAATGATAAACTGTCCACTCACTACTACAGATACAGTGACGCTCGAAAGTACATACGTAGGGATACGAAAATCTTGCGAATTCGTTTCGGCACAAGATAGACGTCAAACACCTTTGAAATTGGTTCACAGTTTATTACACACGCCCTTGATGCCGCTGAGCCAATAGCAGACTTGCAAGGAAACACGTAGCGAATCCCATACTGCCAAGTGTGGTGTAAGACTGGCTACTCTCTGGAGCAGCAGCCAATGAACACACAGCTGAGGCTCGAGTATACACAGAACTGTGGAGTCTAGCCTACAGGTAATTGAAATGGCGAAATTCTCCTATCCCTATACATAGAGTAGTGGAGTCTAGCTTATTAAAGGTCACTTAAATCACAAAATTTTGCTTTCTGTATCGGTAACTAGAGCCACCTATTTCAAAACAAAATACTGTTTGACTAAATTTCAATATCCTACTAGCATACCCGCAGCTTTCCCTTTGTTAAAATTGGTTTCGTGTATTCATACCAAAAAAAAATTCCTACTTGACTCGGAAATGCATAATTAGTTAGAGACCCGGAATTTTTCGCAGATTCAGTTGGTAACAAGTTAGACGCCGCAACACTACGTGTATTCGATAGAGACATGAAAAATTCGCGAGTTCACTGACCTGTAGGCTGTACTCCATTGTTGTATGTAAAATCACGCAACTATCACTCTTCTTTGGCTGCTTGTTCTATTGGCGGAAGACGGTGATTCGGTCTCCATTTTCTTGTGTGTGTGTGTGTGTGTGTGTGTGTGTGTGTGTGTGTTATTGGCAGGAGGTGTAAACTAAACGGGCGGGCCGATAGAATAAGCAAAACAAACGTACCAGGTTTTGAATTCTAACTTGTCCCGAAATGAAACCGCGAAATTTTTTAAATCTCTACTACTCGAGCATGAGTTAGTTGTACGTTGGCTGATGTTCGAGTTATATCCAGACCACCTAGTGCGGTATTTGGCAGTTGTTTTCTTGCACGTTAGTTATTGGTAGAGGCCTGCAAAATTCGCGTTATTATTAACAGACACGTTAAACTTAAAACACACGTACGTTTGCATTAAGTTTGTCATTTTTTATACTTAATCTGACACGCCCTAAGTAGCTCTGCGACAATAAACGAGCACTTCACAATTGTGTAGTCCAATCACGTGCAATCCAGTCAGAAAAGGGAGTGACTTCACATATATGCAACAGCCAATGGAGAAATTACGTTGGTTCGAATATATACGACACTGTGAAGTTTAGCCTGATGCCAAATAATAACGCGAATTTCGTAGGTCTCTAGTTATTGGCTCTAAATCGTCTAGGGCGTGACTCACAAATCGCAAATTTATTGAAGAGGACTGTATAATTTGCATGTGTTTGAAGTCTCGCTTGTCCTGAAGTGAATCCGCGAAAATTCTGGATCTCCAGTAGTTACGTTCCCCCGACATTAAACGCCCATGATTCACGGGTAAACTGGTAAGATGCTAGTTGATGAAAAGTACCCAATCCCGAACGTGTATCTCTACTAAAGAGTTTTGGAGTACAGCTATCGTAGAATCTAAAACAGTTACCCATGTTCATATTAGCCAGAGACACCCAGTTATTTTGCGTTATGCTTAAGTAACAGCCCATAGGATTTTTTTTTTTTTTTTTACTTTCACAAGAAAAATCCTTGGAAGCCCAGTTGCCAAGAAATTCCTTTGTAAAACTACAAACAATTTCCTTGTAAAATCTGCAAAACATATATTTGTAATATTACAAATGGTAGCCTTGTATTACATCTTACAGTATTGAAAAGTGTACATAGAATAATATCTTTACAAATGTGATGTATTAATAAAAGAGAATATATTTAAATTTGAAGTACAATTCACGAAAAAAAAACATCACAATTTTGCCTACACGGGGACTATAACCCACACACCTTGCAATATTAGTCTGCACCCTTAACCACTAAACCAACTTGACTTACACATTTATCGCTTATTTATATGCTAAATATATATCCAAGTATTTCTATATGTTAAGAAAATCATTTGATTAAGAAGAATACATTTACCAGTATTGTATTTCATTTTTAAGAGCTCTGTAGCTAGGAAACATTAACAGTTAATGAGTATTACGGTCACCATTGAAATTGTCATTTCATTATGACTGTTTGAGTTCTTTAAGCGTTTTACGAATTTGAAGCTCGCAATCCATTTATTTTTCCACACAACTACACTTTACATCTCCGATAGTTTTTACACAAACAGCTACATACGGTTTTACGTTTTTGGTTGAGTGTCCGCCATTTTGCTGAAGCTCGCGGATACGGGACAGAATAGTACAAACATTTCTTGAGTTCTACTACAAACACGGCTTTTGTAGTTTTACAAAATAGCAGTTTTTACAAGAGAAATCTTTGCACAGCTTAAGCATGTGTGAAATTACAAACAATTTCTCAGTAAAAGTTACAAAAAAATGTTTACAGTGTAGGCACTATAGAAACATACGTAAGTCTCACATGCGTCATTGGACTTCCGCTCGTCCGACTTGTCGAGTATGGCGCTGAACCAATTATAAACATTCAGCGTTCATTCGTTCAGAACGGCCAAGTGGAATAGGAGTATGCGTTCTCTCCCCTGGCAACAGCCAATGAAAAAATGACTTCTGGCCGAGTATTGAGAGGAATGTAGAGTGAGTGAGGAGATCTCGGCGGCTCTTAAGGTTGAAGTAAAGCAACTGCCTATGGATAGAGCCCCGAGTAATTCGCGAATTCATTCGGAGGAGAGGTAGACTCCAAATACTTGTTGTTTTCTCCTACTGTTGTGATTGGACGACAGTTCTGCAGACACGCCCCTTTTATCTGCGAGCCAGATCTAAGAAGGGAGCAGTAGCGTGAGTGAGTGTTTATCATTTACGTACAACAGAGACCTCATTTGATCACAATCACCAATAAGCAAACGATAATGTCTCACGTGTATAGAGGGCTGCTCAGCCTAGCTTGCTGCCAATTCAATATGCGAAATACTCAGGGCTCTATCTGTGAAACACCGCACCCGACTACACAACTTGAAGAACTCATATTAAAGTAGTAATCACCATAAAAATTGTCAAAAAAGTGCGATTGATGCTGGATATGAAAGAAGAATGTGTATTTTTTGCCACATAGAAATATAGTTTACTAAAATATAATATTTAAATGCAAAAATGTAATCGATTTAAATAGTCTGTATTTTTTTTAAACACAATGTAAGAATATTTCTATTCTGGAGGTTTCAGAAAGCAGAATTTGCAAGAAAATCTTCATCATGGAATATCGCCATAATGTTTACTATGATTGCATGTAAGAAAATTGTAATGATAATGTAGGAAATAATTTTTATAATTGATATTATGTGTTTCCATTTGTCATAAACATTAATGACTGAAACCGACTTAACTACAGTTAATTATAGAATTGATCTGAAAAATTATAGTAAACGTTATGACGATATTTCATCGTGAAGATTTTTTTTTTTTTTGCAAGTTCTGTATTCTGAAGCATCCAGAATGGTAAATGCTTAAATTATGTTAAAAATGCGAACTCTATAAATCAAACATTTTTTTTTTTCACTTAAAAAGTATGTTTTAGTAAAATATGTTATAATGTTGCTAAATATATACATTCTTCTTTCATGTACACTATAAATCGCACTTTCTGACAATTATTATGGTGCCCATAATAGTTTTTAATGAGTTCTTCACGTTGTATAGTCGCGTGCAGTGCTCCATTGGCAGTTGCTTTATTTCAATCTTAACAACGAGGCATCGAGAGCCGAGAGAGGAATGCAAAGTCTATAAAGGTCCGCTTTTATTCCGTGAAATGGTAGGGTCTCAATATACAGTTAATTTTAATCTCCTACCCACATTAATGAAATGTTATAGTCATGTAAAGACAGTAACCATTTCCAAACTTTCAAAAAATTTCTATTGTATGTATTACAACGTACGGAATTTCGAAAACAGTTACTATTTGCCATAAAAAAAAAGATTATTTCGCATTAAAAGTTGTTTACGGTTAATTATCCACTTACAAAATCAAGCTTTGAAAAAAAAATCACTGCCGTTAACTGCATATATTTTAACGTAAGCAGTTAGAGTGGTTGCAAATTAGAAAAATTAGTTCGAAGTCTTAACGTCCTATAAATATTGTGTGGTTTGAATTTTTGGACGGCAAACTTATATAATTGGGTTTCTCTCAGTATTTTTTTTGCATAACAGTAATATTTTGCATATGCGGAACACATTTATGTTCTTAAAAATTTCACAATTACATTTGAAAAATGCATGAATAAAGTGATTGGGCATATCAATGTTAATTTGGCATATGACGAAAATATACAGAGTCAGTAAAGCACTCAAAAAAAATGATTACCCAACATATTTTTTATAGCACTTATAAAACTAGTTAAGTATTTTTTGTTATTGGATGATCAAGATTTCAACTTGGCTAAGTTCTATGCAGACCAATAACAATCGTTCTCTGCTTTAAAATATAAATATCCTCATTGGCCCAATGCAATGGTGTAGTAAATTATTGACCAAGAACCTATAAAATTCGAGTTATTATTTAAGGACAGAATGGACTGCAAGTTCCTATGTATTTGATCGACCACAATGATTGGCAGGAAATATGTTTTGTACGCCTCGGAGAACTCTTGAGCCAGTAATATTAGTTCAGCGGGGGAGTAGACGATCATATTTTAAGGAGACCAAGCAGATAGGCGATATTGATTAAAGTGCAGCTGCTAGTGAAACCACAATCTGTGCTCACTTGTTTATAAGACAGCGGAGTCTATACTCTCGCCGAAATATAACGCGAATTTTGAACGTCTCTATTCATAACTAGGGATAGGATAATTTCGGGACAAGATAGACACCAAACACATATATAGTGAATTCACCTTCGCAATTGGATCACAGTTTATTAGACCCGCCCTGCACGCCTCTGAGCCTATAGCAGACTTACAAGGAAACACCTTGCGAATCCCATAACTGCCAGGTGTGGCAGTTATGGGATTCACAGTTGTGGGATGCACACAACTGATGATTCTAGCCTACAGGTCATTGAACTCGCGAAATTTTCCTATCCCTATTAACAGCATATCACAAGACAGTCAATGGCGAAAGTAAACTGCCGGACATGTAGACAATATGTACGTTGAAACCCGCAATAAACCATCTTCTCTAAGAGAAGGCAAAAAAACATACTCGGGGCAAGGCTTTCAAGAGTGTTAAGTTAACAGTGAACATAGGAATTAATATATGCGGCTTATTGATTTGGTATGCTGTGTTTGTAAATGCTCCCGCGTTCGTGAAAGCTCCTGTGTTGTCGGTGCACTCAGCGAAGCGGAGATACGAGAGGGCTGGCTTTTAACTCGGCGGGAGTCACTAATAAAGTTATTTAGCACGTTACTTTTTCTTTTGCTTCGTAATTTGCTTCCTCCGTACTCGATGCTGCAAGCTGTGCTAACTGGGGCTGGCAAGCGACGCTCAAGGACATCTGACGGTGCCGCCACACAGAGCCAGCCTAGCTGTTTTGAAAACACTCTCCCCGCCGAGGAAGGTTATGAGGCTAGGCGGGGTAGTATATAAGGTTGGGACGATGGTGGCTCGCGGCCATCTTGCTCCCGAGGGCCCAGTGAGACGCTAGCACTGAGGACCACTGCGCCGTGGTCACGACTTCGACGCCCAGCACTGCCACTGTCGAGGGGGTCTCGACAGACGACGCCACCAAGACAGTGAATGGTGGATATAATCCCAGTAAGGCACCTGAGGTTATGCAGGATTAGAGTCCTCGGCACAAATAATGAAAGACTCCTCAAGTCACGAGCACTCTATACCTTTCTGTGTTGTAATTGAATTAAACGTCTTAACCATTATAGATGATTGCAGCTATAAAGTAAAGAGTAAAGTATTGTACTAGCCAAGGTCTATTTGTATTGCTAAGTGTAAATCTAGCTGTGATTAATAAAACCTAGTGAAACTGTAAGAGTGATTTATCCTCTGGTTACGAACACTCCCCCTTCCTTGCGTGTTCTGGTTCAACAACAGAACAGGTCACAGCAAATGGCGGAGGCAGCCGAAGATTCCGACATCCCCTTTTAGGAGCACTCAAAGCGGTGAAATCGGTGAAAGATAGTAGTGTAAATTAAATCAAGTTGGATAATTAGCCGCTGTAACAATTTTAAATCGCTTACAAAACTTCCACCAGCCCACAGGTTTGCATTCCCTGCCAAAATCGCGAAGTATAACGTATTACATTAGAGTTAGCATTCATTGAGGCAAAAGGAACTTTAAAGTCATTTCACTTCACGTCATTGCGACTAAAGATAAAGTTAAATACAGAACCGCATCAGTATCCCCACCTCCCAGGGCTTTGCCCCCTGTTCGAAAGGTCTAAAGCCAACGGCCGACATTAACCTAGAGAGTAGTGTAGTAAACACTGCAGTAGAGTGAATCGTACTGCCATTGAAAGCCACGGCGTATTGTGCATGGTTCAGCACATTCCAGCGGCGTCCGAGTGCACGCTGGGAATGGCACACTTGCAGTTTCGTTGATAAACCAAGGCGCCAATAGTAGTGCAGTAAGCGTGTGTGCATAGGCTTGCAAAATTTAAATGAATCCGCGGAACAACTGCTAAAGGAAAACCCAGAATTAATTGACCCGTTTACCACAACATCTGCACGCATTACACGTAGCTTAATTATCAACAACACCAACTCAAGATAATACTGCACCACAAACATCAGGCTACTTGACACCTGTACATAATTACACTAATACCAAAGAGAATTTGTACGATAATTCACCCTTGGCGTCACCCCTAGAACCTACACCACCAACAGACAATATGACAAATCCCCCACCAGTGAACATAATCGTGCAACCACCGTTACACATCCCAAATTTTTCAGGGGATGGTACCGGAAAATGGACCGAATTTTTAGACTAATTTAACCAAGCCGCAGAAAACAACTGGACCAATGAGGAGAAATGTAAGAAACTCAAATACTACGTAAAAGGTTCCACAAACATACACTAGATAACTATCTCCATTCACAAGCAGGTAATGTTACATGGCAAGGCATTGTTCAGAAACTGAAAACTTCCTTCTCTACACCCGCGACAGAGGGATATCTCAAACATCTGTTGTTCAACACAAAGCAGAAGCTCCACGAGAGCGCTCAAAAACATATAGAGACCCTCATGCATTACCATAGAAAATACAATCCAACAATCACAGACAGTGACTTTATACATATTGTCTGGCGATCCTACCTCCCTTCCTTGGCAGATAAGACTGTAGGATTGAAAAACGACACGTTATACGATATTATAACAAATGTCCAATGTGCAGAAATTGGCTTTTTTAGATACAACGAAACCATTACTGGCCATCACACACTGTCTGAAACAGGCTCCCTTCGGGTGGACATCACTAGACTGAAAGAGGAAATAGCCAGTATGGCAATCGCGGACCAAAGACACACACAAAACTATCAGTACTCATAAAATCTATGACAACACTATCAACCACCCAATTGTCAAAATCGACGCCATTTCAAACCACTCCACCCCATAAGGGCGAACGTATGGGAAATAGACATTTTTCAACAACACTCAGAACCGGCACAAGCCAAAATCTGAACAACAGAACCACCACGACAACAGACATCCCACGGGCAATAACAGTCACGAAAAACCAACTCACCCTGCAGGAAACAGAAAATATGGTCAAAAACAATATCAGTCAAAAAACACCTTCACACGGGAGCAGTGGGCACCACCCCCTATCTATCACAGACAACAGGCAGACAGGCCGCTTAAGGGCACAAACAAACAAAAATCACCCCATACCAAATATAGATAAACTAAAGCACGGGGCAAAGGCGACAAACAGGCAGGGTCCTTAACGACCACGTGTAATAATCAGAACTGCCAGCATGGCGAGAATGGCGATTCCAATGCATCAAGCAGACACGTCCCACCCGAAACAAAAGTAAGCTGTGTTATTAATGCCTGCCTAGCATTATTTGAAAAAAGTGTCCCACAATGCACATGAGCAGAAATAGCGACATTCAATTCAAGAAGCTAACAATTTCATATTCCCCAGGTACAGAAGAGCACAGAAAGTAAAAATAGGAGCAAAATTGTATCAGCTAAAAGTGGGACCTCTTGTATTGAATTCCGTGGCCCACAATCCAGTCCAGCGTACAGTACCAGGTATTATCCAAATAATTGCAAGGCTAAGGCATGCAATAAACAGATCACGTCGCCTGAGACACATGACACCCTGCATACCATGGAAAAGCAGGTGAGCACCAGGGCCGTATCAGATTTAAAACACCGCGAAGTAACAGTGAAACACGATCTGCACATCAACATGGAAGTGGCGGCCTCTGTCCAGTCGGTAACCCTTCAGGAATGCGCAACACAGCAGAAGCGTGGGGTCAGAGAGTTAAAGCCAGCATTTGTTGGGCTAAGGACGGAATTAGCGTCAACCTGCATGCTTTGTTTGTATACATCACACCGCACTGCAGAATGTCCATTGTTCCCCAATCAGACAACACCATTTCATACTGACATCGTGGCACCCTTCTGGAAATTAAAACACTGGTTTGGCATTGGTGCAACCCAGATCAAGTTGCCATGCACAGGAACGGGAGCACCTGTAAACAATAACACGGTACCAGATGGCAATGATGAATGAGGTCAGTGAAACCTGAGTCACTGGCCGTTTGTTAAAGCATTGAGTGAGGAATCCGGGTAGTCAGCAAGGGCGAGTGCTGCGTGGGATTAATGAGAAAATCAACATCGCACATCCTTGTGTGCCTGTTCATGCGGGGCGACCATCATAATTAACAAAGAAAAGTGGCAACCTATGAAAGGAAGACATTGAGATTCCCCAATTTAAAAATAAAACCAATATTTATATACACTGTCACATTTTACAAGAATTTTTATTGATAGATAACCTGAAACTTGATATGATTCTAGGATTCGATTTCATGAAGAGATGCAATGTTGTGCCAACATTAAACAAAGACATTATGATTAACTATGCTTCAAAATTTGCTAAAATTATTGAAATTCTCATTAATACCTACTCTGTAGAATACGATAGCAGTAACTGCATCGAATTTCATGTAAACAAAACAACTATGATGGACAATACTACAGAAAACACATTGTTAGGGAATATTAATCCAGAATTATTACACAAACAGAAACGCCAGTTAGAAACATTACTGCATGAATACGCCGATTGTTTCGTCAGCTCCATTCATTAGCTCATTGAAACGAATGCATATGTTATAAAATTGGATTTCAGCATGGACAAACCAATTCATACGCGACATTATCACATTAATCCAAAATTAAGAGATGATTTATTTATACAAATACATAAAATGCTTGACTCTAATATTATAATGCCATCAGACTCCACGTATGCTGCACTATCATTGGTAATCCCTAAACACCAAGGCGGTATAAGGTTCCTGATGGATTTCAGTTTATTAAATCAACACCTTACTAAAGCCCAAACCCAATCCCACAGACAGAAGACATAATTACTTCCCTACAAAATTCTACATATATAACATCTATAGACATGTTAGCAGTGTTTACACCATCCTAGTCCTCAAGGAAGATAGGCATAAATTATCTTTTAGCATAGGTGGAATCGGACTTTACAAGTACAATCGTATGCCAATGGGCCTTGCCACCATCCTTAATTACTTCCAGAATTTCGTTGATATTATGCTAAATCTGCTCTGCTGGAACACAGTGCTTGCCTAATAGACGACATATTCATAATTGGTAACACTTTTACCTAATGCATTAACATACATAAAGTTATGGAACATCTACGAATGTTTAACGTTAAAATTAATAGCAAGAAGTGTAATTTTGCTCAACAGAAAATAAAAATACTTGGAATCCTGATGAACACTGAAAAGATTCAAACTCTCCAGCAACTGGCACCGCCCAAAAATGTAAAGCAAATACGAACATTTCTCAGTCATACATCCTATTTAAGATGACACATTTCAAATTTCGCCCAAATAGCGGAAACCCTGACCAAACTTACAAAAGAAACAATAACTTTTCAATGGGGCGATAAAAAGGAAACAGCCTTCCAACAATTAAAAACAGCTCTCAGTAAACCACCCATATTCGCGAAATTTGAAGAGCATCTACCAACGATTCTAGCATGTGATGTGCCACAGATCGCCATTGGTGCAGTATTGTTACAGGAGAATCCCGCGACCAAAGAACACCATATAATAGCTTTCACTTCGAAAAAGTTATAGCTGAACTAGAGAAAATGGTCAGCTATGGAGAGGGAACTATCGGCAATAAAATATTTTTTTTATATATTTTAAACAATTTCTTTATGGCCAAAAGTTCGTCATCAAGACCGATCACGGCAGTCTCCATTACCTGGCATCTATGGCCGAACATAATATATTTATTCAAATGTCGCCCATCGCAATAATGGAATATGATTTCGAGGCAAAAATTGTGAAAGGAAAATTGAACACCCTAGCTGACACGCTCAGTAGAGACATCTGACACGGCAACTGTTACCGTCAATGTAACACAATACAAAGTAAAAACACTCATTTTTATAATGCACATCTTTTTACATAGCCTTAGCGGAATCAGAAGGCCATAGAAATCAAAATAACCATTGGCAAATACAGAACCAACAACTGGTCTGACATTAAACCACTAATTAAAGCTGACTTTCACAACACAGATTAAGCAAGAATCGTGAAAGTCATCTTACAAGAGGAATACGTGCCCATGCATGCCATAGCGAAAACAATTTCTACCATTTTAACGTTAATATGGAGATTATTCACGACAACAGCTCTCAGAAAATAACAACTACTTGTCTCATCCCCCATCTTGAGTGTTGCATTCTCATGAAAATTGAAAATAATGAGAAAATATTTTATCTGCCAGAATATATTCATGAGCAAGAGTATATTAAAGTAGACCATGATGCACATATTTGTTGCTACCCCTTCTATACCAACCGGCATCACCATTTTTAGTAGAATACGCTAACGATTCACACATTCAACAGCTCAAATTAGTGGTAACTGAACTGGACAAAGCCACCCCAAAATACCATCACCTCGTGAGGCGTTACACCATTTCAGCCAACAGGGAAATTTATATGAGACAGCATACACTGGCCGAGGAGCATAAACTAAGCCTTGTGCCTAAATGTGCCGGAAATAATAACTGCCCACCTTAACACCCTGTTAGGAGGCAGGCACTTTGGGCAGTTCAAGACCATAGAAAAAATAATGATTGCATACTACTGGGTCACAATGAATAAGGATGTGAAGAAATATGTAAAAACTGCCCCCATGCCAAAAGATTAAAACTCCAATCAAAAATCAATAGGGCAGATGACCCCCATAATGTCACCCACTTTTCTAGAGTTCTGGAGTCTTGATGTGAAAGGTCTGTTACCAACGTCAGTATGTGGCAACAAATACGGTCTAGTCATGACAGAATTTGCGACATGATATGCCATTGCACACCATGTCAAATCAATTGATGCTCCCACTTGTGCATATCTCATTAAAGACGTGATATTATTATTTGAAAGGCCTAAGTCGATCCTCACCGACCGAGCAACATCAATTAATAATGAACTCATCGCATAATTATTGAACAAGTTGCAAATCAAAAGACTCCAAACTAGTCTACAACCCTGCTTGTAACAGCTTAACAGAGCAGATGAACAAGATTCTAACCCAACATCTAACATCTAGTGCTAGTGATGAGTCTAAATACTGTGACGAATTCGTAAAATACATAATGTTTAATTACAATACAACTATAAACAGAAGTACAAAATTCACACAGTTTTTCCTTATGCACAGGGTTGAGGCGACCCAACCATCCCACATCATAAGTCATACTTACTCTCCCTGTGCAAATGATTGGTGCAAAAAACCCAAAGCGCTATGAGACCAAGCACGAGTTAACCTTATGGCATCACAGTCGCAACAGAAGTGTATTTTTGATAGCACACATAGACCAAAAATGACCTACAAGTACCTGGCAGTTCGTATGGCTAAACACGTGCTAGACAAAAAGCATTTTCCTTCAAATACAAAGGGCCCTATGAAATAGTTAAAATACTAGGCCTGTCGAAAATCGTGGTTCCGATACTTAGACGAGGTTGTGATAAAATTGAAACTGTCAGCACAAGGAATGTGAAACTGGCCAATGTAACAGGCACAGACAGAATAGCATTGTGAACCCAGGACTGTCCACTCCTATGATGTACCAGGTGACCTGCTGCATCGTCATGCGCGTGCTGAGCCTTGCAGCATGGGCGGACACCGAGCAGCTCTACAGGACGCACCATGGCATATACTTCAACCAGCTGATGCCGTAAATTCATTACAAATAAATGGCGCCACTGGTATTCACGCTGCCATTGCAGGAACCACAGACTCCCAACAATGTAGACGAGTTGTTCCACAGGGCGTGTGCCAATCGAATCTCCACTGCGTGTCACAACGCTAAAAAATAAAAATAAAATTTGTTCTGCAACTTATGTAGATGTAGTGAAGCAATTCCTGTCTGAAGTTTCCCTTCTCGCACATAATAAATGTTCCCTAACCTTTCTAGGTGATGCAGCGACGTGGTATTGTGATATACTCATGACATGCCACTTCAAAGGTTTGCTATCCAATGAGGAGTTGTTGTCTGTGCAAATCTCAGAACTAGAAAATAATGTTAAATCTTCCATTAAGGATCTCAATTTAACAGTAAATGCTGTTGGTGAAATCAAGGAACAGTTGCAATTCAAAATTAACTCAATGTCTAGTCAGATTTAATCTTTATCGCACAACTTCAGGTCACAAGAGAATGAAATTCAGAACTCTCAAGTTTTAAGTCAAATGATGGCTGGTATAGTGCTTGATTTAATTAACAATGTTATTTTAGATATTAACCTAAATACTTATTTCCGGGTTGCCAGAACAACATGTTACCACTGCATGCAGTAAGCAAATATCTCTTAACTAGAGAACTGGCAAAACTCGAGACGAAAATTGGCAAAATGAATTTAAAATTAAGTATTTCAATTACAAATATTATAAATTATTACACAGTTCCTATAATGGAATGTACGTTTTCTCCGATGAAAACTATGATTCAAATTCAAGTTCTTTGGCAAAATGTTCAAGCTAGATGGCAATTTTTCAAGGCAGTTCCAACTGCGTATTTTTATAGAAACGAATCATGGACAATTAACCTGCCTAAAGGCATAATTGCAATAGACATGATTACACATGTCACTAGGGAGGTTGCCGAGGAAAGCAATCAGATTCAGAGAATGTATTTAGTTTCAAAACACACTACTGCGACCAACAATGTAAATTGCCTTAAGGCTGCCATTAAAATGGAGAATCTAAGCCAATTATTTAATAACTGTTAATTTTCATGTGAAACAAGCAGAAAAACTCAAGTCATGGCGATTCAGCCGCACCACTATTTAATAAGTTGTCCCTCCAGTAACTTAGCAGTAAGATATATAAACTAGTCATTTAGTCAAGTTACTAAGAAAAGTGACATAGGATCAATTGAGATACAGGTACCATGTGTATGCAGAGTATCGATGGACAAGTTAACGTTAATGGAAGCCACAAATGTCTGCGACAATAAAAGCCCTGCTACGACAGTAGAGCAAACTGTATTGCGGATCCAACGGCTTAAGTCAAACAATATTGGGGCTACCCAGTTAACCCTAAATAAAGGAATAGCTTTCTCTTCCGTTAACGGGTCTATAAATAATGAACTGGAAATATTGCATCCTAGCTTGCCAGAAGTAATATATGTGTCTAACACCAATACTTTCAGACAGAATCACGTGTTTCCCATCATTTCACAAGACCATTTTAACTGTGCTAGCTCATCAATCATTCCTGTCCTCATTACAGCCATTCGTCTGTTATACTACAAACTTATAAAGGTGTCTATCCTTTTGGACAAAACTGTTTAAGTGCAAGGTAGTCACATTTACATTTATCGGCGCACCACATTTTAAAAGTGCATAAGCAAGGATAGACTAAACTGTTAGAGCCGATAAATAAGTAAGGAAATTTCTACACATATAACAGTAGTTGTAAATTAAAGGCCGGGGCTGTGCAAAAAATATATGCCAGGGTGTGCTCAATCACACTTACAGTGTTTTCTGTTTATGGAAAATTCAAACAATTCGCACACATTGTCACTGCGGAAAATAGGTGTCGCGAATAGTATGGCCTGGGCCACTTTAGTATATTCTTAGGCACCAGAGTGCATTACAGTGGCTATGCACCATAAATAAATGTTGAATTCAAACTACATTTTAGAATTAACCTTACCATGCCTGTGTACATATGTATATATCGCTCTGTATTTTTAAAAACGTAAAATAATTTAACATGTCCTTAATTACATTTAGATAATAATGTTATGAATTGAGAAACTAGAGTATAAAGTCATTTCACCCACACAATAGATTGCATGGTTAAAAAGTTTTTCACATTTGTTAATATTTGTAAAACTGAAATTCAAATTAATGGATAAATGTTATGTATTGATAGAAAAATCATCTAGGAATTTACGAAAAATTCAGTTAGCACTATGGCAGACTGCATTATTCCAAAACGCGCACATACCCTACCTCCACCCACCCCTAGCATTCGGCATGGGGGATTTATTGTTTTATATATATTTCAAGGGGTAACATGATTTAATTTTGGCGCCGAAAGAAAATTCCGAAACCCCAATGATGCCAGGAACCCATAGTGGCTAAGCTATTATTGTGCCAGAACAACTTAATAATTTATAATGTTCTAGGTTCTATGTAAAGAGACGAGATAAGAATAAAAACTATTTAGGGTAGTTGTTTTTGCTAAATGTTCAATGTATTAAATGCACATCAAAGAAATTCACGTCAATATAATTAGAAATTTTAGAAGTTTAAAGGAAAATGTGTCTAATTGAAAAAAGTCGCGTGGATACTTACTTAGATTTAGCGATTTTTAACAAGCTGTCAATGAAATTCTTAATGGTAAAAGAATCTGAAGCCAAAATTAGGGAAGATATATTTTAAAGGTGATCTGCTTACATGCACTGCTTTTTATAAATGCAAACGAGACCCTAATTTCATGACTGACAGCACCCTAGGGGAACTTCATGAAAGTGCACGAAAGACACTCATTTTTAAAATACCCTCTGCCATGTGTACACTGCAGAAGGAGACCCCTTCCAATGCCAGACCTTACCCATAATGGAGTGACCAACTTCACCCTCTTTTGAGCCGTCCAACCCATGCTCCAGCCTAGACTCTACTCTAACCTTCCACTTTTCAATGTTGGGCCTTAAATTATGCGAGGATGCATGAATTTCGTGGAGATAGGAGGCCTTGCTGCAAGCTGTGTTAGTTGGGGCTGGCAAGCGACGCTCGGGCATCTGGGACGGTGCCGCCACGACGAGCCAGCCCCGCTGTTTTGAAAACACTCTCTCCGCCGAGGAAGGTTATGAGGCTAGTCGGGGTAGTACATAAGGTTGGGACAATGGTGGCTCGCGGCCATCTTGCTCCCGGGGGACCAGTGAGACGCCAGCACTGAGGACCACTGCGCCGTGGTCACGACTTCGACGCCCAGCACTGCCACTGTCGAGGGGGTCTCGACAGACGACCCCGCCAAGACAGTGAATTGTGGATATAATCCCAGTAAGGCGCCTGAGGTTATGCAGGATTAGAGTCCTCGGCACAAATAATGAAAGACTCCTCAAGTCATGAGCACTCTATACCTTTCTGTGTTGTAATTGAATTAAACGCCTTAGCAATTATAAATTATTGCCGCCATAGAGTAAAGAGTAAATTATTGTACTAGCCAAGGGCTATTTATATTGCTAAGTGTAAATCTAGCTGTGATTTACAAACCCTAGTGAAACTATAAGAGTGCTTTATCCTCTGGTTACGAACATTCCCCCTTCCTTGAGTGGCCTGATTCATCCACAAAACAGGTCACAGCATCGAGCTGAGACGTCTACTAAGCGAAACACATGTTCGTCTGTAATAAAAGTATTGTGCAGGCATTGTATGAAGACTGGCGCATTATTGCTGGTTATTCCTCCCTGAACTGTAAGTATTCGTACTGGCACTGCGTTTGAAATTAAAAATTGAAAATAGTTTCTCGGTTATTATGTTTCGAACAATTACCTAGGACACATTATTAAAACTTATATATATTTATATACATGACAATAAGCGAATACTAATAATATTAGTAATAATTCTTGTATTAAGTGAAATGTTATACGTTAGGCAGAATAAAATAATAAATCACGATATCAGAATGAAATCAAAGAACCGCAAATTAATTTTAAATAACTTACTAGTTGGAAATTAGCGGATCATTTCAAGACGAGGTGAGATTAAAAAAGAAAAGCACTTTAGTAATTGGTAGAGAACCTGCAAAATTCGCGTTATTGTTTGGCATCAGGCTACACTTCACTTACTCGAACCTAAACGTCGTTTCTGCATTGGCTGCTGCATAGAAGTGAAGTCACTCCTTTTCTGACTGCACTGCACGTGATTGTACTGCATAATTGTGACATGTTCATTTATTGGCGTAGAGTTACTCAGGGCGTGTCGAATAGTGTATGGTCCAATGACAAACTCACTGCAAAGGTACATGTGGTTGAAGTTTACTGTGATCCCAAATAGTTACGCGAATTTTGCAGGCCTCTAGTAATTGGTCTATGCGTTCTTTGACTTTTCCTGGGAAACATGAGATAATAAAATTTTGCTTCCAAATGCATGTCCAGTTAACATTTTCCCACCGTGGAAGCCAGGAACCAATGCGCATTCACATCTGCATGATTGTCTAGCCCAGAGATCAATGATTTATACTTGTCAGTGTTAACTTTAAACACCTCGGATGAAAATTAGCTGTACAGTCACGAGTGAAGAGATTTTGGTGGCTCCTAACAGTGAGATCTTAAGAGCCGATGATGGTGATTGAGGTGAGCATGGAACAGCGCCGGAATGGTAGAGTGGGGCAGAAAAGGGAGATCACCGAGAAAACCCGTTGATCCAGGACGATTCCCACATGCGAAAATCCGGGATTGACACGGCCGGAGATCGAACCCGGTTCGCTTTGGCGGGAAGCGAGCAGGCTAACCGCTCAGCTACCGTAGCCCCAGCTCTACAGTCATAGAAACATTGCAGGTAAGATACACCGCCGCCAAGTGAAAAAGAGTACACGTCTTATTAACAAGTTCATAGACATTCCGTTTTAATAAAAGCAACCTTGTAATTTAGCTGTTGTATGATACGTCATTTGGCTTAACTACTCTTGGTTTGTGGGCGTGTTCGAATGTAATTATTCGTTTTTATCGATCACATGAAAAGTACTATTTGTTAGGAATTGCAGTCTGTATCATTTATCTTTAAAAATTCGAAAAAAAAAAAAAAAAAAAAAAAAAAAAAAAAAAAAAAAAAAGTTTCATATCCAAGAAACTCTCAAACTAATAACAGAAATGTTTGCATAATACACATAAATAGAATACATTATATATTTTTAAGCGCATCGTGCTATAAGTGTAAGCCGCTTACTAAGCGTTCTTAGGTTGTGTGCACTCTACGAAAATATTCGCAAATTCACATCAGTGTGTACCAATAGTGATAAAGTGCAGATAGAATTTTTTTCCCCATACATACATGGTAAGTTTCCAGCATTTACTCAGGTAAGAGTCAGCTTTACATTGTAGTGACAACAAACATTCCTAAATTTGCAGTCTGGCATGCGTAATATTTCCACGAAATAATCACGTTAAAATATCAAATGTCGGTTAAAGGAGAATTCTATAAATTTATTTTTCAGTGTGCCAACAGGAATAGCTTTTATCATAACCTGAATATTTTATTTTATGCAGACGTGGTTATTCAGCAATCAGTTAAATTACAAACAGCGCACTGCATTAGCTCTTTCTACAGTTTCAAGAATATAAATAAATAATGTAATTTTCCAGGCTTTCAAATGTGACGCCCAAAGCAAAGGCGTGTGGTCCTAAAGTTCATACCTTTGCTGAAGAGTTCGCGTTTCCGACATACTACATGTCCTATCAAATACTGAGCAATTATAACTGGGTGCGGATATATTTGGGATGAACACTAACAGTTTTGAGTTCTGCACACATTTATTACAAATTAGAAGTGAGTCGCCTATATTCACTATTAAAATAACACCTGTTCTGTTGGTGTCTGTGTTATAACTCATCATCTTCCTATTGGTCCATACCACACCGGACGCCACCCTGTACTTTACAGAGGTCATTATTGTTCAGTCATCAACCACTGGAGAGCCGAGATGATGTTGATCCAATCAAATGTTCTTTATCTTACAAAATGATTTACATTCAATCATGTCCCTTTGAGTGGCTATAAAAAAAAAAAAAGAAATTCTATCGTTAACGATATATTTGGTATTGTGGTGTCGTATTCTTGTGATATCGTGTTAAACATTAGAAGAACAAAAACTGCACATACATGTGAGTTATGTTCTGAACAACAGAGAAATTTACAAATCAGCTTTGCTCGAGCGACCCTCGAGCATAGTCTACAAAGTGTTAAATGCAGTGATACAGTTATTTTACAGCTAATATTTGATCGTCTTCCTCACATCTTGCATGATTCACTAGAGACCGCAATGCGCTGTAACGCTACCCACGACTGTGGTGCAGTTAAACCGTCACACAACTCTCTCTAAAGAAGCGCCATTGGGAACACACTGAAATCAGGCTGCTCTTTGTGTGGGATGAAGTCATCCCCTCAGCTCCCAGAAATCACCGAAATGGGACGCGGACGCCAATAAGCGAAGAGAATTCGAGGAAAAGGAAACGGAACGAGGGCAATGAAGGCGGCATCAGCAGAGAAATAAAAATAATAAGTTTTCGTAACTTACTGTCTTGGAAGTTTTCAGAAGTAACAGTGTGAGTCTGTCGTGCGGTAGAGCGTCGAACTCGTGTTCGGTAGGTCGTGGACTCGATTCCTGTCGCACACACTGACCATGCCAAACGTTGTGGCACTTGACATCCCTAGTTCTACACTAACGCTAGGTTCATAATTGAAAAAAAAACCTTAAGAACATCACGGCTTGTATCGAAGAGCTCAGTGTGTGTTTTTTAATATTTTGGTTTACAATAGACTTTAACATATTGTGTGCGTGATATGTTGTACTTAAGCGTCGAAAAAAATCATATTTTATATCCTACGTAAACATTATGTGGCCATGGCCACTCAGAACAAAGTTATTTAACGTAATGAAAGCATTAAAAATTTTAAAAATGCACGTGCGTGCATAATTATAGTTAAAGGTTGTTCACGATAAAGTGAGTACTAAGAAATCGACCTTAGAAAAACGTCACTGCTCCCACCTGCATATATTTTAACGTGGTGCACCGAGTGTCATGCGCCCAGTAAAGTTGATAACGATGGAGGGAAAAGTAGTTCCATTACATTCACGTCGAATTGAAAGTGTAACTTGAACATTTGCGAAAATTTAAATGATTTATTTTGCTTCCGGTTTTTATAATGCATCTAAGTGCAAAAATCATTAGATATGTAAAATAGTTACTTTTCTGATAATCTCACAGTTTCACTTGACCGACGCACGCATAAAGTGATGAGCGCATGGCAGTGTTAATTTTACATAAGGCGGAAGAATAGGACCACCGTGCATGGAAGTAGATCTTAAGCAGGACTTTCAAAAGTTCTCAGTTTACAGTGAATTAGCATATATATATATATATATATATATATATATATTTTGCTTCCAAATGCATGTCCAGTTAACATTTTCCCACCGTGGAAGCCAGGAACCAATGCGCATTCACATCTGCATGATTGTCTAGCCCAGAGATCAATGATTTATACTTGTCAGTGTTAACTTTAAACACCTCGGATGAAAATTAGCTGTACAGTCACGAGTGAAGAGATTTTGGTGGCTCCTAACAGTGAGATCTTAAGAGCCGATGATGGTGATTGAGGTGAGCATGGAACAGCGCCGGAATGGTAGAGTGGGGCAGAAAAGGGAGATCACCGAGAAAACCCGTTGATCCAGGACGATTCCCACATGCGAAAATCCGGGATTGACACGGCCGGAGATCGAACCCGGTTCGCTTTGGCGGGAAGCGAGCAGGCTAACCGCTCAGCTACCGTAGCCCCAGCTCTACAGTCATAGAAACATTGCAGGTAAGATACACCGCCGCCAAGTGAAAAAGAGTACACGTCTTATTAACAAGTTCATAGACATTCCGTTTTAATAAAAGCAACCTTGTAATTTAGCTGTTGTATGATACGTCATTTGGCTTAACTACTCTTGGTTTGTGGGCGTGTTCGAATGTAATTATTCGTTTTTATCGATCACATGAAAAGTACTATTTGTTAGGAATTGCAGTCTGTATCATTTATCTTTAAAAATTCGAAAAAAAAAAAAAAAAAAAAAAAAAAAAAAAAAAAAAAAAAAAAAAAAAAGTTTCATATCCAAGAAACTCTCAAACTAATAACAGAAATGTTTGCATAATACACATAAATAGAATACATTATATATTTTTAAGCGCATCGTGCTATAAGTGTAAGCCGCTTACTAAGCGTTCTTAGGTTGTGTGCACTCTACGAAAATATTCGCAAATTCACATCAGTGTGTACCAATAGTGATAAAGTGCAGATAGAATTTTTTTCCCCATACATACATGGTAAGTTTCCAGCATTTACTCAGGTAAGAGTCAGCTTTACATTGTAGTGACAACAAACATTCCTAAATTTGCAGTCTGGCATGCGTAATATTTCCACGAAATAATCACGTTAAAATATCAAATGTCGGTTAAAGGAGAATTCTATAAATTTATTTTTCAGTGTGCCAACAGGAATAGCTTTTATCATAACCTGAATATTTTATTTTATGCAGACGTGGTTATTCAGCAATCAGTTAAATTACAAACAGCGCACTGCATTAGCTCTTTCTACAGTTTCAAGAATATAAATAAATAATGTAATTTTCCAGGCTTTCAAATGTGACGCCCAAAGCAAAGGCGTGTGGTCCTAAAGTTCATACCTTTGCTGAAGAGTTCGCGTTTCCGACATACTACATGTCCTATCAAATACTGAGCAATTATAACTGGGTGCGGATATATTTGGGATGAACACTAACAGTTTTGAGTTCTGCACACATTTATTACAAATTAGAAGTGAGTCGCCTATATTCACTATTAAAATAACACCTGTTCTGTTGGTGTCTGTGTTATAACTCATCATCTTCCTATTGGTCCATACCACACCGGACGCCACCCTGTACTTTACAGAGGTCATTATTGTTCAGTCATCAACCACTGGAGAGCCGAGATGATGTTGATCCAATCAAATGTTCTTTATCTTACAAAATGATTTACATTCAATCATGTCCCTTTGAGTGGCTATAAAAAAAAAAAAAGAAATTCTATCGTTAACGATATATTTGGTATTGTGGTGTCGTATTCTTGTGATATCGTGTTAAACATTAGAAGAACAAAAACTGCACATACATGTGAGTTATGTTCTGAACAACAGAGAAATTTACAAATCAGCTTTGCTCGAGCGACCCTCGAGCATAGTCTACAAAGTGTTAAATGCAGTGATACAGTTATTTTACAGCTAATATTTGATCGTCTTCCTCACATCTTGCATGATTCACTAGAGACCGCAATGCGCTGTAACGCTACCCACGACTGTGGTGCAGTTAAACCGTCACACAACTCTCTCTAAAGAAGCGCCATTGGGAACACACTGAAATCAGGCTGCTCTTTGTGTGGGATGAAGTCATCCCCTCAGCTCCCAGAAATCACCGAAATGGGACGCGGACGCCAATAAGCGAAGAGAATTCGAGGAAAAGGAAACGGAACGAGGGCAATGAAGGCGGCATCAGCAGAGAAATAAAAATAATAAGTTTTCGTAACTTACTGTCTTGGAAGTTTTCAGAAGTAACAGTGTGAGTCTGTCGTGCGGTAGAGCGTCGAACTCGTGTTCGGTAGGTCGTGGACTCGATTCCTGTCGCACACACTGACCATGCCAAACGTTGTGGCACTTGACATCCCTAGTTCTACACTAACGCTAGGTTCATAATTGAAAAAAAAACCTTAAGAACATCACGGCTTGTATCGAAGAGCTCAGTGTGTGTTTTTTTAATATTTTGGTTTACAATAGACTTTAACATATTGTGTGCGTGATATGTTGTACTTAAGCGTCGAAAAAAATCATATTTTATATCCTACGTAAACATTATGTGGCCATGGCCACTCAGAACAAAGTTATTTAACGTAATGAAAGCATTAAAAATTTTAAAAATGCACGTGCGTGCATAATTATAGTTAAAGGTTGTTCACGATAAAGTGAGTACTAAGAAATCGACCTTAGAAAAACGTCACTGCTCCCACCTGCATATATTTTAACGTGGTGCACCGAGTGTCATGCGCCCAGTAAAGTTGATAACGATGGAGGGAAAAGTAGTTCCATTACATTCACGTCGAATTGAAAGTGTAACTTGAACATTTGCGAAAATTTAAATGATTTATTTTGCTTCCGGTTTTTATAATGCATCTAAGTGCAAAAATCATTAGATATGTAAAATAGTTACTTTTCTGATAATCTCACAGTTTCACTTGACCGACGCACGCATAAAGTGATGAGCGCATGGCAGTGTTAATTTTACATAAGGCGGAAGAATAGGACCACCGTGCATGGAAGTAGATCTTAAGCAGGACTTTCAAAAGTTCTCAGTTTACAGTGAATTAGCATATATATATATATATATATATATATATATATATATATATATATACACGATTTTTTTGTGTCTGCCAGAAAATTTGTCTTGACGAATTATCTGCTTAAATCAGCGAATTTGATTGCAGATATATTAAAACTGCTCCATTCGAATAAGTAAACTTGTACTAGACATTCTAGTTACTGTCATTTACTAAACAGTGATTTTCACTTAATCCTAGTGTATTGCACTGACCTGGCAGTCTAACTTTAGTGCATCCCTCTGATTCGCTCGTAGATAACATATCATTAATTGATGATTCAGTAAGATAATTCTACTGATTGTAATCACTGATTCAGATTTACAGCGAAAGTCTTATCAGGAATTTTTCCATTGGTTACATGAAAGCTTGGCTCACAACCATACGTCGCACCTGTTAGTCGCCCATCCGTCAGTCAGTCATTCGTCTGTTTTTCGTCCGTGAGTTGAAAACAATTCAGAATAACCCGTGGTCCGTTAATCCTTCTGTACGGCAAAATTTAATTGTGACAACTTAACATCGTGATCTTTCTTCAGTTGTAGGGATATTTTAGGTTAGAAATACATTTTCAAGAGAGAAAAATTTCGAAGAGACAAATTTTTTACGTGATGATAATTTATACATTATTATTGTTTACATTTAAAATTCCTGAATTTACCACTGAAGGTAATATACTCAGATCCACAGCCTTGCATTTTATTTGAAAGAGCGTGTTCGCGTCTAAGGAATGTTGTGAGAAGGCGGTGGTCCATCCACCAGTCCGTCGAAAGTTAACGTGTGAGAGATGTTTGACGGGTCGATGGACAGAAAAAAATGAGGCCCTGCGATTGGTCGAAGATCACATGACCGCCGGACGAACGGGCGACTGGCGAATGCGACGGATGGTTGTGAGCCCATCTTTAAGTCATCATTCGGAAAGACTAAAGGAGTGATATTATATTTCGCAAACAAATCTAAATAAAACAGGGTAACTTATTTGTGCACGTATACTCGAATATTATGGACGTTTCACTCTAAATTAGTGACGTGAAATTATTTCACTGATTGAATAAGTGACGGCTGACTACAGTGGCGAATTAAATATTGTTTTCAATGAATGTAGCCAAATAATTGCGCGAAATAAACATATTTTCGAAAGTTATCTATTTATATTGCGCAATTTACCATAATTTAAAAAAGCGAAGAAATTTACAAGGGTGGTCCGGATTGGACTCGCACATATTACGGTTCTAGGCCTTTACCTTACCATGTGCGCTACCAAGCCAAGTTGAAATATTAAGATGAAAATATGACTTATAGTTGACCTGCGATATCGTGAAGATTAAAATTGTATGCTCTTACTTTTCGTTTTTTTTTTTTTTTAATGATACTGCTAGGATTGTCAAAACGAATAGCATATATGAGTGCACTCTCTGCGGCACATTATATGCAGTTCAACCTTCAGAGAGCTGCGACGATTACATGAAAACGAAATGAAAGACGTAAAAACGGAATGAAAGACTGTGTGTTCCTATTACTTCTTAAAAGGGTATTATGAAATACGAAACATATTTTAGAAAGTATTTTGTATTGGTTTTATTAGTTTATTCGTTGTAATTTCATTTGGAATACAGTGTTTGAAAGTCATTTTTAAATGTTGTTTGACGGCCATTTTTAAACGCTGTTTAACTCACCTATCAGTCAAAAATAAACCACTGAGTAAACAGTGAAAAAATGACTCGCGAATCAGTGGAAAATATCACTGAATCAATAATTGAAGGAAAGCTGTCATTTTTTCACTGATTAATCAATTAAATTCACTGAAGTGACTCTTGAATCAGTCAGATACGTTTGACTAGTTGAAACAGTGACATTCCCACTGATTCAGCTTTAGAGTGTTCGAGTTATGTTATTTTAATTGTTTTGTTAAAAACGCAAGGTTAAAATTTCCAATTCTTTACCTTAGAATCGAGGCTCCTTTCACCTCACTGCAAATATAATAAGTTTTCAATGAAAACTTAACGCGGATTTCAATTCGCAAGCTTTGCCCTATTGACATAAAAAATTTAACTCAATAAATTTTTGGTTTACGTTGAATTTAAAATAAGATAAAAATTTTGTGTCATTATGTAGGCTTTGTATTGGGTTTTTACGGTTCAAGTAAAACAATGTATATTTTTTATTTAAATGTTAATGTCCCTAGAGAAAAAAATTATTTCGCACTACTGGAAACTAAACCATTCGAAAAAGTGTAAGACAGTGTTGTCCTTAGTTGTTTACAGCGATATGAAATTAGTCCATGAAGATTAATAGTTCTAGGGGCAAAAAATCGTTAGTGTTAAATGCAAAACTGTATGTTTTGTGTAACTTACAAAGACATGAAACCAACCCATTTGCTAAAATTGAATGAGAGAAGCCGAAAAGCCTTTTCTTGATTTTTTAAAGGTATTCGTAGCTGAATTCCACTTTTTTAAATTGACTTATATTCAACAAATTTTCAAAAATGCAAAAAGTATCACTTTTTGATTAGGTTAACGTTCTTAATGAAGCTCTTATATTTTTTCCCAATAGTAAATAAATTTATTTTTGTAGTTAATTTATATTTTTGTATTAAAGAAAATGCAAGGACAAGATTTTGACATGTGATCGGGCCGCTGTGTGTTAGTGGTTAGACTACTCGCCTTCCACCTAGGCGATCCTGGTTCGATTCCCGATGGTGCCGCTTCCCGGATTTTCGCATGTGTTAATACGTGCCGGACTACGCCGCTGGTCGGGCGGGTTTTCTCGAGGATCTCCCGTTCCCCCCACCCTTGCATTCCGGAGCTTCTCCATTATCACCTCATTTCATCCCATATAGGCTCTCAAGACTTCGTTGTTAAGATCTGCCCAAACCTCGCAACTCGAATCAACTACATAATCTTTTGTTTATTTCAGGGAATGGTTCAGCGCCTTTAAAGTAGGTAGGTATAGGTTGTTCACCGTAAAGTGATAACTTTTTGAAGCCCTCTCATTTGAAATAATAGTCATTAAATATGTTTGATTGTAGCCTTACACGTTAACATTCGAGTCCGGTGAATAATATACAGTGTGGTTGTTAGTTTCCGGGCAGTATTTAATTTAAAAAGTGGTGGAAAGATAAAAAAAAAGAGCTGGTAAGTAAAAAGCAACTAGGGCCTCAAAAGTGCTCACTTTACCGTGAACAGCCTTACAGGTGGGCTCAACGTCTCGTCACCAGCAACGTCATTAGAGACGGAGCAAGTTGCTCAGGGAATTGGGGAAGGAATGGAAAGGAATCAGCCATGGCCTTTGTTACGTGACCATCCCGGAATTCTCCTGGGAAACCATGGAGAACCTAAATCATGATGGCCGGGCCGGGAATCGAACTTTATTTACGTCAGTTTAGGCCACAAATTTTTGCGACAAACGGACGCGCATAAAATCAATTACAAAAATTATTTCCTACATTATTATTACAATTTTCCTACATGCAATCATATCAATTTTTGACGATCTTTCTTGAAGAAGATTTTCGTATAAATTCTGCTTTCTGGCGTATCCGGGATGGAAATGCTCTTAAGTCTTGTTAAAAATGCGTAATCTACAGATAGACTAATTTTTTACATTTAGAAAGTATATTTTAATAAAATATTTCATAGTGTTGCAAAATATATACATTCTCCTTTCATACACAGCATTAATCGCACTTTTCTGGTGTCTGTACTAATTTTTTTTATTATTTCTTCACTTTGTATAGGCAGTTTCAGTGCTCCTTAGGCAGTTGCTTTACTTCAACCTTAAGAGTCTTATTACATTGCTCCAGCAACTTATTGACGGACACTGGAGAGTCTATGCACAAAGCCTTAAGTGGCCGACAGCGTTTACAAAGAAATGAGACTTCCAGTATCATTGTCAGATGGGTTCCCAGTTTAACTTCATAATTGCAAGTGAAGTGCTGTTGTAACTTGTCCAGTGACTCCTGACACAGCGGGAAGTCAATTCCACTCTCTTTGCGTCGTTAGTCACTCGCTCCTCCTTTTCTTTCTCTTTGCACAGTCGTAATCGATTCGCAGTACTCCGAGGCTTGTAGAAGCTGTCGCCAAGCTGCTAAATAAACCGCCCTCAAAAATAAACGAGTCCGGAAACCAAAACTCCGTGCGGCCAATCAGACATTGTATAAACTGTTCAATATCAACTCAGCTCTTTTCAAATCAACCTTTAAAAATTGCCACTGTCCCATACCTGCAAATATAGGCTTTTCACAGTAAACTGAGCACTTTTGAAAGCCCTGCTTAAGATCTACTTGTATACACGTTGTGTATTATTCCGCCTTACGTAAAATTAACATTGCCATGGGCGTCATCACTTTATTCATGCACCGGTCAAATGAAAATGTGAAATTATTAAAAAACTAAATAGTTTGCAAATCTGTTCATTTTACTCTTCAATACATAAAAAAGTAACTAAATGATTTACGTTATCACACATGGTTATATAACACTTTTTATTCGACGTTAAGGTACGGAGCTACGTTCCCTCCATCGTTACCAACTTGACTGTGAACACCCGTTAAAATAATGCAGGTATGAGCAGTGACTTTTTTCTAAGGTTGATTTCACAAGAGCCCACTTTATCGTGAACAACCTTTACCTGTTTCAACGAACACTTTTACTGCCATGCGCCCAGTCAAGTTGGTAACGATGGAGGGAAAGCAGTTCCATATCTTGACGTAGAATAAAAAGTGTTAGGTAAACCTTCGTGACTTTGAAATGATTTATTTCGCTTTGTTTTTTTTTTAAATGCTTATAAGTAGAAATGGTGGAAATTCGCGAAAAATTTTTGAGCCGACATATCTTCTGTAATACTCTTACTAGTTATTTATTTCATGATTGGATGAACCAGGTTTTTGACTCGGCTAAGCTGTTTGCAGACTAAGCACGGACGTTCTGCCTTATAGTGTCAGAATCCTCATGCATGACAGCCAATAAGGAAATAGAACTGTCGGGCATGTGTACAGTTTGTTGAATCCTACCAAGCCAATAAGTCAATTTTCCCCGCGATAAAACACCAGCTCTACTTATACGTGTATGAATAAGCCTATTAAAAAAAAAAAAAAAAAAAACTTACTTTTCTAATCATTTCAGCGTTTCACTTGGCCGACCCGAGAATAAAGTGAGCAGCCCCATGCCAGTGTTAATTTCATGGTGGAAGAATACGTAAAGTGCATGCAAGTAGATCTTAAGCAGGGCTTTTAGAAGTTCTCAGTTTAACGTGAACTGCCTACAAACGTTTTTTAAAGATCAAATGTTTCGTATGTTCCCACAGAGAGCCGTTAAAATACAGACCAGTTATGGAAAAACTCTTTAATTAAAATAACGGGTGTTTCGCAAATTTTTTCGCCATAATTTTTTTTTACCTATACTTTATACCTACTATCTATACAGCAAATCATATAGGCTATATATATATATATAAACTTACTTCGAAATAATTACAAAATTGGGGAATTATATACTACTCTTGGAAAATTGATGAAAAAGCATTACCAGATATGACACGAGTTCTCATGAATATGCAAATTAATTAAATTGATTTGCAGGTAACCCAAAACTTTTGAAGGTCCTTAGAGTCCAGTTTTAGTTTTTTTACATGTGTGCCCCTTAGAAAAAATATTGCCAGGTAAATAATGATTAGTGTGTACGCGTCATCAACTCACAATGCGAAATTGTTAGAGCAATTTTGGTGATTGGGGGGGGGGGGTGTAAATGCCTATTGTAAATTAGATGTGAATAGAACAAAATTTAATTTTTTTCGCTATTAATAATTTAAAAAGAATATCTTTAGAAAGACACTGTGACGTAAACTAACATTTTATGATTCTCTACAGTAATTGCTATTTAAATATTTCTAAAGTTTTTTGTATACGTTTTAATGTAACGAGTTATGGATAGGATTTTTTTTTTAAAGGCTGATAAATTTTTTCCTCAACCAGATGTGAACCAATCGTGGGTGTTCAATTTCGAACTTTCGACTGTGTCAGCCAAAGAAATCTAAAATGTATTCTTGCGGTGTACAACGAAATTGAATTCCCGTTCACGTAAGGTGCCTCCCCCCCCCCTCCCACCCAAACTGTTTTAACGCGCGAGGGTTAAAACGGCTGGCGAACTCGACGCGATCAGGGGATTACAATTTTGCCGGGGGAACTTGGCGCAACGATGCGGCCTCGCCAAATTCGCCCAACTTAAGTTGGAAAAAAATGGGGGGGGGGGGTGGGTGAGTGGAAGAAGGGCTGTGGGATTGTTCCCAGTTAACATTCTCCCGTACGAAAACTTACACGATTACAACTACTTGCAGCCGCAGAACACTTAAGAATACAGCAGTGAAGCGGCCGCTTGTATGTACTGCGAACTCCAGAAAATATGTCTGACCCATAGGGACGACCCATATCTTCATAGATACGAAATAATTTGGCGTTTCCTTTGCGTGGGCGTGCCCAATATTTGATTGTCCACTGTATGCTACGAGGGGCATGGATAGATTTGGGTAGCTCTTGCGGGTCCTATGTACTGAAACTTTTACTGTAAAATCGTTGTCTGCGCGTAAACGCCTATCTCGGTAAATAAATGAGGATAAAAAAAAAACTATTATCTATGTCGCTATCTTTTTACTTCTATCATATTAAGTGTATTAACTGAGAAAAAATCGCAAAAGTGGTTAAATATCGCATTTTAAAAGGTTGCCTAAGAAGTTTCTTTAAGTGCTAAGAGAAAAGTACGATCATACGCAGGTAGTTTGATCTGTGTACTTTCATCGCGTGTAATAAAACCCCACTGTTACATATGTTGTTTACAGAATAAAGCGATAGCACGGAAACACTGCACGCCTTGAGCGTAGGAGCGGTGAGGCGCTAGACGTGCGTGTTAGTGTCGCCCATATCGCTTCCTAGCTTCTCGACATGGACGCGCTGCTACACAGTCCTCGTAAGGTCGAAAAAGCAACTGCCTATGGAGCACTGCACCCGACTATACAACGTGAAGAACTCATAAAAAACTATTACAGTCACCACAAAAATTGTCAGAAAAGTTCGATTTAATCTGTATATGAAAGAAGAATATTTATATTTTGAAACATTATAACATATTTTATTAAAATATACTTTTTAAATGTAGAAAAATAATGTGTTTAAATAGTTTGTAATTTTAACCAAATTTGAGCGTATTTACATTTTGTATGTTTCTGAAAGCAGAATTTGCGAGTAAACCTTCATATCGTCTTAACGTTTACTATGATTGCATATAAAAAAAATCATGGTAATAATTTTTCATATCAATTTTATAATTAACTGTATTAAAGTCAGTTTCAGCTATAAATGTTTGTGACAAATGGGCACACATAACATCAATTATAAAAATTATTTCCTGCATCATAAATGTTTCGTTTCACATCTGTAACATTGTACAAAAGCTGCCTAATGTTTTAATAATTTCGGTCCCACATGGGAAAATACGGATATAACTGAAACCATACAAACTTTTATATATATATATATATATATATAGGCTGGCCCTATAAAATGAGCACTTTAGCACTTTCGAAAGCCCTGCTTGAGATCTACAGTGCAGGCCTACATTGAGTATTCTTACGTCTTATGTAAAATTAACATTGCCATGGGCCTCTTCTCTTTATGCATGCGTTGGTCAAGTGAAACTGTGAAGTTCTTATAGAGTAAATAATTTACAAATCTGCTCATTTTTACACTTTGATGCATAGTAAAAAACAGAAAGTGAAATAAATAATTTTAGTTATCATAAATGGTTACCTAATATATTTTATTCGACGTTATGATATGGAACTACTTTCCTTCCATCGGTACCAACTTTACTGGGCGCATGTCACTTGGTGAGCCCTTTAAAATATACGCAGGCAGGGGCAGTGGCATTTTTCTAAGGTTGATTTCAAAAGTGCTCACTTTATCGTGAACGGTCTTTAGTCTTCTATGCGTAAGTAAAGCTTTAATTTTTAATATCCGGTAATAAAGTCTGATTACGAAGAGTCATAAAAATAATTACAATTTGGGTGTGATACCAACCCCTGAACACATGCACACGCGTGGAACATGCTGCTCATAAAATTACATCGCACGGTAAATAAATGCATAAACGAAATGGCAGGGCACGCACACGTCCTGTGATTGGTTGTACGAGAATCTGGGAACGGGCCTTGTGTATGATTGGACACCGCATGCTGCGAAGTGTACCCTATTGGCTTTGGCTTCTGGCTGGTCAATTAAATTATAGATAGGGATAGGAACATTTCGCAAGTTCATTTCATGACAAAGTAGACGTCAAAAATGTGCACACTCAAGTTGATTTTTCTATTGCATCGCAGTTTGTTGTACATGCCCTGGACGACTCTGGGCCAGTAGCAGACTGGAAAGGAAACAAGTAGCAAGTGCCATACTACCAGGTGTGTAATAACACTGGCTACTCACTGGGGAAGCAGCCAATGAACAAACAACTGAGGCTCGAGTAAACACAGGATTGTGGAGACCAGCCTACAGTTAATTGAACACGCGAAATTTTCCTATCGCTAGTTATAGGCTGTTCACGGTAAAAGGAGCACTTTTGAAAACCGTGCTTAAGATCTACTTGTGTACATGTTGTGTATTCCTCCGCCTTATGTAAAATTAACATTGCTATTCATGCGTCAGTCAAATGAACCTGCGAAATAAGTACGAAAGTGAATACTTAACAAATCTGCTCATTTATACACTTCGATGCATTAAATAAAACAGAAAGTGAAATAAATAATTTTTAGTTATCACAAATTGTTACCTAACACTTTTCATTCGACGTTAAGATATGAAATTATTTTTCATCCACCGTTACCAACTTTACTGGGCAAATGTCACTCAGTGCGCTCATTAAAATATGTGCATGCAGAGGCAGTAACTTTTTTTCTAACGTTCATTTCAAAAGTGCTCACTTTATCGTGAACAGCCTTTAGTGTCCAGACCTGTCTTCTACAGCCGCCGTGGCGTACGGCATTCCGACGGGTAGCTGGCCAGTAACGCCATTTTGGTGGCGTGTGCGACTGGAGTTCACGGAACAAGCCACTGTTTCGCCTCTGTAATATTATTTACTCTGTTATTAGACTGTCTATTTACGTTCACGTCGCCCGATACTGCTCTCTACAATACGTCACTCTGTCTACGCCGATTCCTGTCTTCCTATAGGCTGTTCACGGTAAAATGAGCAGTTTTTAAGTCCCTTTCAACAGGCACTAACCAATAATAAATATATTATTTTGCAATTCTAGACGTTAACTTTCAAGAGTGGTGAAATGTATACACTGTGTTTATTGGTCACATACCAATGTTTATATTGAAAACTGACAGGAAGATAGAAATATGATGGAAAGAAAAATTCAGCAGAGCCTTAAAAAGTCTTCAGTTTACTGTGAATAGCCTATAAGCCTGATGTAGACAATATCGGGGATATTGTCTACATTGTACGCATTTTAGAAGTTTATATTCCCATGGAAACAAAGTGAATTACTTATCTCGCTTTATAAAATTACGTTTCAAAATTTGTGTTACTGGCATCATTTAAAAATATTAGTACATAGTCCTAAATAATATAAAACAATACCTTTTAGTATTAAATAATAACTTTGTAGGCACAGTAACTCAAGAAATTGCAATTTTACCCGATTTTTTAATCAACGGAAACTATATATAACCATAAGCAGATACCAGTTTAAATCTCATAATATATCAAAGATTAATACATGTTAAAAGATACTCGAAGACTTTGAATTGAGCAAATAATAGAATTCTGTAATAGCAAAATAATTCTAATGTAATCCTCGGATACAACTACTACCTCGGATACATCCCCTAATGGATGCCGTTGGAACGTTACTGTGATGAGGTCAACATTAGAATCCGGAAAAGTATTTATTCGAACCGAAGGCAGTGTTTAGTTAGCTCACACGAAAATTCCGCTCACTGCCGGGGATTTTTTCTTCGAGCGTTAATTTAGAAAGCAACTACGACAGCCGGGAACTAGCTATGAGAGCTTCGCGACAGTCCAGTTGTCTGTCGCAGGCGGGAACTGCCCCGGCTTTGCAGTAATCACACCCACAAAGGACACGCGGCGTCGTGTTGTAGCTGAGTCGAGTCTGGTGTGTTCAATTACCTTGCGTAAACAACTGCTCGGAACATTTGAATTCAACCCCCCCCCCCCCCTCATTCCGGCAACCGCATGCTCGAGCAACGTATGCACGCGGGGAATACAGTGTAGTGTGCCACGAATTTCAATCCTGTGGCCCACACACAGCCTTGTTGAGAACAAACGTGCCCTTTTTCATCAAGAGTCCATTCCAAACTTTCAAAGAGATTATGCAAACCACAAAAACCCCTTCTCGCCACAAAGTTCGTTACTGGAGACGTGCTAAATTCGAGTTTTTTTTTTTTTAATCAACACTGTTAAAAAAAATTTGTTTCATTTTACGGGAGAGTGCTTGTGAAAATTTATCCAGAAGTATCCGTAAACTCTCCGTAAAGTTACGGACACGTTGATATTCAGAAATGGACTGTCCGTAAATTTCACGGAACCTCTCCGTCAATTTTCAAGTTAGTTTACTGTACTTTCAGTTTAAAATAAAAAAAAGATCATTAAAATGTCTTTAATTTTCGTTATGTGGGTGTTCTACAGTGTATAAAAATGATATTAAAAAAGTTAAAATATCTTGTATTTAAGCTAGGTTTCAACCCGAGCCAAAAAATTACTAGTTCACGACTCTAACCATTCACCTACAACTCTCACTCGAAAGTTGTGGTATAATTTTCAATTTCTATTCAAAAGATAAAATAAAAAATTCAGTTTATATTAAATTTAGTGTATTTTTAGTGCTGCCAAATGTTACAGACGCCTGACGCTATATTTAATGTTTGAAAGAATAGGTCATAGTCGCGTGGTTGACCTTAACTGCCGCAGAAACGATCATTTTCTTGTTACAGTGGCGAAGAAAGCTTCGTGTATAATCGGTATTGTTCGTCCCCGTAACTCGAAGCCGAATGGAATACGGAGACTTCCCGTATTTCGTATTTACGGACTTAACTCAGTTTTTCGTCATTATGGATTGCTATTTCGTATATACACTGTACATTTCCGTAAAACATTCCGTAAATATACGGAAATTTTTAACAGTGAAGTTAAAATTCACAGTACTGTGTACACGTGTATACTTGAGCAGGAGTCGTTTCTCCATTGGCTGCTACCTATATGTGAAGTCACTCCCTATTTGAGTAACCTGCGCGTGATTGGGTGAGTGAGTTAAGAGATCTGGGCGGCTCTTAACATCGAGGTTTTGAGAACCGATGAGGATGGTTGACGTGAGAATGGAGCAGCGCCGGAATGAAAGGGCGAGGGAAACGGGAGATCCGCGAGAAGACCCGCTGACCAACAGCATCGTCCGGCGCGATTCCCACATGCGAGAGTCCGGGAGTGACCCGGCCTGGGATTGAACCCGGATCGCCTTGGTGGGAGGCGAGCAGGCTAACCGCTAAGCCACCGTGGCCCCTATCACATGATTAGGGCACACGATTGTGAAGTGTTTATTAATTGACGCAGAGTCACCTGGGGCGTGTCAAATAATGAATGGTCCAATGACAAACGTATTGCAAAGGAAAATTGTTTTTAAGGTCCTCAAATAATGACGCGAATTTTGCAGGTCTCCAACTATACGCCCTCAAACCCCTGCGTTGAAATTGTTTTCGTTTGCGAATATCAGGAATTACTTAAGATTAAGAGAAAAATCGTTGGATAGTGTTTTGAAGAGTGGAGAGCGTACATATGTAACAATGCGGTTTTTATGAGCATCCCCTTTCATTAGAACACAGAGGTAGGGATTCGTAACAAAACATAAGGTGTAATGCCACCGGCGTGGAACCTTAACCACCGTGATAAGAAACAAATATCCTACCCCAAAGGGACCGCAACCACAATACCGTAAACTCTACACTCTACAGTCCTTAGGAGCGTTTAAGAGGCTAAAATTATTTTCACATATTTATCGTAATACATCATTCTTCGTCGTACTGTGATCCTATAGTCTGAATGAGGATTATAACACAGTAGTAAAATGAATTTTCAAATAAGAATAAAAATAATTACAGAAATTTTAACTTTATATATTAAGTGTTTTCATACAAATTATAAAATTGTACAAAATTAATGCATATGTTAAAGGTCCAAAATAATTGCTAATGTTACAAAAATATCATAAAAAACACCCTACTTGGAAGTTTGCAATGCGGCTTGCCTGTATTTCAATTTAAATTTTTGAGATAAAATTTGTAGATATATAGCTTGTAGCCTAGCCGATGAACAAAGTTTCAGATTTCTAAGAATTTTCAATATAACACTGCTGTGATTTCAAGAGACGCTTTAGGTTAAAATAAACTTTGTGTTAAAATAACTTTTTTGAGATTTATAATAATCAGATTTGAAGTTAAAATTTCTATATTTTCGTTTGAAAAAAAAAACACAAAAATTATATTGGAATTATATTCAAGATATCATCTACATCGTGTGAAGAAACAACAAACACTTTTAAAAATGAAGATTTTTTTATCTTTTGAACAGCCTTGATAAGTGTTGTAATTGTGCAATGATTTGGTGCGCCTCTGCCTATGTTGAAAGTGCTTCTCTCAACCAATAAACAACGTCGCTTGTGCTCTGCGTTATCATTAATAACAACATATAAATGAGATATGCAGAAACATTCGCAACTCACATTACCAGAGCCAGTGATTTTTCACGCAAAAAAACTGAGCAGAAGGTCGATTTCAATACTCTAAGCACAAATATAAATATTTATTTTGCCGTTGGTCGGTCTTTGCGTGAGAAGAATTCCCTGTTGTTAATCGGGCCAGTTACAGAATTCAACAACTTGTGACCCAAATTGATTCGCGTACTAACAGTTAATATTTTCTAAGACATAATTTAGCCAATTGAAAAAGGTAAGTAACCATACAGTGTTTTGAAATATAACTTGTCTCGTTAAACAATTTCGCGAAACCTCACTAATTCCGTATTACTCACAAATAAGACACTCAAAAGCATCCGGGATTGATTCCTCGTTGTATACAGTACCGACCATAAGTATTCTCTGCGTGAAACATGGCCTGAATCTCGAACAGGGGAGTTTAAATGATTTAATTTAAAAGAACTTAAACAATTGTTAACGCATGCATTAAAATGGCCGAAGAATATTTAAACGGGTTTTTGATGCGAATACGTCTTTAAATTTGCGACCATAGTGGATGGCAATCCAGAAAATCCGATGACAACAAAATCGGGGGATACAGTTTGGCATTTGCAGGTCCGAATCTATCGTCTGCATTATAAATTCAGTTACACCACTCGATTGACAAAGTATCAAATGATATGTTACGTTGTAAGAGGACTGCGAAGCATCGTGTCGCAGGACATAAAAGGGTTGAGGGGGGGGGGGGTAAGGGGGGAATTTTGAGATCGTTTCGCTGGGTCTAATAACTTCCGCGTAGTATAACTTTTGACTAGCAGAAGCTACGACGCTCGTTTAAGTTTAAATAGGCAGCTATGGTCAAGATCAATTGATTACGTGTATAAAAACATTTGTGTGGCGTGGTTATGGTGAAATTGTATGAGTTTAATGTAAACAATTAAGAAAACCTAACACAATTTCGGCCTATACTCGTCGAAAAGCCAAGTCGAAATACAGAAATCGTATACAGTTGGAAAGAGCATCTCTAAAGCAATCCGGTGATACCCATAAAACCCCATATGATCGAGTGAAGCGGTGCCGGAAACGTAAAATAAACATCAAGGCGTCCGAGCGCGTCAGCGTAGACTTATTCACGCCAAACAAACGGCCGTGTCCCTAACACAGCCAAACCCAACTTTAAGAGGCTCTGTCGCCTCATACACAGAAATTATTCGTTTAAATGTCTTAACAGAAGGTCAGGGACATTACTAGAAATGTTTCGCTAAAGAAGTATAACATTTCACAGTTCTATGCAAATTTTGTAAGTGATCGTTTATATATGTTTCCTGTTTGTCATTAAAATACAAGATTGCATTGATAAATAAAATTTCGTATTTACTTAAATGTTGCACAATTATGAATTGATAGTTCATATAGTCAATCGGGGCTACGGTGGCTAAGCGGTTAGCGTATTCGCCTCCCATCAAAGCGATCCATTCAATCCCCGGCCATGCCACTCTTGAATTTCCGCAAGGGGGAATCGTGCCGGATGGTGCCGGGGGTCAGCGGGCCTTCTCGGGGTTCTCCCGTTTCCCCCCGCCCTTTCATTTCGGCGCTGCTCCATATTCACCTCAACACCCTCATCGGCTCCAAAGACCCCGATGTTAAGAGCCGTCTAGATCTCTTCACTAACTCACTCATATATTTTATTCATAGTGATGGGTAAGAAGATTAGCTAAATTATTATTGTCACATTTTTTCAGTAAATCTTTTTAAATTAGAATCGGGAAGAAGTAAATAACAAATTCGATACAGCAGGTGACACGGGCTCCTAAACTAATGCAGTGAGCCAGTTTTACTCTTTTGGCGAGTCTACTTAACTGAACGATTCTGAAATAAATATTTCAAGGAAAACGTTAATCTTCTCTGTTGTTATCAGCGATCCTGCAAATGTAATTCCATTTTTTTTACCGTCGTATTTACCCATTGACGTTAAAACTTGGTACGCAGAATTAAATTTGCTGTATTTCTTTTAATTGGCTTAAAGTAACATATTTAAGTTCGTGTAAACTTTCACACTTTCACTATATAAACCCACTAATAAAGTGATCCTGTTAGTGGTGGCGCTAAGTTTCAATCAGCCAACAGTACCTGACTGATTCGACAGTCACTTCAGCGAATTTAACTGATGAATCAATGAAAAAATTCCAGATTTCCTTCACATTGATTCAGTGACATATTCCAGTGATTCATCAGTCATTTTTTTCTCTGTTTTTTTAGTGGTTTATTTTCGACTGATGAGTCAGTTATACAGCGTGTAAAAATGACCGTCTAACAACGTTTAAAATTGGCCGTTAAACAACGCGAAGCAAGTGAAACAACAGCGAATAAACTAATAAAAAAAATACAAAACACTTTTTAAAATGTGTTTCATTTTTAAAACACCATTTTAAGAGGTAATACGAGCATTCGACATTTCATTCCGTTATTAAATCTTTCATTTCGTTTTCATGTAATAATCACAGTGCTGTGTTTAAAGATTTAAACTCCATGCAATGCGGTAAAGCGAGTGCACTCATATATACTATTCGTTTTAGAAATCCTAACGGTACCATTTACACCAAAAACCAAAAGTGTGAGCATACAATTTAAATCTTCACGATTTTACTTGAAACAGTAAGACGTATATTTTCCTCTTATTTTTCAACTAGTACTCGTAGCGCAGATACTTGTAGCTAAGGGGTAGGGTGGCCGACCTGTAGTCGAGGAGTCGCGCGATCGTACCCCGGCCCCCCCGCTGCAGATTTTAAGCTCGCTTGTCGCACGGGGAATTTGTCAGCAAGTCGGTCTATCTTGAGCTCGACAAGGTCACTTCAATACAACTACAACGACAAAAAAAAAACATGGTAAGGCGGCTGTCTATCAGCAAAGCGTAAAGTGTGTGCTAGTTCAATCCCGGCCCCTCCACAATTATTATTATTTTTTACTTATGTAAATTTCTGCAAACTACGCAATATAAATAGTAAACTATCGTAAATATGTTTATTTCACGTAATTATTTGGCGAAATTCAATAAGAAGAATTTTTTATTCTCCGCTGCAGTCGAATGTCACTTATTCAATCAGCGTAATTGTTTCACGTAACTAATTCAATCAGTGAAAATTTTTTCACTGGAACAATCACTGGTTTTACACTGATTCTAAGTGGAGCCATTTCCACTTATTCGAGTAGTAAAATTTCACTGCGAATCAGTTGTTTCCCACTGATTCGAATTGAGAGTGTAGAAATGGCAGAAATGTACTTACTTATCAGGTCTTTCAAAATTGTACAGTTAAGATAATACAAAATCGATTGCAAAGTGCTCACTGCTGGAAGCGAAAAATTTGAAACTTCGTGAAAACTAATAACTTTTAGCGATCTGTACGTAGATCCATGGCCGTTTTAACTTTTAATACGTCGCGGAAGAATACACTACGGGTCAGAATTAACTAAGCGTGACTTTGGGAAGCTAGGAACTTTTAAAGTCAAAAATGTAAACTATTGGAAACTCAACTTATTAGGTCAATTGCTAGAATGTTAAAGAAGGGGGGGGGGGGAGAGTCAAAACTGGAGGCTTTTCTGTTTTGGGTCGACTGCTTGGACAGAAGTAAAGAAATCACATATAAATAGAGCTAGTGAATTTTCGCGAGAAAAAAAATATGAGCACACGGTAGACTTTAATACTATAAGCACGAAACAGCAACTTGCTTATTGCTGTTGTTTGTTGTCTACTTTAGGAGGCGTTTTCATATTTGACGAGGCCACTCAGAATTCGGCGACATTCGCGCAGCTCCTATGTGACTCGTGTGCAGACTGTTAACACGTGTCAAAAAGCAATTCAGCAAATCCAGACGGGCAAACGACCATACAGTGTTTTAAAATACAACTTGTCTTGAAATCTTTTCGCGAAATTTCACTACCCCCCCCCCCCCTACATATAAATTTGGAGCATTTTGTTTTTTTTTTTTTTAGTTTTCATCAAAATACATTGAGTAATGTACACTTATAGCAACTTGCAACCAGAGTTACAGTTTACACCTATTGCCACAGTGTTTAGCTTCCTGCGAAACGTATTTCCGGTTCTTATTTATACCCGCTGTTCTTTCCTTTATTTTTTATGAAAATATATTACTTAGTCCAGTTGAACCGGCGTTTACACAGTGACTTTTGGCTAATGTATTTTGTTTCTTAACTAAAAAATATGACACGCTATTTTTCTTTTCGATAATTTCTCGGCGTGGAAGTTCTGTTTGATTAAATTTTCCCTTCAGCTTTATTGTCGGTTGTGAAATTCCCTTACCGCTTGTCAGAGCCATAATGAATGAGACAATTCGCAACGCGAAGCCATTACATCAACGGGAGCAGATTGAATTGCTTAGGAGACAGCGCTTCGTCCCTCGTTCGACACAGACAACCGTGAATCTGTCTTAAGAGGCAGGTGTCATCTCCTACTTAGACATCTCACATTTACGTGCTACACCTTGAATTTAAAACAAAATTCTCTCTCCTAATTATCACTAAATTGTTTCTTAGTGACTGCTAAGTCAATCGCTATTTGTAATCAACACCAAAAATATTTTGTTGACGCGCAAAATCTTTGCATACTATAATTTAATATAATTCTATAGCAAAAAGGAAAATACATTTTTAGCATATAACCTTGTCACAATTATAGACTTTATTTGGAAATGGTGTGGCTATATTGTTTTCTCATTTTAAAATTATGCAACATTGTTTTTATTAAATCTTAAATAATATTTATTGTGATTCTTCGTTTATCCTGCAGAGTAACATAAATTACAAAAAAAAAATCATTCGTAATTTTGTAAAGTGTTCTTTTGACAAATCAGTAATATACTTAAAAATCGGTTATTACAGCACATCAGATGGAACGACCATTTAAACCTTACTATTGAATATTCGAGCAAAAAATACATGATTTATTTTTGTCTCCTCCGTTCAAATGAAATGTATCAAGGCAAAAAAAAAAAAGTTTTAATGATTTCTGTAATGGAAAGTAAATGTTAACACACGAGTACTCACTCATAGCAACGGGAGTGCAATTTTATGGGTAAAAGATTGTAATTGTTCTAACATGTTGTACCATTGCATGCTCGCGTTACAGTTTATTCAATAAGGACGGCATGCATCTAAGCAGAAAAGCCTGCCCTATTTTTTTCTCAATTGTTTCCTTGATTCAAAATATGCGCCTTACTCTTCAGTTCCTTAAAATAATTATCGGAACATAAGTACGTGTTTTAAAATTTCCCTAATTGTAATGTGGCCTCCCTTTTGTACGTAATACAAAAATCAGTTATTGTAATTTCCCTTTACTAAATACAAATTCGTGGAGTATTTATATTTCAACAATCTTACATTATCCATTATCCAAAGTATGTAATTGGTCTAACAGAATAATTCTGTTGAAGCAGTAAAATGTTCCTTCAAATGTGCATTTTGTTGGAACAATCACTTTCTTCTCTTATACTAACAGTGTTAATAGTTAGCACGTAAAGATATGAGAAAGCGTATATAGACCGTTTACGGTAAAGTGAGCACTTTTGAAGCCCTGACTACTTTTTTCTTTCAACCAATTTATATCCTTCCACCACTTGTTAATGTAAACACTGCCATGCGAGTAATAAAGACAGCGTATACATTCACTATACCCAAAAGCAAAAGTCCGAGGCCATAATGAAATTTATTTATTGGTTACTATGTCCAATGAAAAAGCTTCAAAAAGTGCTCACTTAACACCGTGAACGGCCTATAGTTGTGAATTTTTCTGGCCTAAATAATTAATAAAAGGGGATTGAAAACGCCTGGAACAATCAGTTTCTTTTTCTTTCCTGTGGCCTATAAAGTTCGATTAATGTCACTGCAGAACCAAACGCATGTCCAGTTCCAATTTTTTTTTTTTTTTTTTTTTTTTTTGGTGAAGCGGTTTGTTGGTGTTACCCGAGTTGGAGTTTGTGCTTGAACGGGTGTGTGAAACTTGCAAGAAGTAAACCTCGGAGTTCTTGCAAACACTCAGTTTGTCTCCGCTTCTCGAAACAATGTACGAGACGAATTACTTCCCCTCCAAGGAACTGAACGCTTCGGCTATGTCGGGTTCGTGTGTTCTGCGGATCTCAGAAACTTGCGTTACTTATTTAGAAAGGTAGTTCAGCCTACACAACCGAAGTCGGAAAGCGTTAATGGCCCAAAGGAAGTATTCAGCTTATGACCCCTCACTTCTAAATCATCGTAAGTACAAACAAATTTTTGACTGCTCTCTTGTGGGTAAAATATCTGCATATATTCAAAACGCTTATTTGAATAAAATATCTTGATTATAACTCTGTATCAGTTGCTATGAATTATAAATAATTATACCTATTTTTTGTCGTCGAGTTACTTTAATATCCAATACAATTTTCTCATAACGAGTTGGGAAGTTTTAGTACTAAACCAACAATCGTTCGCCTATTTCATAAAATAGGAAATGTCAGTGCTACTTGAACAGTGCAGACTTTATAAACTCTGATAAGCCAAGTACTGTTCAAATTCACTGCTAGCTGTCCTTGTTAATTTTCTCTAGATCTCTTCGATTCCCATTAACACCTCCTGTTGACCAGTTCTTAACACATGGACAGTCTGAAATCCGGACTCACCTACTCAATTCGGTCATGTTTAAAAACATTTGTCGACGCATGAAGGTTACTACTATGTGTAAATTTTTATGTCAATTAATTGAACTTTCTGCTTGCGTTGTCAACATTATTTAAAAATAAATCACATCCAAACAAATGGCAGGTCGAAGCGACCCCGACGATGTAAAAGTGTCACAAACAGTCGACTAACGAAAAGTACACATTGCAGGATTTCTCATAAAATTGAAATACAGTGCCAATAACATAAAAAAAAAGGAAGCTGAGGTGGTGATTTTACTAGGACCACAAAAGTAGAAATTTAAAATTTAAAATTTGATATTTAAAAATTTTCAATTTCAATTTTAACTAACATGCCATTTTAAATTATTAATCAAACATCAACCGAGTTAAAAACAAAAATTGCTTGTATACACACACACACACATATATATGTATATATATATATATAATTATAAAACCAGGATGATAAACACATTACAATCAGTTATAAACTCTATCTTTTTACTTCCCAAGTTTTAAGGCGATGATCAACTAGTTATTTAGGCAAGAAAATCTGGTTTAAAATACGCAGGAACTTATAGTAACTTCGTTAAGGATAAACAATACCTAACATTTTTAATGTATCTTTTTATTTTCATACAGCTTGTATTTTATACCGTGAAAAATTATTGGATGGATGGAGATCTAATAATGAAACAGAAGTACAGCACCATCATCATCTGAAAATGCAATGTTGGTTCATAGGACGTAAAACAAGGTCTCTACTTCCGGATTTCGTGAAACATCACTAAAACGAATATGACTAATATTTAGGGCCCTGCAAAATTCGCCTTATTTTTGGCATCAAGATAAAATTTATAGTTTTATATATACTTGAGCCGCGTTATTTCTCCATTAGGTGTTGCATAAATGTTAAGTCACGCCCTTTCTGAGTGACTTGCACGTAATTGGAGCGCACAATTGAGAAGTGTTCATTTATTGGGGTAGAGTTACCCGGGGTGTGTCAATTAAAGAATGGTCCAATGACACACGTATAGCAAAGGAACAGTGTTTTAAGTTTAACATTTCCTCAGATAATAACTCGAATTTTGTAGGTCTCTACTAATATTTTACCATTAAAATATGTTAATAATTTATTTTGAAGTTTTGTTTAACTGTTTTTGAAAAAAAAAAAAAAAAAAAAGTCTTTAAAATCACTTTTCAATCAGTTACAAATGGAAGTGATTTTTAAAGTCTCCTGTTTCCATTCCAGAAAATGTCTCCTCCCCCTCTCCCATGTTCCTGTACAATGAACTGAGATTTTATTGCAAATTTGCAACTGATATAAAATGTCGTTGCCATTGAAAGTGTGTGCTTTCTCATATTTATTTGTATTGTGACTGAAAAACTTATCTTCCCGTAACTCGATTGAGTTCGTATTTGAAGTTTGTGTTTTAAGTGAAGTGAAGAGATTTGGACTGATCTTAACAGTGAGATATTCAGAGCCGATGAGGGCGATTGAAGTGAATATGGAGCGGCGCCGAAATGAATGGGCGGGGGAAACGGGAGATCCCCGAAAAAACCCGCCGACCTGCGACATCGTCCGGCACGATTCGCACATGCGAAGATCCGGGAGCGACCCCGCCGAGAATAGAACCCGGTACGCCTAGTTGGGAGGCGAGTAGACTAACCATTACGCCACTGTGGTCCCTTTTGAAAAATCAAATTTTGAGAATGTATGAATTTGTAATTTATTAATGCTATTTATTAAAGTATTTGGGAAAATGAGTAAAATAGTTACACGCGAGCACGCGTGCTATCATGCAGACTTCTTAAAAAAAATAAAAAAATTCATGGTATTATCAATTTTTGGACACGCGCTTATGCACAAAAATGTGGAATTTGTTCTTGTATGAACATGAAATGCCATCTTATGTGAAATTCGAACAGTATGTGACATGAATATAGTGCCAAGAACACGTGCCCTTCGAACATTTTTAAAACGCTGATTTATATAAACTGATGTAGTGGTAATGATACCCGCCTCCCGCCCCGTCTAACCGCGATCGATTCTCGGCGCACTAAAATCAGGCTCTCCACAAGCACGAACCTGGAGGAAAATTACGTTTCTTCCGGGTTTTCAAGTTTCCCTCACCGCTGCATTTTGTGTCGTTATTTCATTATAAATTTGCTTCATCGCCATCGGAGTAACTTATGCGTAACTATCACAATTTGGAAATTAAAATTAAATAATTTTTTAGGGGGGAACCCACCGTTCTCTTACTTTATATGTAGAGATAGTGATTTATCGCGAAAAAAAATCAGTACACGGTATACTTAAGTACTATAAGCACGCAACAACAGTTTGTCTATTGCCATTGGCTGCTGTCTGCTTGAGAAGGTGTGTTACCAGGCGCTGATTGGCGAACGGTGCTCCGAAATGTCGTTTCTGGAAAGGACCACCATTTTCGTGGCCAGTGTGCGGCTGGAGTTCGCTATATACTAGCAGCTCTTTCTTTTCTGCACATGCTCAAGTATTGCGCAAAGCACTGTTAGGGCCACCTAATTTTCGTGAAACTATTTACGTGGAGGTTATACTTCAATCTCCTATGTGCACACTTGCAGTTTTCATTTCACTATTGGCCGCTTGTCTTTGTGCGAAGACAGTCTGTTACACGAGTGGGCCAATCAGAATTAAGTTTCTCTGATACTGACCGCCCGTGATTCACAGGCAGACAGATACGACGCGTAACAATTCAAATGATCCAATCACGATAGTGGTTCTGAACTAAAGTGCGTTGAACACAACTAGATCTGGAATATTTTTTGCAAAAAATTAGGTGCCGCTTATAATTAGAGATAGGAAAATTTCGCTCGAGCCTCAGATGTTTCTTCATTGGCTGCTGCCCCAGAGAGCAGCCAGTGTTACTCCACTCCTGAACGTATGGCACGCTCTTCTTGTTTCCTTTCCAGTCTACTATTGGCTTAGAGTCGTCCAGGGCGCGTCTAATAAATTACTATCCAATTGCAAACTCAACTTCAGTGTACACATGTTTGACATCTACCTTGTCCTCAAATGAACTCGCGAAATGTTCCTATCCGTACTTACAGTTCAGAGTTTAAAAAAAGAAAGAATTATTTAAAAACTGGTTAACTTGCTGAAAATGCGATATTGTCTTCAATGCTCAACTGTAATTGTTAATATTTTGATTTAATTTATACACACTACATTTATAATGTCTACTAGCATGAATTAACACGCAATCAAGTTACGATCCAGCTGATGGTAGACATTGCAAATATAATTTGTCGTGAACCGTTATAAATGCTGATGCTTCTACCTGCCACCCAGTTATTAAATCTGGCCTTCACTTGATACCGAGTACACGTACGGGAACTACACTGGCGTAGGCTGTTCACGGTAAGATGAGCACTTTTGATAGCCCTGCTTAAGATCTACTTGTATGCACGTTGCGTATTCTTCTACCTTATGTAAAATTAACATTGCCATTGGCCTCATCACTTTATTCATGCGTCGGTCAAGTGAAAATGTGAAATTATTATAAAAGTAAACATTTTATAAATCTGCTAAGTCTTACACACTGGGGCGTTAAAAAAAAAAAAAAAGGTAAAGTGTAAGAAATAATTTAAACTATCACAAATGGTTACCTAACAATTTTTATTCGACATTAATATATTGAACCACTTTTCATCAATCGTTACAAATTTTACTCAGTGCGCCCGTTAAAATACATGCATGCAGGGTAAGTGACATTTTTCTATGCTTGATTTCAAAAGTGCTCACTTTATCGTGAGCAGCCTTTACTAAATGACATTACCTGTAGATATCTCCAACGATTGTATGTGGTAACGATGCGAATCTGTAAAATAATTTGCCTTTGTTAGTTACCTGCTACCAGACACTTCAGTTTCGTTTTTCTACAGAGAAGAGAAAATATTTTTGCTATCATTTATATCATTTTCTTAGCAGACTGTGTTTCAAACAGCTATTTTTTCTGTAATAAATTTATTTATCCTCTCTTTTATATACACCAGAACTTAATGTGTAGTGTTGTTTAGTATTTATTGCCCTTATTAATGTTACATATTTATAATGTTATATACCGTATAGTTCGAGGAAAGCATGAACAAAGTTTAAAAAAAATATCGCTCCTGCGTACATGTCCTTTAATTTTCCCGTGAAGCTCAAACGTATTACACGCAGCAGTTACATTAGAGCTCTGATTATCGCATTAGACCTGAGCCTGTTAACGTAAAATACTGAGCACTAATGTTAATGTCCATATCACTTCTCACGATATTATACGACAGGAATCATTTGTCCATTTGCCCACTAATGTGATCGCAACTCTGATTATTAAACTTATCTAGATCATTAGACAAGTGATCATATCTAGTATAGTTCCGCAAACAATTGAAGTAGATACTTTATTTTCAACGAAAATAATTGTTCCAGAGGTGAAAATTTTGTGAAACTCTGTATTGATAAGATGTCGTATAACGAGAGCTAATGTAACTGCCGCGATAGACAAAGTTGTCTGCGGGATATACGTTATCGCGAAAGCTTGATGTGTTGCTTCGTCTCTCTCTCTCTCTTCCCAGATTCCGGAGAACTCCGCTTGAGAATCTCAGGAGCTTGTTTCGCGTCAGTTATTATCCGCACAGGTCGTTCTGGTTACTTATCGTTCAACCACGACGCGCGAGGAAAAGAAATTTACCGCCCCACTTTCTGCTGCTGCTTTCATAGAACAGAACAAAATTACATTTATCTCTATTGTATATATTTAAAACCAAATAAAATTTGTATACTTTTTATATTTAACATTACTCAATTCCTTTCTTAGATACTAGCCGAAAGGGGGATCCTTGGACAACTTTTTAATCTCCCCTCCCCCACATTGATCCCAATTAAAAGTCTTGAACTCTGTTATATGAAATCCAATATATATATATAAATTATTTTTTAGGGAAGGGGGTTTTACTTTAGAAGGAAGTATATAATTTAAGATTTAATAATTCTTCATATTATCACTGTAATTATAATTTTATCTAATATTTACTGCTTTCACAGCCTCTAATAACATATCTTGGATGTTTGAATGATTACTGAAATGGTGGTAAGTGATTATCTGAACTATTATTATGAACATATGCCATTGCAGCACTTTGTTGTAGTGTGCATTGAAAGTTTGCTGTGACTACAACAAAGTGTTGTAATAGCAGTCGAGACAATAAAACAATCCTTGACCGTACTGTACGTACAGAAGTGATTTATTTTCAGCACACAGGACAGCTGACTGCTTACACTCCTTACTGTCGAGAGAGATTCTTAAGTTGTATGTGCTTGTATTCCTTCCCTCCTTAGAAACACATTTAGTAAAAGACTATAGCTGCCAGATCCCATTTTACCTTGATGTATACTCCCTTGCATGTATTACCCAATTAGTTGCAGTGACGATATTTTAACTGTTTTTGGTAAATAAATTATCTCAATCAGAAATAATTTTTTTTTTTATCTCTGGTACCTGAGCAATATTTTACTTCTTGTTTACAACAAAGAAAACAAATTGTATTATTATTCAGCTGCTTACTTTAAAAACTAAATTAATGTGAATGATGTAAGGAAGTCAGGCAGAGACAAATTTTTCGGGCTCGGCCTTTTGCCCTAGCTTTTTAATTTTTGGTAAAAAAAAATATTCAAACTGATCCACGCTGGAGCCTGCTTAACAACATCAGAGAGCCTACCATTTAAGGTTATTAAAAGGCACTACGGTCGATTTCATAGTCATTCATATCCTGAGATAAATCATATTTACTCATGGGCCGCTACCATAGTCCTGTTTGACTCGCGCAAACAAACGAAGCCACCAAGAGTGCTGCATGGTTACTGTTGGTCCAGAGTCCTAAAGGATGTGTCGGATGAGAGAAGATCCAAACACACACGCCACGCAATTTTTCCGACACCTAGTCTTACACAAGATTACAAAGCGAAGATATCTGAATGTTTGCTACACTCTAAGAAATTATTCAGAAATTTACCAAACCAGTGTATACGCAGGAATGGTAATTTTTTCCCCTATACATTGATTGTAGTGTTCCTACATTTGCTCAGGAAACAGTCGAAGCCATAAAAAAGTTCCCAGTTTTGTAGAGTAGCTACAATAAACATTCCTATATCTGCAGTTTGATGTGTGGTATTATTTCCATAGAGTTAATAGGTTAAAAACTGTCGTTAGAGTTTAGGAAATTTACCAGAATTTTTTTTACGGTTTATCATCGGTGAGCTGCTGGCGTAGTGACTTCTTTGTCACACTGATATTTCCACCTTCCTCTGTATCGGCGTTGGACTGGTGTCTCTGTAGGCATGTGTATTTCAACACAGATTTATTTAGGCCGTGTCCCTGTTTCGGACCTGCTCTGTAAAGAACTCCATATTGGGGTAGACGAGCGAACGAAAATCAATCTATGACTGGAGCTGAGGTCAAGCCAGGAGGACGTCGGCTGACAGCTACACTCGATCTGCTGTCACGAGCTACCTACTCTAACCAGGCACTGCGAATTAATATAAACAGGGAATAGACTATGTATGGAGGCATTCGGCGCGAGTGAAGCAGAAAGATTGGCAAGCCTTAAAGAATGACCCACTAAGAGTCTCCTGGAAAACAAGCACTTGGTTCAGCTTACATGGTGGTGAGTGGGACATCCGCTTAGCCGGAGGTAATTAAGACACATAAAATTATTTTTTTGACATGAACACGTCTTTAAATTTGCCACCATAGTGGGAGGCAATCCAGAAAATCCGATGACAACCAAATCGGGGGATATAGTTTGGCGTTACAGCTCCGAAACTATCGTCTACATTCGAAATTAATTTACACCACTCGATTGCCAAAGGATCAAATAATATGTTACGTTGAGTGAGGACTGCGAAGCATCGCGCGGGGGGGGGGGGGGGGAAGGGGCGCAATTTTGAGTTCGTTTCGCCGCGTAACATAACTTCCGCGCAGTATAACTTTTGACTAGGAGAAGCTACGGCATTCTTTTAAGTCTCAATCTACAGCTCTCGTCAAGATCAATCGACTGGGTGTATAAAACATTTGTGTAGCGTAGTTACGATGAAATTGTAGAATTTTTATATAAAAATTTAAGAAAACTTAACACAGTTTTGGCCCATACTCCTCAAAATGCCAAGTTGAAATATGGAAATCGTATACAGTTGGAGAGAGCACCTCAAAAGCAATCCAGTGATGCCCATAAAACCCTATATGATCGAGTGAAGCGGTGCTGGGAACGTAAAATAAACATCAAGGCCTCCGAGCGCGTCAACGTACACGTATTCACGCAAAACGAACGGCCGTGTCCCCACGTGGCCAGTTAAACGCCGGTCACGTTTCCATATTACTCCCGTGCTTGGTCCCTTTGTGGGTGGTTCGGCGTACATGAGTACCCTTTGGTTGTTCTTGCTTTACTTCTTTACGTTTGCCCTTTGTCCTTGTAGCAAGACACAGTCGGTACACTGTTGTTTCATTGATGGCACTGCTGGGTGAATGCTGGCCCAAAAAGAAACCGAAGGGTTCACAAGGGTGGCCCAGTTATGGTTAACTGCCGGCAACAACACACCTGGCGTGACATCTATGGCAAATTGATGGGATCTCAATGGCTAGGAGACTGATGATTGAGAGTTGGTATGCCACTAACATCCCACAAAGGGCACGCCCGCCGGCATTATTTCACCGCGTTACTCGCCCATTTTCTGGCCACTGATGCACTCTAAGAAATTATTTGTAAATTTACCACATCAGTGTACACGTACAGTGGCAAAGCGTGAATATTGTAGTAAAATATTTTCCCATACGTGCATGGTAACATTCCTACAGTTGCTCGGGAAAGAATCAAATGCGTAGGAAAGTTCCCAACTTTGTATAGTTGCGATACTAAAAATTCCCATTTTTTCAGCCTGATACGTAGAACTGTTTCCATACACTGTGTATGTTAAAAACATCCATTACCATTTAGGAAGTTTACCAGAAATTTGTTTTACAGTTTGGTAAGCAGTTGGTGTTTTTATCTCACATTGTTCTTCACTGGTGGGCCAGCTGTGGGCCGAGTATGGCTGGTATAGGCTGTTCACGGTAAAGTGAGCACTTTTTAAGGCCCTCCCAACAGGCTTTAAACACTAATAAATATATATTATTTCAGCATCGGGCATTAAATTTTGAGGGTGGTGAAATGTATACACCGTGTTTATTCGTCACAAAGCAATGTTTATATTAAAAAGCAGCAGGAAGATGGAAATAGGATGAAAGGGAAAATTTAGAAGGGCCTTAAAAAGTGCTCACTTTACCGTGAACAGCATATAGTTGTTGCCATTCCAGGCCGAGCAATGGTGCCGGGTGTATTCCGGTTGTCGACCAACTTTCAGCCGGATGTATGTCATTGATGGGCCATTTGTGTATTGCTACATGGGGTTGTTCAGCACAGAAAATCATGTCCGGTGTTGAGTTGAGTTGAAGTATTTGGGCGGCTCTTAACAACGAGGTCTTGAGAACCGATGTGGTTTAAATGAGGTGAGTATGGAGCAGCACCGGGAGATCGCTGAGAAAATCCACTGATCACCGGCTTCGTCCGGGGCACGATTCCAACATACGAAAATCCGGGAATCGAACCCGGTTCGCCTAGGTGGAAGGTGAGTATCTAACAATTACACCACAATGGCTCCCGTCATCATTTAAGAGATTATCAAAAATAACAGATTTATTCTTAGAAAATGAAATTTCGATTGCAAATTTTACTTGTATTCCGATGAGTCCAGCGAAACAGTAAAACAATATAAATGTGAGTTTTGTCTTCAAGAGATAAGAAATTTTCTTATAAAAGTAGACCCGAGTATGTGCGTGCGTACTCAAAGCGTTAAGCGTGGTTTTCGAAACTACACAGTTAACAGAGATAGGCCAATAGGTGGAACAGAGACCCGAAAAATTCGAGGATCCATTTCCGGACAAGCTATAATTCACAACCTCGTACTTTCCTATCCCTTTCGGCATTGGTCCATCAGTTGTTTGACAGCTCCTGAAGGAACCTAACCGACAGAAAATATACAGCAGACTACATGACCAGTCATCGCTTTACTCTGTGACAACAAACATCCAATGAGCAGTTAATATTTGCCTACAGGTTGCTGAACTCGCGAATCCTTCAGGATTTTATCTACAGGGAGTGAACGCGTGCTCCAGATATGACCTGGTGACTGGGTTCACTCCCTGAGATGAGATGCCAACCTACGTGCAAGTTCGGACTCCAGGGGTGGAGAACTTAAGAAAGGGAAATGGGGCGTGATGGCAATCCAATGGCCTTGCATATCATTGATCAATATGGATTACAGCCCTGACCATTCATTTGAGATACGCACCAAAACCACGGCAAATATAGAGGGTTTTGGGCTAAACTCAACAAACCATAATAAAAATAATCTTAACAGGGAGGCAACGGGCCCCTATACCCTCAGTGAGTCATCCGCGAGAAATCTTGACCAAGAAACAGTACAACGCTATAAGAGACTCTATGGTATATATCCTGGCTCTCTTTGGCCGTTTTTACCAACATGAAGAAATTTTTTTAATTCCAGCAATTGGAAATCCTACTATACAGTTCTACTTGAATCATTTTTTTCATCCCTGTCGGATATTTTCTTCAGCCTTTTGTGGCTTCAGAATTAACAACGTTGTATTTAATTACAACTACCTATAAATACAACTAAATAAAATAGAAGTGTCTGTCTGCGATATTCGAATTATCCACTTTTAAATATTTGTTCATATAGTATAATGTTAATTTTTTCGTTTGTGTCTGTCTGTCCAACCGGATTTAACTCAAAAACCACTGAACGTATTGACATCAAATTTACACATTATATATATATATATATATATATATATATACACACACACACGTATAATAACCCCAGGACCAACTTAGCCTTTGTTTCATCGAGATTTCTCAAACGGTTCCGAAAATATGATGATCAGAGTTGTACATAGGTACTAGATTAAGCTTTTCTTAGGATTACTGCATAAAAAAAGCATTGTTAAAAAAGTTTCGTCATTTCTCCTTCCTTTTTTGTCTATGGACTGTCCTTTCCTTCGCAAGAGCTATTCCAGATCCTAAATGTCATGCGTACGAAGTAGCATAGGAAAGCTAGTTTATTATAAACATGGTAAAACGTACTGTATAGAATTTTTCGCTCTCAATTTATGCACATTGTTTTATAAACCTTGTATGGCGAGTAGACACAGTAAATAATAGCTGAAGTAATATTGTGTCAACGTAATTTCTAGGATACCGTAGCTTCTTGCTGCATTTGTGGCTGGATGATGTATTTTTTCACATGGTTAATCTGTTCGCAGTCAAATCACAAACTTTCACTGTTAGAACATCAGAATCATCACTGTTCCAGCAAAAGGATAATTACTGTCACTCATGAAGGACAGTCAACAGCTTCAGTGAAAAATCACGTTTGTGGACAGTACACAGGAAGCTATCGATCAGGAAACTTTTCTCAGCAATTAATAATTATCTCCGATGATGCGGTAGAGTGGATTATCGTGCATGTATGTACCAGGCACTGTTAATAGTCATTAACACCCCCACCTCGCTGGAGATAATTTTGCTCTTTCAAGGCGCTTAACTGCCGTGCCGATGAGGGCGACATTGGCATGACTCATTGTCGTCGCCTTTACGCAAACTGCACTGAACTGATGTGCAGGCTTTTATGTCGTGCCTTGTGCTACTATGGGATCTTAAAATGTTCAGCGTTGCTCAACTCTCAAGTTATATATTATTTTCTCTACCAGAATTATTAAGTTAATAAGGAAATCACCTGTTTTTAGCTATATAACTGTTAACGTACGTACACTGGTGAAATATAAATGCGTGGATATCTTCTTGAATGCCATTCATAGACAGAGGCTACAACAGACTTTTTTTTTTATATAATTTCCCTATAAATTACTAATTTCTAGAGCTATGCAATGTCATATTTTCACGTAAAGGATTATCCATTGAGGATATACGCGTAAAAACTTAAATAGTAGTCAAAATGGCTTCGTATCAGCGAAAATAACGAAAATAGCTTCGCTTCGCTGTTAGAAACGTATGTCCGTATATTCGCGGGAATTACTAGGTAAATGTAAGGTTAGAAAATACGGAAAAGCGTGCTATGTAATAACGAGAATCGTATCTGAGATCCGTACGTTCAAAATACTGAACCTTTTCGAAATTCGTATAAGTAGTAGGGAAAGGAGAGAGCTGGGCAGCAGCCAGGAGCGGGCTCAGGGTCTCGGGGGGATCTAGCCACCATGTTGAATTTTTCTTTTCTAAAAAATCGCTAGTTTTAACTTAAAATCATATGTTTTAAGCCAAAATGCCTTAAAATTTCCCTTTTCTCCCTAGAAATTTCCAGTTTTCATTTTGCCAAAAATGACTCCCCAGAAAAGCCCATTTTCAGTTATTTTCTCTAACAGGAATCAGTGAACTGGCTTGCTCTCGGGGTTAGGAGAGCAGGATTTAGCACTTTTGACCTTTAATTCCAGAAATCTAAAAAAAAATACTTTTATTTGAATATATTTTTATAATTAAACATTTTAACGGCGTGAGTATTAAGTGTTATATATCACAGAACTCGTCTTTTCAGGGCGTATACGATCGTGATGTCATATCGATTATGTAATCTCACTGCCAAGGCCACCATATTGAATTAATTAGCAAAAAATTAAAAAATTAATAAAAATATACTTAAAAAACTTATTTTTAGAAGGGGCCGGGGGGGGGGGGTCAGCATTATGCCCAGCAGACGACTGATTCCTTCACCCCTACTCCCCTTAACTATACTCATTCCTCCATCTTGATTTTTTCGTTCGTCATTTGTTTATGCAATACTGGAGGCCACCATCTTGGTAGGTGACCGCCATCTTGATAGGTGACGACTATATTGGTAGGCTACCATCATCTTGGTAGACATCGCTCATCTGCGTTATTGGAAGCGAATGACCATGACATTGACCCCATGACCTTGATTGACCTTGGAAACTAAAACTTGAGAAAAATGCATAAAAGTCAGCAAGTATAATACAGTACAGACTACTGCCACCATATTAGCTGCATACGACCCTGACCTTGATTCTATTACCGTGAATGACCTTGAAAACCAAAAAAACTTGAGATAAAATACATAAAATTCAACAAGCATATTATATTACTTACTACTACGGTAACGTCTCAATTTAACTACCAAGCGAACTGTCAGCACTTATAGTTAGAAATACAAAAAACCCTACAATGGTCCATTGTATTAAAAAAAATTATATTTCAATCAATGGTATAGCTACATGCATGATGCATGACTCTGACTACATGCTTAATTTATTAGATATTCTAGATATATAGTTGTTATTAAAATCTTAATGGCCAACAGGAGGACACGACATGCTAAAATAAAGAAAAATCAATTTTTATATTAATGTATTATTACTATTTTGTAAATACATTTTCAGAAGAAAGCAGTTCATCACATCATCTGACTCCGGTCCTTAAGTTCTCCAAAGATCGAAACCACCTCTTTCATGTTCGAGAAATCCCCGTGTTTATGAAAGTCAAGCAAATATTCAAGTCTATCAACAAGTTTGTCGGGATTTTCAGTAAACATATAGTCAGTATTCACAGCATCTTCTGCCTTCTTCACTTCACTTGTCGAAGGAAACGCATTGTGGAAATATGTGGGAAAGTCGAGAGAATAATCATCGTCTTCAACAATATCACTGCCATCATAGACATCATCAATGCTGTATTTATGCTCGACTTCACTTCCTGCTTCACTCTCAATGAGAAGTTTACTTTTATTTGTAGCAGGAGTTTTATGTTCATCAGTATTTAGAGTTGATAGTCGTTTATTTTGAAGATTTTCGACTTAACACGAACATCTTGCAAGTGTACCTTCCGCACAGACCGACTGTACTGCACTCATTTCGTCTTTAGCATTAACTGTGGAGTCATAATCATCTGCGGAAACGGTACCTATCAATGTAGCAGGAGGTATTGATGGCATCACTTGCTGGTTCCCAGTAGACGAACCCTCTCGGCAGACAGCGATTAACTGATCGAACCCACGCCTGTACCTTCCCTTATGTAGCAGACAGTCCTTAACGATCGTCAAAAATTCATATTTCTCTTTCCAGTACAAGCAACACATATCTTTGAAATCTGATAAGGTCATATCCGTATTAATATGATCATCGTAAACATGACGTAAATTCGTATCATCCCTGCGAAACAGCACCAACACATTAGCATTATCGCGAAGCATTTGTTTGGGTATGCGCGAATAAGTTTGAACAATGTACACGCAGTCCACATACGCGTGTCGTCCCATGCTAAAGTATTCTCGAATGCAAGTTTGTTTCTCGCAGGCAATGTCATCGAAGACAAATGTAGAGTTTGGCAGTGCTTCACTCGGCGGCACGACGGCTTCATTATCGCTGCATTGGAAATAATCCATGCCTTCCACGTCTTGTATTACTCGTGCCACAGTCGCTGGTATTTCGGTTCCTGGAGCGATTTGGAGTACAGGTACACGTTCTAGAACCGAAGACCGTTCTCTTCTTCCAGCAGGCTCAGTAGGACGCATGTCTTGCCACAGCCCGATGGTCCTGCGATGATACACCTTACTGTGTTCGGAAATAAGTTTCCATGTTATGATTTGTGGACGATATCTTCATATTCAGCACGAATGGGTATGGGTAGAATAGGTTTTTTAATACATTATTTATAAATTTTTAAATTTTTTCTTATAAATCCAAAATGGTTGCCCTGGCATTGGGGTTACATAATCGAAATGACATCATGTTCGTATTCGCCCTGAAAAGGCGAGTCCGGTGATATATAACATGTAATACTTAAGAGTTTAAATTTTTTAATTATAAAATGTATTAAAATTTAAAAAATTTATTTTCATTACACTTTTGGAATTAAAGGTTTCAGATCCCTGTTAGACAAAATAAGTGAAAATGGACTTTTCTGGGGAGTCATTTTTGCAAAATGGGAAAAATGGGAGATTGTAAGACATTTTTTGGGCAAAAACATGTGGTTTTAGGTTAAAACTAGCGATTTTTGAGATAAAAAACTTCAAAATGGCGGCCAGATATTCCCCTCTCCTTACCTGGGGGGGGGGGATCCTGGCTTCTGTCACAGCTTTCTCATTTTCCTACTACTATAGTTTCCGTATCAGAGATGAACACTTCTGAGGCTACACGCTGTAACAAGATAATAATCGGCCTTGCGGTAGTTATAATGTTCACTGCACGTGTACATTCTGTTAGGACAGCGTGGGCGTGCCTTAGTTCGATGGCCCGCCTGAACACGCCATCGCACTTGAGCAGAATTTAAGACAGCGAGTTGCCGCAATCAGAGCCCACATTGCCAAACTGCGGTAAGCAGGAATGCCATCTACCAGCCAGGGAATCAGGCCAGTTTACACCACGCCACGCTGATATGAGGGCAAAGCAGGGTGGCGGAAGGCGTCTTTCTTCACGTGACGCCGGACGAGATGGACGTCCCCAGCAGTTTGCGGTGCCGTCCGCCGTAACCCGCCAAAGTATAACAGCCTCCGGATGCTTATCAAGATGGGACAAACCCAGTATACCAACGGCTCTTAATAAGTTACCGTAGTTGCAATAACAATGCTCCCCCGACCATTCAGTGTATCATGTATTGTAATGCCCAGATGTTATATTATATAACCGTATCAACTTAAAAATGCTTTTTCGTGAACTGCCAAAGTGCAGAAATACCTGCTGTAGTCGACAGTGTTTAGTAACATAAAGGCTATAATGGCTGTTCACGATAAAGTGAGGATCTTTCAAATCAACCTTAGAAAAAAGTCACTGCCCATTCCTGCTATGTATTAATTGGTGCACTGTGTGTCATGAGCCCAGTAAAGTTGGTAACGATGAATGGAAAGTAGATCCATATATTAACGTCGAATAAAAAGTGTTAGGTAACCATTTTTAACAACTCAAATATTTTTTTCACTTTCTGTATTTTTTAATGCATAGGAATGTAAAAATTAGCAGATTTATTTTTATTTACTTTCATAATAATTTTACAGTTTCACTTGACCGACGCACGAATGAAGTGATGAGGCCCATGACAACGCTAATCTTACATAAGGCGGAAGAATACACACTGTGCATTTAGATCTTAAGCAGGGCTTTCAAAAGAGCTCATTTTACCGTGAACAGCCTATAGCTCTTTATATTCATGTATCCTATATTGCTCTGTAATCATGAGTCACCCCTTAAGTTAATATAATACTGTGCAAAACCCTGTTTTACACAAAACAATTCGAGTATACGCTGTTCACAGTAAAGTGAGCACTTTTGAAATCAACATTTGAAAAATGCCAGGAACACCATCTGCCTATATTTTAAAAGGCACATCAGCAGACACGCACTCAATAAAGTTGGTAACTTCGGAGAAAAAGGTAGTTCAATGCGAAGACGTTTAATTTAAAGTGTTTGGTAAACAATTGTTTATATTGACGTAATGTATATTGCTTTCTGTTTTTTTTTTTAAGTATATTAAGTGTAACAGTTAGCAAATTGGTAAAATGTTTCTTTTTCCAATAATGAGACAGTTTCACTTGGATTCGGGTTTCGACTGGATCTCCATTGCAAACAATTACTATGAAAAGAATAACCGAAAAAAACTAAGAACATAATATATATAAATGACGAACACAAATTCATTAATAAAAATGAGGCAATACAAATAAACACACACGTTGAACGACAGACAACGATCCAGTTAGACAAACACAGAAATAGAATCAAAAAAAGACTGCACAATTATGATAATACGAAGACAGCAAAAAACCACAAGCGAAACAGACAATGCAGTATGTCAAATTAAACAGACATATAAATGGGCGACTGAAACTGATTTCGTTTTGCTTCCGAAACAGTCTTGCAATATTATATATATATAAATATATATAGCAATTTCAAACTTTAACATGAACGACGCATGGTGTTGATTGTGGACAGCGATGGAATGAAGACGGAGGAGAAAACAGGAGCACTCCGAGTAAACCCCTCACATCACGGCCGTCTCCACCACACTACCCACACGACCTGCTCGTCGGGGGCGTGATACCGAACGCGGGACACCAGATGAGCCAAACATACACCAGATGTATCACAACTAATGTTACAGATGTTTAGTGAGGGATTCGTCATAAAAACACAAAAAAGAAAACTTTATAAGACATGTTGTCCTCGCGCGATTCGCTAAGGCGGTACACCTTTCAAAGTGCAACACAAATGAATCGGATGAGTGCCCGAGTGGTTTTGTGTTGTACTGTGCATTGATTTATAACGCGTACCGCTCGTCTGGTAATGTATTTAATGTGTTACATTGCGTGCTATGACGTACATCATGTTGTTCGTGCTGCTTGTATTGCCATTCTGAGCTCCAACTGACAGGGCAATTACGTGTAATACTTTACGTACAGTATGTAATGTCCCGCTACCCCTTTTGGAGAATTTTTCCCTGTGCGATAGCAAGTACTGTGTATAGACTATTCCCCGTTTCTTCACCCCATTTTCCTATCGAACCGTTTAAAGTTACCTTATGTATGAGCTGCGCGGTTGTTTCTTCAACGTGTCACGTGTTATGCGCAGTTTATAATTGTGCTAACATAAATAATTAATTAGTTATTTTTTATATGAATAAAAACGGAGAGAATAGAGGTGTGTGTTGGTAACGGCTAGCGAGAAATAGTTATAAGGCAAAATATTTCTACACTAGGTGCGTACGAAAGCCGTAGTTTGTCCCTTTGGGGAAATTTTCTAGACACCGTTAAGATTTGTTTGCTAAAGTAGGAGGAATGTCCGTCCTGGAAGGAGAACTTAAGCAGGGATTCAAAAAAAAATAGTCGCAGGTAACCGCAAGCGGAACGGTCCTGTTGCCAGCATTCATTCTAGCTGCCAATTTTAATTTTATTCATTCGTGTGATTGAGTAAACACTGCACAGGCAATTTATGTGAATCGTCAATAGTAACAAATTGGAAAAACCCCGATTAATTATAACGTCGTCACTGTGGCCAGAAGGACAGGACAGCTCCCTGTTGGACAATTTTATTAAATAAATTGATGTCGTTATTTTATGTAACACCTTATAGTGTGGGCTATTTTTTTTAATGTTACTATCTCAAAACCAGTATTTCTTTTTAGTTGGAAAGTTCTTCTATTTACGGAACGATAGAAAAAGAATACGTAATTTCGAAAGAAAAAAAAAACTAAATAAACAGATTTTTCATAAGTACTCATTTTTGCTAAACCAGCAATGGCCAATTAATTTTGTCCCGTCGCATATTTTTTTTAAATTCTGGGTTTACACACACACACACTTTAAAAGCGACAATATTTTTACTGCATATCCAAAAGAACTTGAGACTCTACTGGATTATGGTTTCAGAAGCTAGAGGAGAATAATAATAATAATAAGACGCGGCGCAAAATTTTTATCTCGGCTTCAGCTAATGAGCGAAATTAACATTCGAGAATCACACTGCCAGCGCGGAGAGACAGCAAATCATTAAAAAGATGAAGCCAGGCGGCACTAAAGGTGAGATTCCCTCTCGCTACAACCGCCACGTCGTTTCTATGCACGCAGTATTCAAACGGCGTGGGAAGTCGAGGAAGTGCAGCGTGCAATTTAATTACGTATAACTTACAAAGTTTCAGTTACGAGACACGGCAGCCCTTTACCATTTTATCAATAAAATTTTACAAACGTGTCTCGACCTTCAGAAATATTACACTTTTGCACTTTTGAGGTTTTATTTTTGTAATTTATTTTGTTTGACTTCAAAATGACGAAATTATGATCTTGTGAAATAATTCCCAATGTATGTACACGACCACAAAATTTTTTGATAAAAATTTGTACAATCACTTTTTACATAAATTTTGCAGTTATTGCGGAGTCACTAAATAATACATAATTTTTCAGTGCACAACCTTCAAGGACCGTATCGCCCTTCAATTAAATTATTAGACCTGTAATATTTATATTTTTTGCCGTAGTAAATATAACTGGTACATTATTTTACTGCATTTTTAATTAGGCTGTAATAACAACTTTTAATACGAACTGTTTTACAATATTTTAAACAGTGAATCACAATTTGAGTCGGCTATACACACGACTGATTGATAAAGAGTTACAGGCAGTTGGATTTCTTTTTTCTTCTTTGCAGGTCATAGTAACAAGCAAGCAATTTATCGACGTCTTTTTTTTTTCAGTTTAAAAAGAATTATAAACAATTATATAAACCTAATGTTGAATGTTTTGCGGGACTGTAAGTTTTAACTTATAGGGTGGCTGTCGAGAGGGAAGGAAAAATAAAGCTTCGGAGAGAACAAGGGTATGTTCCGTTTGGGGTAGTATTCCAGCGACGATGGGTTATGGCCGGACGCGGAGACGTGAAAGCGGGCGACAATAGCGGAACTGACGAGACACCAGAGAGAGAGAGAGAGAAAGAGAGAGTAATAAAGAGGAGGAAGGGAAGAATATTCGCCGGTCGGAATTCCTGCCCGGGAAGCGAACATGTTTGGGTCATCAGTCGCGCAGACACTAGAGCCGCCACTAATTCCGAGGAGTACAGTTAAGCCGAGAAGTTTTGCAACGCAGCGAGTTTTAAGGGGAAAGGTAGAAATCGTTGTGGCGTTTCCAGTTTTTAGTTACAATTGTACACGACATTCACTACCGAAATTTATTCTTTGACAGACCTTAGTATATTATTGAATAACTGTAATATCTATCGATTCCCGCAGCTTCTTTACCATGTGGAATAAATGGCAATTCACTGGATCTGTTTATTACCTCCTATGAATGAAATACAGAAGCTATAGCAGTACATGTAATAATACGATAATCATCTTTAAAATATAATAAAATAATGTTATAGGCCCCAAGAAAGTAGCATAAAATAAAATCCCAAACATAAGTTATTGCAAAAAAATATATATATAAAAAATGGCGTCAAATTTCACCCCTCCCTCCTTAAACGTGATCAGTCCCTAAAATTTAGATTTATGGAATTTTTCATCACAGCATACATCAGAAATGACTTTTTTTAAATATATTTTAGCAATCGACAGGGCATGGGACATTGCTTTGTACATTTTTTAAGGTCTATATCGTCGATACTTGTTGCTGGAAACATATATGTAGTCACCCTCAATTTAAAAAAAAACTTGTATTACTTCTCGGCAATTACTAGTTAAAATTAACAATGCCAATGTAGCTGTAATAATTCTATGAAACTTGAAATTCTGTTATGTATGCTGTGTCATGCAAAAAAATTTCGTTGCACATGTTTAATGAGATTCGTGGCAGAAAATGTATAAATCCAATATGGCGATGGCCTGATCCCCCTAAATCCTTTCAGAGCCTAACTAATTTACAGTTTTTATTTATTGCAAACAAGAAAAATTGATGGATTAAAAATCCATTACATATGTAGCAGAATAAATGGTGGATTACTCATTGAGACTGGCAATAACAGATGTTTGAAAAACTTACGAACCAGATGTCTCAAGTTAGAGGCATCAAGAAAGAGAGGTCCAAATATAGTGGTTTACAATGTGCCTCGCCCTGAGAACATGTAAGGTCTGTTAGAAACTATCTACAGACAGAAATCCCAGTCTAGCGATGTGTTGTCTATAGATATATTTAAGAGGAGCATGATGGTCAATCCTCGAACTGCTCTGAAATGTGACCTGGAAAGAAGGAATTCTGTTGTGGCTAAGGAGAACGTATATGTTGTCTCCGAAAGGTGCCGAATAAGGGACTACATATCTGTACCCTGTTGCTACATGTGACAACAGTGGGGGCAGATAGCGGATAAAAGCAGAGAAACTGAGTCCGCCTTCTCAAAGTGTGCAAAGAAGGGCCATAAGCAAGACAACTTCCCAAAGAAGATAGTTAAAAGGAAATATGCGCTATCTCTCAGAAGAAGGGTGTAGCATATCAGCATAGAGTGGACTCTACAGAGTGCCCAGCATATCATAAGGCTCTGTCAGTGGAACTCGTCAAGGTTAATTATAGACTGCACACTACAAGATGTGGGAAGTTGAATATGTAAAGGTTGGCAAGAGTGACTACTGAACTAAATAGATTCGTGGAGGAGCAGAAGCTTGACATGGTCCGGTTTCAGGAAACATATGTACCTTTCGATGTGATAACAGGGCAACAAGGCACTGTATACACCAATGGTATAAAACCATAGGCTGGAGTATTGAGGACAAATATGAACATGTATATAATCATAAAGGCCAACATTTCTAATACACATAATGTATGTGTACAAGCAGTAAATTTACCAACTCAGTATTGGATCAAGTCCTCATACTTTCAGTTTGGAAAAATACACAGATATCCAAACAGATGGGAAGTGACAATTGATGTGTTATGAGAGAAGCTCTTGGGGATTGGTGTGGATGTTAATAGGAATTCCGAACTGTGGTTTTCGCCGAACACTGGTTAATCGGGCAAGACAATCAGCTAATTCATTTTATCAAATGATTTGGATGTAGTAGATGTGGAAGGCGGACTGCTAACATATGTCTCACAGGCACATGGTACTAGGCATACATCTATATCACTGTAATGAATGAGAGGGAAAAAAGATTATGTTAGCAACTGGAGAGTGCTGGTGGTAAGTGCAAGTGATCATAGACTCATCGTTAATGAAATCTGCAGTGGAAGAAGAAATAGTGTACCCACACCAGAGGTAGAGAAGGAGGTTCGATTTGTGTGCATCTAACAGAAGATTTGCCATCATAGATCCTATATGAGTCTTTCCAACTCAGGTAATGCCTGCCTCTCTTGGCTTAGAAAACAGTAGAGACCGATGGACACCGAGCTGACAAGCTGCTTCAGGATAGAGTACCTTTGTGGCTCCTCCTTTCCACCAAGTATTGTTGACGGGAAGGGTGGCCTGACAGTGTGTGTGGGTAAAAATGTTCTGTGTTCTGGCCCATTCGAGTAGGAATCCTGGGATCACCTGCACTCTTGTTATGTGAAGGTAACTATGGACAAGGTGCTAAGTCTACAGGAAACCAACTCAAAGTAACGTTGACCTATTTTGAGTAAGCTGAGATGGGCATAATTTGGGCAAAAGAAGTTGAAGAAAGAGTAGCTGCAATCACTCGTATCGTCATCGAGACATGTGAGGAGAATCTATGGAAAACCAATAATGGGATCCCGAATCTACCATGTTGGCATTTTGAGCTAGAAAATAAAAGAAATCAAAACAAATAGACAAAATACGACTTCACAGGCTCAAGGGCGAGGAGAGAGAACAATTCGCTCAAAGATTACAAGCAAAATAATCATGCTTACTTCAACAGGGTGAAATCGAAAAATATAAATTAATGGACAGCTGTTGTTTCACAAGCTGATAACGAAGCTCCTTTTGGGGTGCTATTGTCACTTGCTTATGGTAAAATGAAGAATTCAATGCCTCCACCAAGCATAAATGTGAATGGGGAAACTTGCATTGATCTCTATATATCAATGGAAATTCTGCTCCAAAAAATTCTGCTACATGACTCCCACGCAAATTAAGGGGAGCAGCACATTATCAAAATACAGCTGATGGGTGAAACTACAGAAGAAGCTTAGGCAACAGATTATAACATGAAGGAATTAACCATAGTAGTTGTGGCTCCCTCTATGCCCAGATGATGCAATAAGGCGACTATCCAAAAGCCTTAAGTTGCCCTGAAGCGAGTGGTGCAGAGAAATAGCAAAGATGTACCCATGCAAAGCTAAACTATATCAATCAGCCTGAACTGTGATTGGAAAATATTAATCAATTTTTATTTTACTCCACATTATATTTTGTAGTGTAACCATACCTCAACTACTAAAATTGTAGTTAACATTTTTACTGTAGATAATATTGAACATCTTATCGTACTTATAATTGGTTTTCAAATTCAAAATTCATGTATATCTCTGAGTTATATTCAGACTTTACCACATGCTGAAAAAGCCAAAGTAACCTGATTTAAATAACAGTAATCAGAAAACAGTATTAAATATACTTTCATTATGAATACTAGCAACTTCTTTCAAAAGTATGTACTGTACTGAACATGTGATATACTGAACTGTAACCATCACAGCATTCAATAATAGGGTGGAATATAAATTCATTTCTTTAAATTTTACACATAGATCTTTAAATATCATTAAAATGTAAAAAATATATATACTATACTCTACTTATTTGTTTATTGCCCATGGCAAAATTCTTTAACAAGGCAGTTATTGCCTATCACCTGGACAGTTCCCACTGCCATTTAAAATTTTAGACTGATAAATTGTAACAGGCTGTGTTATATATATATATATATATATATATATAAAATTACGAGAAACTTTATCTTGGGCCATAACTTAAAGGGCAGAAAACAAATACTATATTTATTGATTATGCATGCAATATTTTCATTACTTGGCCATAGCCACCATGCCGAACGCCATAAGATGCAAAACAAACAAACGAAGACTGGGGAAAGCCACAGGTTATAATGGTTTAGGGGCAGAAATAATTGAAAGAAGCCTCTACAGAATAAAAATCTATTTACTAAAGATCTATAATGACTCACTCCAATCTGGCATATTTCCAAAACCATGGAAAAAGGGAACTATGCGAATCCTTACAATGGAGGAAAGAAGGATTCTGAAGAGCCAAGATTTTGCCAACCTCTGACATTACTTCCGGCACTGGGCGAAGTCTACGAGAAGTTAATAGACAGGTAGTTTATAATGGTCTTAGAAGCTGAATGAACCTTCAGCGAATGGCAATATGGCTTTCGCAAAGGAATGGGCATACACTGTGCATTCCATGTGATGCAGTATTTAAAGAACAGTGTGGATGTTAGTGGACATAGCAGGGGCTTTGGCAAAGCCTGGTGGTTGGAGGTAATTTATCAACAAAAGGGGAAGAGATGCCCAGCGAACATATACAGGATAATATTGGATTTATTTATATAGAGAGAAACACACACATACTGCCCAAAATGTGCAAGTAAGGAAGCAACTAACAAAAAGACGTCCTCAGGGGTCGATCCTTGGACCAAGCTTATGGAGCGCCCTGTTCGATGGATTGCTGGATTTGGGTCTATTAGCGAGGCATGTTTCCATTGGCTATGCAGACGATAGTCTTATCCTCGTCTCTGAAGATGCAAGAAAGCAACCCATAGAGAAGGCAGCCAACATAATGGAAAAGATTTGGAGATGGTCTAAGCAAGTGAAGCTGGAGTTCTTCATTTTGGAAATGAAGACCATGCTTCTCAAGGGGAAACTGCAAAGGCCAGCGACTGTACACTTCGGAAGAGACTCGGTGAAGTATGTGCATAAAATGAGATATCTGGGAGTCATAACGAATGAAATGATGAGCTTCCTGAAACACCTGGAATATGCAGCCAAGAAGGCTACAGTGGTGTTTCAGAAGTTAAAGAGAATTGGAAACAAGCTGGGACCACAGTTACAGAACATTACGAATAATTTATAAGACTGTGTGCTGTGTCATAATATCGCATGGGACCATAATAAGGCATTATAGAGTTGAGCTTGTGGCACATTAAAGAGGATCATCGATGCTCAGATGGCACCACTACTCACTGTCACCAAAGTATATCGAACAGTGTCACATGAATCGCTCCCGGTATTGTGCATCGTGGCAGAGAGATCATGGACTGGCAGACTATCGAAGATGGAGAAACAAGAACTGATGAATGAATTTCTCCAGAAGTTGCAAAAGGCATGGACAACAGCCGATGAGGGAAGTATTACATATGTGCTAATGCCTGGTGTGAAAGGCAGACTCAAGTGGAATTGGATCACCTTCGACCACTACAGTTCACAGCTATATACAGGTCACAGAAACTTCAAGGCCAAACTTCATTGGCTGTGGTTGGTAGGATCATCGTTATGCGATGTTTCGGGTGTGGATGATAAGATGCAGCACGTTATTACAGAATTTCTGAAGACAGTAGATATTAGACAATTGCTGCGAGAAAATTCAGACAGAGAGGGCATTCACTTAAATCTGCAAATGTATTAAAATATCAAGCTCTTTATAAGATCTGGAGTGATTTCTCCACTGAGATAGAAAAAAAAAGGCTAGAAGAGTATTAGAACTGGCGCGAAGGGCCTTGCGAAGACCCATGACGGGGTATTCGGGCAAATACTTTAATATAAGAAGACAGAATACTTTTGATTGGCGAGGAGGACAGGTTTTACAGGGAAAAATCGTTAGAATACCGTGTAAGGCACTAAGAAATGCTAATGTCTTACTCATGAGAGTGCAATTGCAGTGCAGTAGGATGGAGGATGTGCCATCCTTCGGGCCGTGAAATCTATACTTAAGTCATCACAAGAGTTGTTTCGTAGTTGCAACCAATAAGCTGTATTCTGTATGTTCGTCTATAGCAATGCGAACCATATAACTTTGTCTAGTAACGTGGTTTATGAATCAGTTTCCCATTGAGAAGGTCACTGTACGTCGAGTCCCGCAGTGCGCAGTACTGGCCGGATATAATCTTGATGTGCATTATGTACACGACTATATACACCGAGTCGTAATGGGTTAATGTCGGTCTGAAAACCCCCGTCTTATTGTTTTATGCATTTGCTTCTCAAGTCTAATTTCCAAATATTTAACAGTACATGGGCCCAAGATTTTTCTTTTTCGTGCTCGAGGCACAGCGATACGGGCGACAAGAACTCACGTACCCAGTGTCCCATCACCCATATGTGCAAGGTTCTGAACAGGCATGCAGTGCTTCTATCGTCACGCTCTCCTGTTCAAATGATATTTGTAACAGTGGAACTTTGTTAAACGCGATGAGAACCCACATATATACACGTATAGGCTGTTCGCAATAAAGTGAGTATTTTTTAAATCAACCTTTGAAAAATGTCACTGCTCTTATATGCCTACATATAATTTAAGAGTCACGCAGACAGTATTTGGAATTCGGAAACGGCAGGGAGAAAGTAGTTCCGTGTCCTAGCGTTGAATTAAAAGGGTTGGGTAAACATTTGTGAATTCTGAAATTATTTATTTCGCTTTTTTTTTTATGAGCAAACCTGTAAAATATTAACTTTTATAATAATTCCACAGTTCCTTTTGACCGACACTTGAATAAAGTGAACAGGCCCATGTCAATGTTAATTTTACTAATGGTGGAAGAATACACAACGTGCATACAAACAGATCTTAAGCGGGGCTTCCATTAGTGCTCAGTTTACCGTGAACAGCGTATATGACTAGGACTGGACGGTATTTATTTACACCTACTTCTCAAGGAATCTGCGTGGGCAAGCTCTACAATTGCGACATTTTACCATTGCTACGATTTTTTTTTTTTTCGTTTTTAATACACTAGATGTGATAAAAACAAACTCTTACGGGCTTAAATTACTGGTTTTTATATTTTCTTTGAAGAGATAAATATATATTTGCTGAGATATGCGTCAACACACAAACAATGAACGTTCAGTATGACCTGACTACTAACACAAGCACATTTTTCGCACGACACATTATACGTAAAGGTTTATTAAGCTTCATAAAGTTATTACAGTTATTTTGTCATTATTAATATTGACTAGTTACTGCCGGGAAGAGATAAGATATTTTTTTTTGAGGGTGATTGTGAATATGATACCAGCTGAAGCAATCAGGCAGCGCAGATTTAAAAAAAAAAAAAACTGCACAAAGCACTTCCATATGCCCTGTCGTTCGCTAAAGTGAATTACGCAACCTGTGATGTAGGTTTTGGTGGAAAATAACTTAAACCCCAAAATGGCAGGGACTAAATATCCTTTTAACGAATGGATCGCGTGCTGCGAAGATACCCGCCCATTCCCCGTCGCGAGTCAATTTAACAAACCACTCCTCCCTACACCCTGCAGCTGTGCCGTGTCCATCGTTCTGCAAAAGGACCTAGACGGCGAAGTTTCCACACCCACCCATTGCGTGACTCGACCGTTATGTGAGTTCAAAACCAGCGAATTCCGCACCTCCACGTGATCCGTGAAGGCTGAACCTCGCAGATACTTCTCTAATTCGCCGACTTTGGCTCGTTGCCTTCTTGTCCTGCACCGAGGGAAAAGGTTTTGTTGAAACAAACGAGATTTTTTTTTTTTGGTGCAACCAAATTATTTGTTTGTATAGGGGCAATTAAATATTTCGTTGCTGAAACCAAATAATTTTGTTGTTCTCGTTTGGTTGCCCCGAGCTGTAAGATATGGTTGGTGCAACTAAATATTTTTTTTGGCTACACGTGCATGAAATAATTTGGTGCCGATATAAAGAAGTTTGCAAGTTCAGCCGAGTTTCGAACCTAGATCACCTGCGCCAGCGCGCTACGCCTGAGTAATCTCAGCGTATGGGACAGCTGATGACGCCGGAAAGCTTTTAAATAGATATAATACTAATATTGGGTAACGTGTGCAAACAAATATTTAAAGTTTCGCAGCTTTTATTACCAGTTTCTCGTTGCATTGTTTTAATAATATGTTTATACGATTGTTAAACTCATGTAGATGCATTAACAAACATGGTTACTATCTTAATTGTCACAAAAAATACAAACAAACTCTCGAGCTGCATTTTCGAACGAAGGCAGTCAAATGAGTGGCCAAACAAATAGGTACAGTTGATTCAACAAAATATGTAGTTGACAGTTTTTTTTTTTTTTTTTTTCAGCACAGAAATTTTGTTTATTCAAACATATATTTTGCTAGACAAACAAAAGTAATTTGGTTGCTTTTCAAATTTTGTTTGCTCAACAATATATTTTGTTAGGGCAACTAAACATATACAAACAAACATTTCGTTCGATTTTCTCTCAGTGTGTCATCAGAAATTCTTTCACCCCCTGTGAAACTCTTTAGTATTTCGTACATTTCTTCGCGTTAATTAAAATCTAAATTAACTATTTTATTACTAACGTTATGAAACCTTTGACCAAACATAAATGTAACAAGAAAGTACAAGCAAATAAAATCAATACTACGGCACTTACACTTGAGTAATTTTCGGGGTGTCCACAAGCTCCGAATTATTCCGAGGCCACCGTAAACATATGGTTCCTTGACTTTTAGCCTTTATGTTCAATCAGAAAAGAAAGAAGGCTGTTATCTAAGCTACATGATGTATATTTTAATCATATCGGGTAAATTGTTATTCTGGGTGACATGGTTTTCAATAATACGAGATGCGTCATTAAAATGTATCGGAAAATTAAGAGCTTTAATCATGAATTTGGGATAGCTGAACCTACAAATGGTGAAAAAAAACTGTACAAATGCAGCATTAAAAAAAAAATTACCAATAAAACGGACAAGTTTGTTGTTTTAGCATATTTTTGTTTCCTAGCTCTTGCTGTTCTAACTCGATCTATCATTTTCAATTTTCACTAACAAACAGATAAACACATTCATAGGCTGTTCACGGTAAAATGAACACATTTGAAAACCCTGCTTAAGATCTACTTGTGTGCACATTGTGTATTCTTCCGCCTTATGAAAAATTAACATTGCCATGAGCCTCGTCACTTTATTCATGCATCGGTCAAGTGAAAGCGTGTAATTATTAGACAAATTATTATTTTACTAAATCTGCTCCTTTTTTTTTTCACTTCGATGCAGTAAAACAGACATAAATCTAAAGAAATAATTTAAGATATCACAAATCGTTACCTTACACTTTTTATTCTACGTTAAGATTTGGAACTACTTTCCATCGATCGTTACCAACTTTACTGGACGGGTGTCACTCAGCGAGTCCGTAAAAATATATGCAGGCAGAGGAAGTGACTTTTTCCTAGGTTTATTTCAAAAGTTCTCACTTTATCGTGAACAGCCCTTGCTCGCAAATCACCTGCTAGAAGCAAAGTGTGTGATATAGTTACACGAGGCAACAGTTTTCACTGTGGAAGAAGCCATCATCTACACGAACGATAAAGGCGAGGCAGGCCCGCAGCTTACTTCTACTCAGGTTTGGATCAAAACGAGTTTTCTTATGGGAGAGTTTGACATGGGGAAAATTTCCACCGCTAGGTGCGCAGTGTTCTAAAGAAGTAGCTTTTAATTGAAATTTTGATATACGTGAATTACAAACGAGAACGTTTTTACTTCACTGTACTAAGTTATTTAATATTTTATTTTCTATTATTACAATAATTTTTTTTAACATAGGAAAAAGAGGAAATCCGGTACACATGCGACGCTGGAGCTTACCTAGTGGCGAAAAATTGTTGCCGGGACTAAAATCAATGAGCTTCGAAACCAGAGTAGAATAAACCCTAGCCGTGTGCGCGCTCATCGTCTTTTCCAACATTTGCAGAATATCGGATCGAGGATTCGTCTGCAGGAGCCAGGCCAGGGAGGACATCCAGCGAAGTTGTCCAGATTTCGTGGTGCGCGAGAAACTATAGGCTATTCACGGTAAAGTGAGAGCACTGAAAGCCCACTCATTCGGATTAAGAGCCAATAAATAGATTTTGTTTTAGATTTGGACGTTAACTTCCAAGTGCGGCGCAATATACACACGGTGTTTATTAGTAACATTAAAATATTTATTTAGAAAGGTGGTTAAAGGACAAAGAATGGCCGAAAGGAAAAACAAGGCCCCGTCCACAATAGGCTTATCTTAAATAACATTACGTACACAGCATATCAAGCGAAGACACCCGTCTGCAATCAGCGTCAACGCGAAAGAAAAAATTCTCGTCCAAGCAATTAGAAAGAGCAAGTAAAGATGAAATAATTTTTCCAGCGCAAGAATTTTTATACACTTAAGTTGGCAGCAGAAGTTTTAATGACGTTTCACTTTGTTACTGGCCAGCGTTAAAAACTTGGCGTAAGATGCTCAGAGATGACCAACTTTAACCCCAAATCATGCAAGTAACGCCAAGTAAGTTATGTCAAATACTAGTTGTGGACGTTGCAATTTGAAGTATAGGCTGTTCACGGTAAAGTAAGCACATTTTAAAGCCTTCTCATTTGGAATAATAGTCTATAAATATATTTTATTTCCACCTTAGACGTTAACCTGCGAGTGCGGTGGAATCTACATACTGTGAATATTATTTACATTTCAATATTTATTTAAATAGGTGGTTAAACGATAAAAAATGACGAAAATAAAAAAGTAACTAGGGCCTCAAAAGTCCTCACTTTCTACCATGAACAGCCTATACAGGTGTTTACTTTTTTATGCTATGCATGTTATGTGCGCCATATCGATTGTAGACGGGGCCTAACCACGGCCTGCTCACGTGACCGTCAACAGCCTATAGATGCTCCACGATGACAATGCGCCACGTCACCGAGCTCTGCTCGCACGAGGAGGTCCTTGCCGGAAACATCATGGTCGTGCTACTCACCACGTTAAGGGTCCTGCGGATTTCGCCCTCGTCCCGGGGACGAACATCCAGCTCGAATCGCAGAAGGTGTATGGGCCGTGTTCCAAATAACCAGCACCTCCACTCTCACTTGCACTCGCGCTCCCTCCCACAATTCCCTGCATACTCTCTCTTCGGAACAGATCCACACTCGCACTCGCTATTTTAGAGAATTATTATTTTATGCTGTTTATTTTTTCGTTCACTTGAAGTAAACAAATCATCTTAATCCTTATAATTTTGGCTGCTATTACTTTTTACGCCATTTAAATAACACTTCTATTGCGATGCATATTGAACATGATATACAATAGCAAACTCATTATATATCGTAACGAATTATTTTTTCACTGCTGCAAACATTTACTTGCAGTGAGAAATGATATGTGCGTTCGGCATCGCGTGGATGACGACATTGTACAAAGGTAAATGAACAAGCAAAATATCCCGAGAATATGCATAGAGCATGCAACACACACTCGCAACACGCACTCGTGCACTCGCACTCTGTCATATGGAACAGCACTCTCTGACGTCACTTCCGCGTGAGAGTGCGCGAGTGTATATCTCCTGACTATTTGGAATACGGCCTTGACACCCACTCCGACAATACTTCCAGGACACATTCTAGAAACGGAAGGAACGCTGGGGAACTGCATTTCTGTGCAAGGAAACTATTTTGCAGGCGGTAGCGCGTAAATTTAGACACTTAAATAATTTTTATATATAAAGAGTGTCTCAAAACTTTTTTGACACCACCACGTACTTTTCAAGAGTAGAGTTTGTCCCGATAAAATGGTCTCTTTGACTTGATTCTGGAATCAGATATTTGTTACACCATTCCAATAATGGAAAAAGTATAAGAAATACGGAACTGTGACAAGAATTTACCGCAAAGACACGAAACAACGAAGGCAATAAATTTGCATTAAAATAATCGTCAAATGTGACAAAGCTCAATGAAATCAGTTTGTCACGACATTATAATGGATGATGACAGTTCCCGAAATGTTATAATTAAAACGTCTTAGTTTCCAACTAGACCTAAACAATTATCAGCCCATTTACAAAAAAATTAAATGAAGGTAGAATATATATATATATATATATACACACACACACTTTACGAGTAATGTGGCATTGTGGTATTTTTAATACTCTGCCAGAGGCGGAGAAATGTTTAATTTTTGAATACTGGGTTTTCATGTCGCGTGTAAAAAGAAATTGTTCACGGGTTCACGGTTGAAGAGGGATGTCCTAGAAGAATCCAAGTGGAGGATTCAGAGAGATAAACCTCTTTCATTTCCGAGGCACGTGATATCATCCAGGGAAATGAACTGGGCGAGGACTATCAAACAAGCAGGATCAGTTAAACGTTGGATCGATGCGACGAATGGGATACGCCATGACGGCACAGATTAAGCGAAACGGAGAACGCATGCGGAAAATTAACGTGCAGAGTAAAATAAAATAAAAAAAATGAAGCTGAAGGAGAAAAAAATTAATAAAAGTGAATAACTGCAATTTCGAAAATAAAAGTTTGTATGAGCCTGTCACGTTTGCACATTTATTAAAGCAGTTACAGGTCACTCAAAAAAAATACTGGACGTGTTACTCAGTTTCAGTAAACTTATGGCTCTTTTCTGTGGGTAGAGGCATATTTATTCTAATGATAGAAGAATCTCACTACGGTAAATTTCATTTCTCTTGACGAATTTTTTGTGACCTGTGAAGACAAATTAAAGCTCGTTAACTAGTTTTACAAACTGTATAACAAAGTATTAACACCCAACATAGACCAAACTACGCAAATTGTATTGCTTTTAAGTGTTACAGTAAAATAAGAATTTTAATGCGACAGTTTTTTTTTTTGGAGAATTCCTTCAATTTCTTGCAAGGCAATTGGGATAAATAGGATTCCGACACAGCCATAACTTTGGATGCCAATATTTTTCATTTTACTTTTATATCAAGACGTTAATAGAAGGCACAACTTTTCTTCCTTTTCAGTCAACTGTGCCTCTAGGATTCCACCCAAGTGGTTATGTTAAAATGTATGAATTTAAGAACACGACTGTTTTTCGAAGGTTAGCTGGGCGGTTCTCAACAGTGAGGTCTTGAGAGCCGACGTGGGTGAAGCGACGTGGGGATGGAGCAGAGCCGAATTGCATGGGCGAGGGAAACGGGGGATCTCGTAGAAAACCTGCCGACCAGTGACATTGCCTGGTACGATTTACGCGTGGGAAAATCTGGGTGTGTCCCCGCGTGGAATCGAACCCGATTCCCCTTGGTTGGCGAAAAAAACGGTGGGGGGGAGGTAGGGGGGGTCGTTACACCAACCTCAGCCCCTCAAAGCAAGTGGAAAGTAGGGTAAGATTCATAAATAACTAAAATTTGAGAATGATCGCGCATGTCTAGACACAGTAGTGCCCTCGGAACTGACGTCTGAAAGCGTGTAACTAGAGGATTGTTGAGGATCCAGTAAAGTACAGTTCTTCACCGCCAGTGAGCTGGAGACGTTCCTACTACAATCAGTACGTTTCGTCGACGTGAAAGGGCGCCTTTAAAGCTCGGTACGTAGTTTGAACGGAACCGAATGATCTGCTTGCATGGAGGAGGATTTTCTCACCGCGAAATTGCAGCTCGCACGGGGCATAATGCAACGACAGGGGCGCGAGTATTGTGGCAGTGGACTGGACAGAGCAGGACAAGTCTAAAGCCTAGTACACACGGGCATCTTTCTTGTACAAGAAATTTAAAATAAAGGTGAACAATAAATTGAACACTAAAGTTCATGCTATCTAGCAGCGGTGTCAAGGTTGCGGTCCTCGGGCCGCTTGCGGCCCGGCACTTACTCTTTAGTGACCCCCACGAACGAATAGAAAAAAAAAAAACTTTTATGCAAGTACATTATACCGAATTCGAACGTAAGATATCAGTGTTGCACATGACCAACTGTGGACTACACGCTTGGGCATATTTCGACACCTTTTGTTGTCTGGTTGCTGTTAACCTGTAAAAACATTTGTTACCAAAGCGTGTGTTTGCTCGCCCTATCTAACCAATCACCCTGGAACGAAAACAAGTGCTTGGCTGGACCCATGGTGCTATCTATCGTTCATCCATGCAACTAGCTTCAAAGCACTTTGCATAGCCAGTGGCGTGTGCGTTGCTCGTAGTACATACTATTGTAGTATATCCTTGAAACAGTTGGTTTTATGTGCCATGGTTAGTTTCTCGATTCAGCATGTCAGTTTCTAAACAAGAACTGAGTTGTAATAAAAAACGATCCATATAAGATGTACATAGAGCTTTTAACAGTAAGAGGGCGTTGCAGTACTTTTGTTGTGATAGTAATAACCATGTGCTGTGAATTGTTTGTAAGCAAGTGCTAGAAGCAAAAAAGGAGTACAATTTACGGCGCCATTATCAAACTGTGCATGGTGAAAAATATGACTCGTTGCAAGGGAAGCTTTGACAGGAGAAACTCAGTAAACTGACTTAAGAGCGCAACGAAATGTGTTTCAGAGAGTTGTAAAACAGAAAACTGACAATGCGAAGGTAAGTTACATTTTATCAAAACTGATTGCAGAACAATTTAAGCCTTTTACTGCCGGTTTTTTTTATAAAAGTGTGTTTAGTTACTGCTGCACAATGTATATGTCCTGAAAAAATGAACGACTTCAAAGAAATCAGTCTTTCACCAAACTCTATTGCTAGTATAATCAATGACCTAGCTAAAGATATAAACGAGCAGTTAATTAGGAAAGTATAATAATTTGTGTACTTCTCCCTTGCTATCGACGAGTGTACCGACATAACATATATCGCTCAGTTAGCAATCATTATTCGTGGGGTGGACGAAAATTTGAATGTAACTGAAGAGCTGCTTAAATTAATACCCATGGATGATACTACCAAAGGCGATGATATTTTTGATACAATTAAATACGTGTTTGAGGAGGAAAATTTACCTTGGTAAAGTTGGCAAGTTTGTTCACAGATGGTGCACCTGCAATGGTTGGTTCGAACAAAGGCGTTGTTGCAAAAATATACGAAAACTTGATTGATGAAGGGTTGAGTAATCCATTTGTGCATTTTCATTGCATTATTCTTCAGGGTGCTTTGTGTGGTCGTGTTTTGAAAGTTAAAAATGTTCTGAAGTCTGTGGTAAAAATCATCAACTACATTCCCTCCAGTAGTTTCAATCACAGCAAGTTTTCTGCTTTTCTTACAGACATTGGGGTGTGAGCATAGCGACATACCTTACCAATTTCAATTAAGGTGGCTTAGCTGTGGACGGGTGGTGCAACGGTTTTGGGGTTTGAGAGATGAAATAAAGATGTTTCTTGAAAGTAAAGCTCAAGACATTCCACTTTTTTATGATCCCAAATTGTTACATGAGCTGGCATTCTGCACAGATATAACAGGCTATTTAAATTATTTGAAACTACAAGGCCAAAACAAGCTAGTAACTGATATGATTGATAATGTAAATGCATTTCAAAAGAAACTTAGTCTCTGGGAAGCTCAACTTAAGGTGAAAAATCTTTCGCACTTCCCAACTTTTAAAGCTTCAATTACAGAAGTAAAAGAAGTGAGATTTGATGAATTTTCTGAGAAAATTGCTTTGTTAAAAGAGGATTTTACTAGCCGGTTTCAGTGTTTTAACGACATGGAGGACATCTTCGAGATATTCAAGTCGCCATTTTCCTATAATGCTGAAAATGCACCTGAAAAATTGCAGCTTTAATTAATAGACTTATAGGGTGATTCTTTCCTGCAAGGTAAATTCAACTCCTCTAATCTGCCCTAGTTTTATCGGCTAGTTTCAAACGACAAGTATGTAAGTAAATATCCATCACCTAGCTACAAGAGTTCTGTCAATGTTCGGATAGGCATACTCGTGTGAACAGTTGTTTTCAAGAGTGAACCAAGTAAAATCTCTTGAAAGAAACAAGTTAAGTGATATTTACCTATCCTCAATATTGAAAGTAGCATGTTCGAAAGACATTATTCCTAGCATTGATGCATTAGTGACACAAAAGCCAGCTCAAGTTTCTGGTCAAAAATGTATTGTTTCCTACACTGTCTCCAGGTAGACAGAGATACCCTGTCCTTGTGTAGTATCATCATTTGAGTTTACCATTTATAACTGGTGTGTCAAAAATTATGTAAGGTGTTTTTTACTATTTACAAACAATCTGAAAAAAATATTTAATTAATAGTTCTATTGCAAAATAATAAATCTCTATACAATTTTCTGTATAAGTGACTGTTTCTTTTATTTACCGGTATTTAAAAAAAAAAATAATACTTATGTTTGTTAAGTTTAAGCAAGAGTGACTTATTTGCATTGTAAACAAAAATTTTTGAATAAAAAATATTTTAATATTAATGTGGCCCCTGCACTTCCTTGGAAAACACAGAAAGGCCCTTTTAATAGCCTGAGTTTGAGACCGCTGCTATCTAGTATGCACGGAATTGTGTGATCCATACACACGACACTAGCTGGTGAGCAAGAAAGTGGATGGTTGATGTCAACCTTGTATGATTTGGAAGTAGGTTTTGGGGTTGTGGGCGTAATTTGTGCATTATCAATAGCATCTGCCATAAAAATAATAAAAGATTTAGTCCAATCAGACGTATTTCAAGCACTAAATATATATATAAATGTAGAAAATGTAAGATCACTCAGAGAAAAATAAAACAAACCTCTCGCTTTATTAAAAATCAAACAGAATTATTCACGATAGTGGGACTATTAAACATTTTATCGTATTAAAAACATTAACATGTCTGCTTATTGCCAGCATCAACAAAATATATGTTTTGTTTACATTCGACTTGTACAAGAAAGACGGTGTAAAATAGGATCGTCCCTATATTGCACTAGCTAGTATACAAGCTCTTGTGTGCTAGTAGCTAGCATACTCGGCGACCGTTTACACGATGCTAGTTGGGGTGTACAAGAACGTGCTCACTTTATTGTACAAGAAAGATGCCCGTGTGTACTAGGTTTATAACCCGGCAATGGACCACGAACTGTGACGACACCGCGGTGTTGCAGTGACGGCCCGTTCAGCTTTATCTCGACTGTTAGCAGAACATCGGCACTCTGCAATAAATCTGATATTGTCTGCTTCCACTGTTCGACGGCTTCGCAGAGAACCACGTGTATGAATTATTTTGGGAAAAAGATTTCCTTGAGCCTAAACCATCGACGTCTCGGGCTATGACAGGCTCACGAACACATCCACTGGCACGCAGAGTGGCGATATGACGTTTCGACGTGAATACCTCTTTAGATTTGCAACTATAGCGGGAGGCAATACAGAAAATCCGATGATAACAAAATCGGGGGATACAGTTAGCAATTACAGCTCAGAATCTATCGTCAACATTCAAAATTCCATTACACCTCTCGATTGCCAAAGGATCAAATAATATGTTACACGTTGAGTGAGGACTGCGTAGTATCGCATGGGCGAGGGGTTGGGGAGGGGGGGAGCCAATTTTGAGTTCGTTTTGCCACGTCTCATAACTTCCGCGTAGTATAACTTTTGACTAGGAGAAGCTACGACGCTAGTTTCGATTTCAATCGACAGCTCTGGTCAAGATCAATCGCCAGCGTCTATAAAACCATTTGTGTGGGGTGGTTATGGTGAAATTGTATGAGTTTAAAGTAAAAAATTAAAAAAACTTTACACAATTTCGGCCTATACTCGTCAAAAAGCCAAGTCGAGATACAGAAATCGTATACGGTTGGAAACAGCATCTCAAAAATAATCCAGTGATACCCATAGAACCCCATATGATCGAGTGAAGAGGTGTCGGGAATGTAAAATAAACATCAAGGCGTCCGAGCACGTCAACGTAGACGTATTCACGCAAAACACACAGCCGTGTCCCCAACACACCCACGCCCCATTTTTTTTCAGACGAGTCCCGCTTGAACTTGGATTATAATGACGGCCGCAAAACACATTCGACGATACAAAGGTGAGTGACATTTCCCAGAATGCGTTGTCCAGCGTCGTGCTGCACGAACGACGGGTGTCATGGTTTAGGAAACGATTTGGCTTCATATGCGATCTCGGTTGCTACGATGTCCGCGGTGGTGCAGCGATCAGGCTACTCGCCTCCTACCAAGGCGAAAGGGGTTCGATTCCAGGCGGGGTCGCTCCCGTGTTTTCGCACCTGGGAATCGTGCCAGACGATGCCGCTCGTAGGTTGGTTTTCTCGGGGATTTTCCGTTTCCTAGACCTTGTAATCCTGCGCTGCTCCATAAGTTACTCCTCTGACTTCACCCTCATCGGCTCTCAAACCCCGATGTTAAGAGCCTACCAAATCTCTCGGCACCACTCTACTCGGCTGCTACGAATTGTAGGCTCTATCAACAGCAACATGTACATCCTGGAGTCATAATCCAACAAGACAAAGTTAGACCACAAATTGCCAGACATGTCAAGGCTGTCTTATAAGGAAGATAGGTAAAGAATGTTCACGATAAAGTGAGCACTTACGCAACCAACCTTAGGAAAAATTCACTGCTCCTACCTTCATATAATTTAACGGGCGTCCTGGGTGACATGCACCCAGTTAAATTGGTAATGAGTGATGGGAAAGTAGTTTCGTATTTTAACGTCGAATAAATAGTCTCAGGTAACCATTTCTGCTAACTTAAATTATCTCTTTCTATTTCTGTATTTTTGTTAATGCATCAAAGTGTAAAAGTGAGCAGATATGTAAAATATTAACTTTTCTAATAATTTCACTGTTTCACTTGACCGACGCATTAATAAAGTGATGACGCCCATGACACTGTTAATCTTGTATAAGACGGAAGAATACACAACGTGCATTAAAGTAGATCTTAAGCAGGACTTTAAAAGTGCTCATTTTATTGTGAACAGCCTTTACAGCTTCTTCCCTGGCCTGCGTGTTCGCCCGATGTCAGCTATTGGTTGGGACAGGTGTTCGTCGCGAAAAGTTTCGAAGACCAGTTGTACTCCAAACCACTTTTGTTCATATGCACTTTCATGGTTGGATGGATTTAAATATCACGTGACTCAAATTTCAGTCTGCTAATTATGGACGTTCACTATCGTAGTACTCTATTGCGATTGGCCCAGTCCAATAAGAACACGCCTTCGCATGTGGACGCGCGGTCAGTAACCAAAGGAAGTTGTCGTTGCGGGTGTAGGACATTGAAGTGATATTGAAGTCTAGCATGACCATGCATATTTTCGCGAAAAAACACCCGTCCCTAGCTATTGGGCATGTGTGGCATACGGCCACTCGCCAACTACGCCGTCATCCTCATGCAGCAACTAATGCCGATGAACTGCGGACCAGGATATAAGCAGCCTGGCAGACGATTCACCAGGAATACATCCAAAGCACGTTTGATTCAGTGCACCAGTATGTGTGTGTGTAACCCATTCCTTTTCTGAAGCCCTGATAACGTTTTACTTCCAGAATATTCCTCCGTGTCATGCGAATAATGTTGAACCAAGTTTCGAAAATTCTCGCCGAGAGGCCAACGTACCACATTCGTCCACACTCTGTTTAATAACATTCTGTGTAGTAACTATTTTTCATAAGGCGTCACCAACAAACCTATTTTCCCCTTGCTTTCATTCATATCAATTATAAATTAGTTATTATAATTTATAGATAGGGATAGGAAAATTTCGCGAATTAATTTCGGGACAATATAGATGCCAAACACATATAGAGTGGCGTCACCTTTGCAATTGGATTACAGTTCATTAGACACGTCCTAGACGCCTCTGAGCCAATAGCAAACTTGTAAAGAAACAAGTAGTGAATCAGATAGTGCCAAGTATGAGGTAACACTGTGACAGCAACCTGTGAACAAACAGCTGGGGCTCCAGTGTACACACGACTGTGGAGTTTAGCCTAGAGGTCATTGAACTCGCGAAATTTTCCTATCCCTATTTATAGATATTATTTAAGCAAAATTTCAATTCGACCAAAAAAATTAACTTTTTTGTTAACAGGATTACATATAAAACGCTTGTGACACATGGCATATTTCGGAAATAAATAAAGACGTTATACGTAGGTGATTCCTCCCCCCCCCCCCCTTTTCAGGTTTTATTTTTAAAAACGTATGAAGAAACCACGGATAAACAATAGCAACTTTTATTGCAGCTCGTGAAAACTGTGAATCGTCCAGATTTTTTGCACTTAATATTGTTTCGTTTCTTTGAAACAGCAAACTTTTTTTTTTTTTTTTTTTTTTTTTTGTAATACAGTTACTAATATAATATGTATTCGATTTTCTTTCATTCTGATGACTCCTTCATGGCGCTACACTTTTCACAACATGAGCGTAAATAGGGACACCCATCTTTCGCGAGTAAGAGTCCCTATTAACGTTGTATTTCCGAAGAATTCATTTCATATACAGGCTGATTCGTGAGGAATTACCTCCACTTAAACAGCTTGTTACTTTAGTCAATTTGGAGAAAAATATGCCATATACGTGTGGGTGCAATCTTCAATATTTACAGGGTAATTTGACAAACTGGAAACGCATTACAGTGAACATTTCGTGAACTGTTGCTGCCCCGTCCCGTTGGACTACTGCTGACCTTGGCCAGAGTGAAGTGTGACTGTGTTTTTCACTGTGTGCTACGTGAACATAGCGCATTTCTGCTCATCTGTCATTGTTGTGGCCTTTGGTTGTGAGATGTAGTAATTGTGTTACAATGCCACGCACATTTCCCACAGAATAATACGCTAATATGATGTTTAATTCCAAACTAAAAACCAAGTCTGATAACACCTACTTTTTTACTTCTGAAAGGGATATTCTTTTTTACCAACTCATTAAAAATTGTTGAAATACTCTGTACCTAAATATTGCAAATAGAACGTACATTTATATGACATATTTCGTTCCAAATGACCTAAGGAATTATTCCTGTGAGTGGAGGTAGCTCCTCGCGAATCAACCTGTATGTACGTTGGATGGTCTCCAATTGCTACCCGTCTCAGGTACATGCCCACGAATCACAGTAATATAACAGAGTAACTTAACCCATTCAGGCCCAACGTGCACAAATGTATATATATAACGCACGTGTAGGTAATTTTCGGCCTGTACTGCACGCTGCGAAGCTCAACGACCAATGAACTTCCTTGTAGGTATGTGATTTTCAAATAGTCTTTCTGGTCTAAGTCATAATTGGTTCATATTACTCTAGCCGAACATAAAGCCGACAGCTTATTGGCTGTGACAATGAAACAAGCGTAGTGTTATCATAAGTACAGTATGCACCATAAAATATTTTGTTTGCAACTCCTGAAACGGTAAATTAAAATGGGCCTGAAATGGTTAATTTAAACCTGCCCAGTTAAATACCGAGATGAGATCTTGCTAAGGCACGTGGCCAATAACAAAAGAAACACTGAATGTGCAGAATAGCGAAGTCTCGCGGGCGTAGAACTCTTTACGCAAACTTCATGTTAAAGCTAATTTTAGACATATTATCTAGACTGTATTGTTTTGAGTGCGAACTTAAAGAAAACATATGAAAGTGAGAGTTGTGCAGCAGTCAGCCCTGACGTTGTTAGCAGTGTACTGAGGCGACAACTACGGATTGCAATGATGGAAGGGGGTGGGAGGGTCCGGGAAAATTCACAGCCAATGTCAACGTCTGCTACGTTTCTGTGTTTTAACCCGCTGTGGTAGGGGGCGAGCGAGTGATCTGAACATTGCATTACTCCTACGACAGCCGAAACAAGTCTTCACGCTCGTTTCTAGGTATAAGCTGTCCACGGTAAACTGAGTATGTTTGGAACCTCAATTTAAAATATATTTCTCATACTTCAACCATTTGTAAATCTGTCATTGTCGTGGACTTTCTCTCTCCATTCAAGCGTCGATAAAGTGTAAATACAAAATTGTCAGAACGTAAATACCAATTTGACGGTTATTTTTCTTCAGTGCACTAAATAAACAGAAAATAAACTTAATAGTATGTTCCAAGTCTGCATATTCAAACAACGCAATATTTAACCGATACCTGGATATATTTTTTACTGATTCACATTATTACGAGTGTTTAAGTCAGTGCTTAGGTTTAAATATATGTAGCTATTGACAGTAACAATTTTGTAATGTACCTATCGTTTACGGTGCGATATATCGCAAATATTGTTAACATTGATATCGCAAATATTGCCATCGCCGATATCGGTCATATCGATGTCGCAAATGTTGAGTTTGCAAAAATCAGTTATATTGACGCCACAAACACAGTTGGTACTGGCATTTCAAATATAGAAATTTTAATATCGGTATTTTTATTGATTAATGAAAATAGCATTAATATAAAAAGTGCCACAGTACAATTTTTGCAACTGTTGAAATTTCTTTAAAATCAAAACTGCTAACTTTTTTAAATACTGTGAATGTGGGTATTTTTAATAATAATAATAATAATAATAATAATAATGCCGCGATGCCGGTATCGCTGACATCGCAATGTCTCCAACATCGGATATCGCAACATCGCATATCATCAAAAATCTCGATATGCGATTTATTGTTCTAAATTGTTGTACCACACCGCAGTTAATTTAAAAAATACTGTTTTGTGGTATATCGCCATATGGCCCAGCCCTACTTGCTGTTATGATGGTGTGAGCGAGCCTTAGCTTGACGGCCCGCCTGAATACGGCATCACACCTTCGCATATTATACTAGAACGCGAGCGGAATTGCAAGAACTTATTGCGAAAAAGCCGGCAGCAGAAATTCCCTCCGCCGGCCAGTAATCGGGGGCAACTATGCCAAACAACGGGCCGATATAGGCCAGCACAACGCTGGGCGCGTGGTCTTTCCTCATCAGGCCAGCAACGAGAGAAGATCGCACAGAAATGGTTATGTCCGATCGCCGATAGCCGCCTACCAGAACAGCCTACGGGAACTATGATCAAGGTTGGGACATTCCAGTTAATTTGACATAGTTATGGCGTTAGTAAACAATCGTAACGATGTAATTTAAATTAATACATTGAATATAAGCTCCCCCGATTAATTAATAGTAACGTAATGTGTAGAAACCTGCAAAATTTGCGTAATTATTTGGGACACATTAAAATTCAAACACATGTAGATCTTACCTTTGCAATAAGTTTGTCATTGGACAATCCTTTGTCTGACACGCCCTGGGTAACTCCGAGCCAATAAATAAACACTTCACATTTGTCTAGTCCAAACACGTGCAGTCCAGTCAGAAAGGGAGTGGCTTCACTTTTATGCAACAGCCAATAGAGAAACGACGCCGGCCCGTGTATATATACTACTGTGAAGTTTAGCTTGATGCCAAATAATTACGCGAATTTTACAGGTCTCCAGTAATGTGTTATTGTGTATTCATCTTGCCTAATAAACCCAAGTGATTTACCACATCATGTCTTATCAATCAGCTACGCATCTAACCCTTTCTTGTGTGAGTATGACTTCCAAAACATACTCATAACATTGCGCTAAGAGGCGAATAGCCAGGCGTTGCGCCAGCCTACACCACCTCTACGCCAGGCCACGAAAGTACCCCGGGAGCCGGGTAGCCTGCAGTTCTCCCAAGCCTGCGAGGAGTAATCGAGATGAATTGCCCCGGAAGGAATTGTTCAAGGACGTGGTGGTGTAGGCAGGGAACGTGGCCTGCATGGCGGTCGGATGAATGCGAATTGAAGGGCTCTCGACACACTCACTCTGCCGGGACAATGGCTTTTCCTGCCCCGAGGGGGCGAGGGTAAGATCCCACAGAAGGAAGTGAGATACGAGAACACGCACGCTGCATGCCTAGGGCTTCAGTGAATTGTGCTATATGTAGCGGCGACATAACGAATTGCTACTGACGTAAACACAACCACCAGGCTGTGTATAATCCATTCGCGGTTACTTCGAACTTTACTGAAGCCCTGCCAAAGTTCTACGTTCAGATTACTCCTCCGCCTCGTATAAACTAAGCTTAACGAAGTCTCGAAAATTACACCAGGAGGACGACGCACCCAATTCGTGCGCTCTCAGTGTAGCAGTACCACCAGACGTTATCAATACACATGCTTTCTCGCTGTTTTTATACACATTTATTAAACATTGTAATTTATAAATAAAATAGTCGTCAAACTTCAATTTAACGAAAAATAAGATAATTTTATGTTAACAGGGGTATCAAACGCTTGCGATACGTGGCATATTTAGAAAGTAACTGAAGACGGCATACATGGGGTTATTTTTCACAGGTTTGATTCAAAAAGGGCGAAGAAACCGTGAATAGACTATATTAGCTATGCGTGAAAATTTCACTTGGCTAAGGACTACACTACAACAAAAAAGCCAAAATTGATTTGACTATCACTCCAAAAAAAATTTCTGATATGGAAGTTTTTAACCTACACACTGCATGAAAACAATACCACACGTGAAGCTGCAGATATAGGAATGTTTAGGGTCGTTAATAATTTACAATGTTGGGAACTTCCCTACGCATTTGACTGTTTACTGAGCATATGTAGGAATGCTACAATGCACGTATAGGGTAAAAAATTACCATTCCCGCTTTCTCACTAAGCGTATACATTGGTATCGTAAATTACCAAATAATTTCTTAGAGTGCACGTTAAAATATTTTCAATATTTAAAAACAATTTTTAATTTTACTTCGACATTTTTACAGTTGGCAATGTTAAAGCAAGTTGCCTTCTTTAACTCTTAAAAACGATTATAATACTTGAAGATATAGGAGAGAAGAAAAAATGAAGTATAATTTTATGCATTAATTGTCATAAATAGTTAGTGACTGATCACTAGGATCGGTGTTTTACGAGAAAATTTTTTAGGACCAGTTGTAATCGAAAACACTTTTGGTCATATGCACTTTCGTGGTTGGATGATTTTAAACGTCGCGTGCCTCAAGTGGTTTTTTTTTTTTTTTCCGCAAATCATTGACTTTCAGTATCGGGGTCATTTATTACGGTTGGCCCATTCAAATAAGAACATATCTTCTCACGTAGACGCGTGGCCAGTAACCAAAGGAAGTTGTGCTTGAGGACGCAGGACATTGAAGTCTGGCATGGCTGTAAATATTTTCGCGAAAAATACCTGTCCCTACTGATCACTAATGAGTAGAGACCCGAAATGTTTGTGTTATTATTAAGTGTTATGCCATTCTTGAGTTCATCATCTGCTAGTATTTACACTTGTGCACTAACCTGTGTGCCCGGTAGTCCGGTACCTTGGTCGCTCTAAGGTTGAATTTTTCATTATTGGCGAAAATAGTCTTATTGGGCCTTCTGCAGTAATTGTCGACCAATGGTAGACTTCAAGCGAGCCTGCAGCATCTTGCAGTTCATTGTTCTGCCAGATGCTAACGCGAATGAGTGTTAAATGCAATTTTTTTTTTTTAAGAATAAGATAAATTAAGTGTTAAATAACTACTTGATCACAAATGTATATATCATACGGCTTCAAGTGGTTAAGTGTAAAAATAAGATTAATTTTGCCTCAACCTTGTTACAATCGTAACAACACAATAAACTACTGGTTATCTCCTGAATTCGAATCGGAGATTCGTTCGTCTTATTTAGATACCTCGTCTGCGGAGTTCGCCCGTTTCCGCAGTTTTCCGCAGTGTGTCTTCAACGACAAGGAATGTTACAACTCAAAAACATCCATTCTCCCCGGATCTTATACCATCGGTAATCTAACATTTCCCACGGATAGTTCATACATCACTTTCTTATCGTGAACTGCCGCAGTACGCCGGTGAGTTTCGTTTCTAAGAAAACTCTTCGGCATTCGAGATGGCAGACGGCGTTTCTAAGTTTGGAGAGAGTTTAAGATTCTAATCCTCCCCCCTACCGCCGTGTTTTTCCCCCAACGCGATATCAGATACGCGAAATAACCGCCAAATTCAGGAACACAGTTAATTTTATTTTATTTTTTTTCGTAGCTTACCGAGAAAGCTTGCGCGTATGTACGTTTGACTTACAGAAACTCAGTACGCAATTACGAAAAAAAAAAATGAGCTGGTAACTGTAGGTTATTAAACAAATAAACAATTGGGTTCGGTTGTCCGAAACAAACCGTTCTAACGCTACGAGAAGATTTGTTCGCGGGTATAATACTAAAGTTAATCTTCCTGTGGCGGTTTGCATCTTCACACCACCTACGCTTACACTGTTTATCGAACGTTTTAACAAACTACATGTAGCAGACCGAAATTTCAACAGCACGAGGAATATGAAAAGAAGCCTGAATTGCTTAAATGTAATTATTACTTTTTCCTATACATCAGATATGTAAATTTGGTAGTTATAGGCTATTCACGTTATAGTGAGCACATATGAAAGCCCTGCTTAAGATCTACTTGAATGCGCGTTGTGCATTCTTCCGCCTTACGTAAAATTAAAATTATAATGGGCTTCACCACTTTATACACGCGTCGGTCAAATGAAACTGTGAAATTATTAGAAAAGTAAATATTTTACATATCTGCTATTTTTACACTTCGATGCATTAAAAAGAAACATTAAGCAAAATAAATAATTTAAGTTAGCAGAAATGGTTACGTAACACTTTTAATTAGACATTAATATACGGAACAACTTCCCATCCATCGTTACCATCTTTACTGGGGGCATGTCACACAGGGCGCCCGTTAAAATATATGCAGGCAGGAACAGTAGTGACTTTATTTCTAAGGTTGATTTCAAAAGTGCTCACTTTATTGTGAACAGCCTTTGACTGTATGCGATCTTGGGCTAGAATATTTTTGGTTCTGGTAAAAACCCCAATTGAGAACAAGAAGTAATGATTCCCTTTTTTTAAAATGCATCGCGCAGAGCCCAATTAACGAACATAAAGACATTTTTTTCTACTTGCCCCTTAATGACCATAAATATAGTAAATAAATGTTTTCTAAAAAAAAAATTCACGGCGAGTTCATTCTGTGAAATACGGGGTAGGTTCGATACTGAGGAAAAGTGATTTTATCGAGGTACGTGGACAATTTTTCGCCGGTAAGTTTTTCGAATATACACAAGGAAATTCTATTCTGACCCGTTGCTGCGAAATGAGCCCGAGGACTGGTGTCGGGTTCTAAGGCCCATATTATTGTCGTGTATAGGCTATTAAAGGTAAAGTGAGTACTTTTGAAAATACTCTCATTTGGAATAATAGTTTATAAATATATTTTATTGTAACCGCAGACGTTAACTTACGAGTGCGGTGGAATATACACACTGTGTTAATTACTTACATGCCAATGTGTACTTAAAAAGGTGGTTAAAGGATAACAAATGGCTGAAAGGAAAAAAGTAACTAGGGCTTCAATAGTGCTCACTTTACAGTGAACAGCCTATACCAGCAGTTGAGAACACATCTTGTTAAAGGTTGTTCGTGATAAAGTGACCACTTTTGAAATCACTTTAGAAAAAGTCACTGATCCTACGTGCATACATTTTAACGTGTGCACTGAGTGACAGGCGCCCAGCAAAGTTGGTAACCATTAAGGGAAAGTAGTTAAATATCTTAAAGATGAATAAACAGTGTTCGGTAACAATTTGTGACAACTCAAATAAATTATTTCACTTTCTGTTTTTTTTTTTTTTTTTGTACCCTTCGAAGTGTAAGAACGAGCAGTTTTGTCAAATATTTCGTTTTCTAATAATTTCACGGTTTCACTTGACCCACGCATGAATAAGGTGCTGAGGCTCATAACAATGTTAATTTTACATAAGGCGGAAGACTACACAACGTGCATACATACAAGTTCGATCTTGATCAGGGCTTTCAAAAGTGCTCATCTTACCGTGAACAGTATATATTAGTTTTGACTCTCGTGCCGAAGCAACTGTATGTAAGCTGAGTGTGTTCTCACAATTTCAAGACTCTAGACCGCTTATAATGAGCCAGTGAAACTGGTATCAAAAGCGACTTCCGCTAGCTACCTGAGTCGAACTGGAGCACTGCTTTACGATATATTATTACACATTTGGTTATAGTTAACACGAAAGTTAACCACCAGTTTCACCACTTATTTATTTAACCCGGCTTAACTAAACGAAGGTAAAATTTTAACTGTTTATTTACCGCCGTTTAAGGTCGGCGCATTTCACCACGCACATCTAGCAGATAATTAAACCCGTCTAGTAAATCAAAGTTAAGGGACTGGCAATTGAAGAAAATTGTGCATCTGAAAGGCGATGGCAAGTATTTTGCCCACAAACCTATGAAATCTGAGTTGTGTTGTCTTTAAAATCATGACAGAAAATAAATACGTAAATTATATAAAATATTAAACAGTGATTGAAACAGCATGCGAGCACTTTGATGTCGTAAAATATAATAGGACAAATAATGTCAGTGAATGGGAAATCGCAAGTTTGTATAATAATTGCTGTGGGTGTAATAAAAACCTTAATCACCATAATGACATAATTTTTCGTGGATTCATCGACGTCGCCTATAACATATTCATTGTACTCGTGCTTCAAATTGTTTGTTTTAACTGCCATGTGAAGATAAACCAGAAAATCACAGGAACCACCAATAGAATTAGACGTCATTGTCAAACTCACTGTGCTTGGCATAAAGAGTCGATAAAATACAAACAACTTTTAAATGTGGCCTAACAGTTTTACATAACATACAGATTAATTCGTCATTAATGTAACGTTAAAATGTGTGTGACATGTTTATTTTGCTTAGCTAATGTAACTTACATGTTTTGTATGTATTCATACAACAAATATAAAAAAAAACTACACGGAGGAACGGAAGTTAATAACTTGATCGCAACGAAGACGTCAGACGAATTGTTTTATCTCATAACCTTCAAAGTATCGTAATATGTTTGGGCGGCCATATTTCTATCGTAAGCGGAGTTTAAGAAGTTAAACGGCCGAAAATGGGCGTTTAAACTTAAACTCGGGTAGGATAAAGTTAATCGCGTTTTGACAGTGGTGAAATGCAGTCAAGCATTATCCTAGTTGATTCGTTCTTAAACTCGGCTTAGTAAGTAAAACTTGTGTGACGAAAATGGCCCTAGATTCCAATCAGTGGAAATCCACTGATTGTTTCAATGAAAAGATTTCAGCCAGTAAATTAATGATGTGAAACAATATCTGACAACAGTGGCGAAATAATTATTGTTTGTATTGAAAGTAGCCAAATAAATTAAGTGAAATAATCGCACTTACGATAGTTTACTCTTTATAGACCTACTGTGCAAAGTTACCGTAATGTAAAATGTACAAAATATCTTGGGAGGTGCTCGTTATTGACCCACACACACATTTACCGCACGGTTTTTAGGCCATTACCTTACCATCTGCAATAGCAAATCAAGCTGAGAATTATGACGAATAATAAATGTTTTATAGTACTTATCGAAATCGTGAAGATTTATATTGTATGCCCTTAGTTTTTGGTTTTTGTTTAGTTGGTACCACTAGGATTGTTAAAATGAATATTATATGAATGTGCACTCTCTTCGCCACATTGCATTGCCGTCTAAACATTCAAACATAGCGCTGTGAAGTTTACATGAAAACTTAATGAAAGATGTAATAACGGAAAGAAAAGCTGAATGCTCATATTAGTAATATAAAAATATTGACTGTATTACAAGTGGCTCCTGGCTTCGGATCCCGCGGACCCCGTCTGCCATCTTGGATGACGACACGAGGGGCCCTTTCGCACAAAAAAAAAACCCTGTTTTTGCGCACAGAAAACGTCCAGAATCATCGCAACTGGCTACAAAACCACCCAAATCTCAAATAAGAATCATGTTTTTCACACAATTTCGCACACCGAAAGTGCCCTTGCACAATCCGGAAGCTAATTGCGGAATGCCGATGACTCCACCGAAAATAGTCTGATACCCATCCGCATTGCGCAATCACTGTGAGATCACTCCGGGCAGCCGCCATCTTGGTGTCGTTGACATATGTCTACTTATAAACGTAGTTAGCAGTAATTTCCGAACCGTTTGATATACAACTACCAAATTCATAACACAGGCATAACCCCTGACGACGAGAACGGACGCAGGGCCAAATATTACCTATGCATACTTATAAGCAGAGTTAGCTGTAATTTCCGAATCGTTGAAGATATAGAGTGCCTAAATCATAATATAGACATCACCGCCAACAATAAAAAGGACCGAAGGGTCAAGTATGACCTATGTATACTTATAAGCATAGTTGGATGTAATTTCTTAACCATGTGAGATACAACTACTAAGATCATAACATAGGCATCATCCACGACAAGAAAAGGACCGAACTATCAATATTTACCTAAGCACATATATAAGCATAGTTGACAGTAACTTCCAAACTATATGGTATACAACTACCAAAATCATAACGTAGGCATCATCCCAGACAATGAAAAGTACCGAAGATTCAAAACTGACCTAAGAGTGCTTATAAGCATAGTCGGCTATAATTTACGAACCAAATATGACCTATGTCTACTTATAAGCATAGTTGGCTGTAATTTCCGAACTTTTGAAGATATAGCCGCCAAAATCATAACACAGACCTCATCCCCGACAAAGAAAAGGACCAAAGGGTCAAGGGTCAAGTATGAAATATGTACACTTATAAGCATAGTTGGCTGTAATTTCTGAACCATTGAAGTTATAGTCGCCAAAACCATAACATATACCTCACCCCGACAACGAAAAGAATCGAAGAATCAAGTATGACCTATGTCTACAATCATAGTTGGCTGTAATTTCCGAACCATGTGAAATACAATAGGTGTTGTGTGGTCAAGGCATCAGACTGGTAACCCAAGGGAAGCCAGAACGATCCCTGCACATCCTCCTGCATTTTTTCGGCGAGTGCATATGCCCATGCATGTATTTACTTCTCCTGGCATGCAATTTCTGTTTAGGATGTCATTGACTGAGCAGGTCCAGAAGGAGAAACGTTTCTTGTCTGGTAAGTGTGTAGGATAATGTGTTGCCAATGTTATGTTTTTGCTAGTTGTATCTCAACCAGTTCAGAAATTATAGCTAACTATGTTTATATGTGCTCTTAGATCATACTTGTCCTTAAGTCCTTTTCATTGTCTTGGGTAATGTATACTTCATGATTGTTTTTGGTTGTATCTCAAACAGTTCGGAAATTACAGACATGTATGCTTATATGTGCTTTTATATCGTATTTGCCCCTCTGTCCTTATGGTTGTCTGGTGCGGTGTCTATGTTATGATTTTGGTAACTGTTTCTCAAACAGTTCCGCAATAACAATCAGCTATGCTAAGTTGTGGGCTTATGGCTTGCTTGAACCTTCGTTCCTTTCCTTTGTATGTGGTGATGCCTACATTATGATTATGGTAGTTGTATCTGAATGATTCGGAAATTACAGCCGACTATACTTATAGTTATAAGCACACGTAGGACAGTTGTGACCCCTTCGGTACTTTTTGTCATTTGGGGTAATGCCCATTTTGCAATTTTGGTAGTTGTATCTCAAATGGTTCGGAAGTTATAGTCAAATATGTGTATACATGTGCTTAGGTCAATATTGACCCTTCTGTCCTTTCTCTTGTCGTGGGTGATGCCTATGCAGATGCACATCCAAGATGGCGGAAGTGGTCTGCGGGATCCGCAGCCAGGAGCCTCTTGTAGTAGAGTCATCCTTTTTATACAACTAACCACCGAAAAAAAAGTGAAAAAAATTACTGATCAATCAGTGGGAAATGTCACTGAATCAATAAGTGAAGGAAATCTGGCATTTTTTTCACTGATTCATCAGTTAAATTCCCTAAAGTAGCTATTGGATAAGTCAGGTACTTTTGACTGATTGAAACAGTGATTCAGATTTAGAGTGTAAGTTGCGTTCTCTGTGGAGAAAGGCTTTCTGAACGACCCGCAGGTCTACCACCGATCGACATCATATTTTCTGGGAACAAGTACACGTTTCGTTCGGATCTAGACAGTTAAAATTTTTCTGTATCTGAAAACTGAAATCGTCGAGCAGCGTTGTGTAGAATCGTGTAGCTCTACATTCAGTATTTTCTCACTTAAAGCGCATCTTGTGTGACGACTGTGATAGAACGTTTATGTTGTTACATGCATGCAATAAACAGGCAACAATCTCATGTACATTTTTATTGTAAGCATTTACAGCCATTCTAGGAGTTGCTAAAATCTTGCTAGCTGTACATATCATTTAAAGTATTGCACTTGTTTCATATTTCAAATTTTCCTCAAATGTTCTGGTCGTTGCTATCATAAAAAATATTCACCATGGCTAATGTTTCATGTGGATGTATAATATACAATACTCATTCAATATTTTTGTTTAATAATTTCTTAGCAAAATCTATACAGACACTGAAAGATATCTAAAATTTGTACATTTCGTTTATAGTACCCTACGGAAATGTTATGACAAAAACTTCCCAAGATTTTGTTGCTAAACGTACATATGCATAATAAATATAAATTTGAATTGTATTATTTGCCAATTTTTTTAAAGGTATTTGTTATGCAGGAATACTACAGATTTGTTAAGACTCCTGTGAAAACCAACAATCTTAATTTTCCTGAGTTATTTTTCCGACGAAATCTCTTTGCGAATTACAAAACGCCTGTTGTGAAAACTCATTATTTAAAATTCATTTCGCGTGTATTTCTTCATGGATAAAGTAAAATCTGTTCAGAAAATTATCAGCGCTATTCCTTGTATTTTTCCTTACTATTTGGCGCATTTTTAAAGAACATATAAAGAAATGCGTTCTTTTCGTAATTAGATTTTGTCATGGTCATTCGAATGGCACTATAGCTTTGTACATTGGGTGGTGTAACAATGTATGTTAAACAAAAATATTTAGTCACTACAAATTATTTTCTTAAAACAAACATTTATGATATTCTGCAGCGGTAAAAAATTCAATCTTAAATTATATTTTCACATTTTTTATGTTTACAAAATAAGTACCTTTTTGTAAGTAATACAGAACGGATTTGAAGTAACATAAATGCAATTATATCCCACTGTAATTTGGCAACGTAAGTTTATAGAAAATATTTTCTAGTAGTGAAAAATGAATTTCTCCCCAGTGAAATTTCCGTGGCGATAGTGTCCCGTGGCTGGTTAGCATGTCCTGGAAAAACAAGGAAATATCTTGAGAAAATCACTGCAACTTTACCCAGTTGCGTCATCCATGATAATTAGTTTTCAGTACTGTAATAGGAAATAAACACAATACTGTAGACAGACAGTTTGGAAAACTACATCATACGGCAGCGTTAAAAATGTAATTTGAAACTCGCACAGTAGGTGAATATCCAATGTGTTTGTTGGTTCTCATACAAGAGAAAGGAATATACCACACGTTTCTAAAACATGGCAACAAACTTCGGCAGGCAATTCCTTACGAAAATGTAGGTAAACTTTCAACTTATCTCCTAAAGTGGTTATTAAGGGCTCATTGTGCCCCCCAAGCCCCCCCCCCCCCCCCAATTTTGAGTTTAACACTGCTTTTAATTGAAAATATCGGAAACCACTTGTGATTAAGAAATAAATCGGTTAATGGTGATACTTATCAATTATTTATTAATTGTTCAAAGGCGCAGTTAAGGCAAGTAATATAAAAAATATCGTTCCAGTGCAACTGGCGCCTGGCGTGGAACCGCGGCGGATTTGCCTTTTTCCTAAAAAAAAATCCCCTTTTCGGTCGAAAAAATTTCCCAATTTCTCTGAAAAAGTCCCAAATCGCTAGCTCCCCCCCCCCCCTCCTGAAAATGGTCGGAAGTTGTGCCGACGGACATTTTGTCAGCCAGTACGCAAACAGGAGCAAGTTTGTAGGTAAGTATGCCTCGAAACTTCCTGAATTTGTATTCAGATACCACAATGAGGCATTTGACTCATTGAGTGGGATTTCGTCACAGCACTTCATGCTTTTGCATTCCGATCGATTTTTCTCTGGGTGCTCCCAATCGAATTTTCCTTCCTATTGAAACTGTACTCTTCCCACATTGTGTCTTTTATGGATGCTCCCATCCTATGTATTTTTCTTTGGATGTTTCTATCCTACTGAAAGTCTTAACATCATGATATTGAATTCCACCCTGCCTCCTGGCTCCACAACTACGATACCAGCCCTGATCCCTGCCCACAATCCTGAGCTCTCTCTATGCTTCTATCCTAACAAAACTTTCTGCATTTCCATTCTGGCTGTGTTTATAAACCAGTACGGCGGCCATCTTGAATTCTCTACTTCACACTCTTGTATTCTGGTCAATCTCGATCGATGAACGATAAATGTAGCAGTGACTCTGTGTGTGGGGAGTAAAAGGTGTGGAGATATCCCCACAGCACTTCATGCTCTTGCATCCCGGTCGGTGTTCTCTGGGTGCTCCCAACCGATATTTTTGTTTTCTGTCCTACTGAAAGTGCACAGTTCTCGCTCGCGCATCTTGCATGGAAGATGAGACCTAATTTCAAGGTTCCTTGCCTCTCTCAGGTCAAGTATGTCCTAAGAGCACTTATAAGCATAGTTGACTGTAATTTCCGAACCACTTGAGATACCAATTTCAAATTCATAACATTGGCATCACCCCTGGCGACGATAAGGGTCGCATGGCTAAGTAGACTCTATGTATATTTATAAACATAGTTGACTATAATTTTCAATAATTTGAGATGCAACTTCCAAATTCATAACATATGCATTACACATGACGATGAGAAGGGTAGAAGGACCAAGTAGGCACTATATCTACTTATAAGCAGAGTTGCAGTATTTTCCGAGCCATGCAAGATTTAGTTGTCAAATTCATAACATAGGCATCACCCCAGGTGTCGAGAAAGACTACATGGTCAAGTAGAGTCTATGTCTACTTATAAGCATAGTTGGCTGCAATTTCCGAACCATCTGAGATACAACTACCAAATTCATAACATAGGTATTGGCGACGAGTGGGTTGGAAAGGCAAAGTAGAACTTATGTATACTTATAAGCATAGTTGGCCATAATTTTCCTATTGTTTGAGATACAACTACCAAATTCATAACATAGGCATCACCCAGGATGACAATAAGAGTCGTAGGGTCAAACAGACCCTATGTCTACTTATAAGCATAGTTGGCAATAATTTCCGAACGATTTGAGATACAACTGTCAAATTCATAACATAGGCATCACCCAGGCGATAAGAGTTGTAGGCTCAAGTAGATCTATGTCTATTTGTAAGCATAGTTAGCTGTAATTTTCGAACCATTTAAGATATAGTTGTCAAATTCATAATACAGATATCACTCACGACGATGAGAAGGGCTGTAGGGTCAAGTAGACCTATGTCTACTTGTAAGCATAGTTGGCCATAATTTCCGAACTGTTTAAGTTATAGTATAGGCATCAACCAGGACGACAAGAATGCTCGTAGGGACAAGTAAACCATGTGTCTACTTATACAAACATAATTGGCTGTAATTTACGAACTGTTTAAGATACAGCTACCAAAATCATAATGTAGTCATCATCCCAGACAAAGAGAAGGGTTGTGGGGCAAAGTATGTCCTATGTTTACTTATAAGCATAGTTGACTGTAATTACTGAACCACATGAGTCGCAAATACCAAATTCATGATATAGGCATCACCCCACCCCAGATGACAAGAAGTACCGAAGGACCAAGTATGACCTAAGAGTACACATAAGCGTAGTTGCTCACAATATTCAAACCTTTCGAGATACAACTATCAAATTCATTACATAGGCATCACCCATGCCTATGACAAGATGGGTGATTGAGTCAAGCATACCTTATAAGCATAGTTAGCACCACAGTTAGCACTGCAACACCTATAGTTAGCACTGCATGCACCACAGTTAGCACCGCAGATAGCACGTCACACACCAGAGTTAGCACTATAATTTACTCCGCAGTTAGCACTGTAGTACACAACAACACTGCAGTTAGCACTGCAGCACTCAATTACCAAATTTATAACATAGGCATTACCCCAGACAATGAAAAGAGACGACCTCTGGACTACTCGCTGAAGCCAATGACGTCCTCGACAGTCAATGCACGTCAGGATCGGAATCGTTTGAGATACAACTGCCAAATTCTTAGTATAGGCATCACTTCAGTCAACGAAAAGAGACGACATTTGTACTCACCTAAGCCAACATTATCCTCGACAGACATTGCATGCCAGGAGAAGAAATACTCGCATGGGCCTATACACTCCCCAAAAAATGCAGGAGGATTTGAGGGAATGGTTTCAGCTTCACTTGGGTTTCCAGTCTGATACCTTGACCACACAACCATCATTTCATGAGATGTATGAGGAGATGAAATAAGGTACATATGTGTATCAGCCTACACACCCGACAGACGTACGGTTAGAGGAAGTTAATACTTGCATTGGCTTACACACTCGTCAGTCTTGATATTGCGAGCTCGCGATGTATTATCCTTCGAGACGTGTGCCTATGACGTTTGCGAAGAAATACTCTCACGGACATACACACTAGCCAGACTTGTCATTGCGAGGCTGCGAGGTTTTCTCCTTCTGGACCTGCCTAAGCCAATGACACATTCGACAGGTGGAAGCGATATGGGCAACACTGCTACACAGTGATGCAAACAGAAAACATAATGTAAAGGAAAATAGTTATAGGTACTTACTAACTCGCACAAGCACAGGCTGATGTATGGTGCTAGACAATACCAGATCAGCACAACAGAACGACCTCATTACAAACCGAAATCATCAAGCAGCAAAAAATAGTGTTTGAAGGTCAACACACTACACACCGATGTAAAGAAAAAAAAAGTTGTAAATACTTACCAACCAAACAATCACACAAGCATAGGGTGTATGTTAAACGATGCTAGACAAGACCAGACCCCCCTGCACCAGAACGACATCCTTACAAAACGAAAAGCATCAGCCATCACTCACAACACTAGCAGCAGCCAACCCGGCAGCGAAAGGCAGTCATACTCCATCTCCGACCTGCACTCATGTACCGAGCTGTCGCCTATGCTCCAGGCAGTCTGCACATCATGTCACAATTGCCCCCACTCTAGCTCTCCACATGTCAAGACCATAGTAGTGTGTCCATGTATGGCCTAGTCTGCACTCCTATATCAAGCCTTCAATGGTCGCAATTACAGGTAGTCACACTCCGTCTCCGACATTCATTCATTTACTGAGCCCACACTTACAGGCGGTCTGTCCCCAGCCTACACTCGTCGACCGAGCCTTCAATACTTGTAATAACAGGTAGTCTGTACATCCAGTCACAATCGTACCCACATGTAGTAGAGCATTCATGCATGACCTAGTCTGCACTCGTATACCAAGCCTTCAATGCTCACAATTACAAGTAGTCATAATCCATCTCCAACCTGCACTCATGTACCAAGCCTTCAATTGCCCACCACTCCAGCCCTCCATTATGAAATGAATTACTCATGACGAGTAAGGAGATATCGCAACACACACAAATTTCAACTAAGTATGTACTCTGCATTTATAATATGCAGAGCAGAGGTTTACCTTAACTGGTGTAGATCGCTAGCCCAACTTGTCGTCGTGAACTCACTGGAAGCAATGACCATCCAGCCTTTCCATGCACTGTAAATATTACCGACCAAGAAAGTAACTCACCACCAGCAAGTACTGCATCACCACCTCTTGACAACATGTAAAACTTGTTACACATTCTATTGAAAGGAACTAACACATGTACCATCCTTGAAAATAAAGTATCACAGGTTCAATTCTCATATAGAGAGTGCAATTATTTCACAGGTAATGCACACCAACATTAAAGTAGTCATTGTACGTTCTCTGCAGTGAATATATAATCGCTCGTCGGGGAACTGAGCGACCTTCGCCCCACTGCCACTGTCTACAAGACCTACCCATGCGGTGCGGGGTGAAATAAGTGTTCGAATGAATACTTAAGTTGAGCATGCAAGATGAACGAGTGTAAAGAAGTTGAGATGTCAACTTCACAGCCAGAAGTCGACGAGGCAGCCAGAGACAGCCAACACAAACTAGCATGCTGTGTCCATAGTTACAGACAGTCATACTCTGTCTCCGACCTGAACTAGTGTATCGAGCCTTTGCAATTACAGCCTTTGCAATATTCGGTCTCTGACCTGTGCTCGAACCTTCAATGCATGTAGTGACAGGCAGTTTATGTCCAGCCACCATGCACCACACTACCAGCATTGTATGTTCAGCACAGCCATTCCACTATGTTAACTGCGATGGTGTGTTTGCCCATAGTGATAACCTGTCTAGTGCGATAAGTCTCGAACTCGGTCCCTACAGACAGCTGCTTGCTCTCACCACCTGAGTTTCTCCAATCGTCAGCTAGCATGTATGGAAGGAAAATAGTTATAAACAAAATGGCTATGTTATGTATATATTGTATATATACATATATATAAAATTACACATTGAGCACAACATTTCGTGAACCAGCAAATTTTTTTTTCGTACATGACTATACTCAATGTACGTTATCACAAATAAGTGTAGCCAGTCAGTCATAGGTTACAAGCAGGTTACACTGTGACAACCCAAGGCAAGGCAACATCGTCATTACCATGTAGTGTTAATTTAATAATAGCATTCAAGGCGCTCTACTGGGACAACTGCGATGGGATGTTTACCCACATGGGTAAGCTGCATAAGAAGAGGTGCAAAGGAAATGTTTGTAGGGAAACAAGACATTCGCTAACCGCACGAGTACCAAATGTCATGAAGATAGAAACTTCAATCGTCGTCTACAAGACTTGCCCATGCAGTGCGGCTAATCAGCGTACCTTGCAAGCTCACAGTTCGAATGAAGATTAAGTTGAGCAGGTAAGATGAAGAACGAGTGTAAAGTGGCCAACTTATCAGGCTAGAGAGCAATCGACCTGATAAGGTCCACCAACCATGCTGACATTTGCACCACACACACAGCCAACCCGAGATGGGCAACATAAAATATACCTGCAGTGTGTGAACAAGCGAGCATCCTCGTCGGCGAGCATGGTGGTGGTAAAACGCAGACCGCTAAGACTACTACGACAGTGTACACTGTTACATATGGAATAAATGATTGAAGACGTACCAGCAACGGCAGCATCGGCAATGGTCTCACGTCACTCTCCCCAAAAGGTTCACGAACTATGTTCTTCTTCCATGATGGGAAGGTTGCGAGATACCTCTGGACTGGAGTACTAGGTTCGTATCCACGTTTCTCCCATCCCAACTTCAAGTAGGTCTTATCTTCAGCAAAATATTTAAACTTTCGCTTTGCAGATGTTGGCACATCAGCATCATTGGTGCCATGCTGACGTGCCAACATCTGCATCATTGGTGTAATTCGCATACTCAGTATCATCACCAGTAGACTTGGAGGTCACATGTTCGTTCTCAGCATCCTGGGTAGCATCTTCAGTGTTTCACTTTACACGTTAGTGGTGTGTTCTTCACAACTTCTCTCGAACTGTATGGTTCACAATCTTCAATGTCTGCAACACCCGTATTTCCTTCTTCCCACACTCTTTGGGAGCACCATGCACGGCCGCTTAGTATTATTTGTGCTTTAATTACTGTTAATTTACACAAATAATCAGCAGGATGGCTAACCTTGTCGTGAAGCAAAGCATGCTGCCTCGTGTCACGGGAAGGTACGTTAGCTTTACATGCACCAGTGCATCTTTTTAGAATATCTCTTCTACCAAATGATGCACCATACATATTACATGTTTGTATTCTGGAGGTTGGTTTCTTTGTACATTCGTTCTGTTCATGACGACATGCATTACAACTTTTACTTTAGACCTTGTCACAGTAACTGCATTGTTTTCTACATAATTGTATATGTAGTGGTGAAGTTGTGCATGTAGTCGTGCTCGATTCCATTTCCTCAGTAGTTTTCGGCATCTTCAAGCATGTGTAAACTCAAAACACTTTTACTACTATGTAGTGCTGGCTCCTCACTGCTGACTCCTCGTTCTTTTGGGCAGAGCTTATTTCATCCTTTATTTCACGTATGGGGTCTGCAAGAATTCTGTTGGGATGCTGTAAGCAATAAGAGGGCGTTGGAAGAAGTATGGGAGGAAGTTACCAAGAACCTTCGTAAATATCATACTAAGTTAGCTGTTCACCAAAATAGTGATAATGGTTCTTTTTATTTCGAGGAAGGAGAGAGGGTACTCTTGGAAACTCATTTTTTATGTAACAAGGCGGCACAGTTTAGGGTCAAATTAGCTCCAAAATTCATGGGGCCCTTCTGGATTAAGATATTTTTGACCCCTGTTACCGGTTTGATAGAGGAGTGTAGAAATTCTGGGAGCTTTAAAAAGGCAAATTTATGCCAGCTCAAGATGAGTTCTAGTGTTACTTAATGTGCTATTCAAATATGTACCAGGGATTTCTCCTTCGGACTTGTGTGAGGTTTTTTTCTAATGTTAGTGATTTGGTGTGTATCATCAAGTTTATCATCCAATTGTGTAATTTGTATTTGAAATGTTTATTTTTAGAACTAAGTCGATTATAGGAGTTCATGCTCATTTTTATAGGGTCTTCATCTCTATGTATTTATGTAAGATGTGTCCATGCTCATTTCACAGGGTTTTCATCTTCTTGTAGCTTAGTAAGATGTTCATGCTCATTTTTCCTTTGCTAGTGTTTCATGCTCATGTAGATTAAGTTGGATTGTTTTGTTGATGTTTGTAAATATCCACTCCCCACAAAATAAGAGATTAGCTAATCTTAATATCCTATGGATGGTAGACTTAATTGTTTTTTCCGAAAGATACGAGGAGGGATCTTTGGATTCAGTAACATACCTGCTTGGATGATATACTTTCTGGATGCTGCCGGACGGAAGTTGTTTGGTTCTGTTCTATGCTGGATGCTGAGAAAGGAGTCCCATCTACATCTTGGTGTACCTTTGAGATGGAGGATTGTCGGGGGTCCTGCCGAAAACTGGCCATTCTCGACGAGATTCCTGATGGCTGCTGCCTGCTTCAAGAAACTTCCCCTGTGGCCTCCTTCAAGGGAAGACGATTTCGAGACAGCTGGTCTCAAACTTTCCGAAATTACGCAACTTTAACTTCCCCACGGCCTAGCGGAACGTAGCCATTTGTCACCTACGACCTGGTATGTTTCTGGCACGTACGCAAAATCACGGCCATCATTTGAAAACACATTTGAAGACTCTCAGCAAGAAAAATACTACAATGTAAAATAAAGTGTTTTATTAACTACTTATGAAGATTGAACTCTGTGCTCAAACTTTTACGTGTGCGGCACGAGATATTGACTTTCTACAAGGTTACCAGCACGGAGTGGTGTCATTCCGCACAGCTAGCTATTGACCCGATGTCTGACATGGCGAACGCTGTTTCGGCAAGGCTCCACTTGAGAGCAGCCCCGTCGCTTGGAGGGCTCCGCTCAGTGGAAATTTAAAATAGGCAGCGCCACTTTCAAACGTTTCCCTGAAATAAACGAACAAATCGAAGGTTCCACCTTTACTGATTGGTGGATTTCTCATTGATCAATTAATCGTTAATTTTGTGAAAAAAATTCCTGTATGTAACGATCTCCGGAGCCTGCCTTTGGCCAAGTTGTCTCGTGGTATCGTGCCAATTAAGTACAATCTTTGATAATGTATCTTTGATTATGTAGCTATGTAGTTCTAAAAGTCATTCAGGCTAATCGTTACGAAGGACGAACCCTGAGTGGTTCATAGCATGATTTTTTAAACTTAATAATTTTGTGTAGAGTAGGCATCAATTTTAACAGCGTGTCAAGACTTGGAATTTTGTAAATTCTAGTCAATGCCCACAAAAATGATGACATATTTTAAAAGGAAATCAAATTTTGGTCTATAATATCACGAACGGAGAATTTTAAAATAGCTTTTTTTTTCAACCGCAAAGAGTTTTGAAATGATAAAGTCTTAATGAAGGCTGTTGCAACATGATAAATATTTGAGTCAGCCTTAATTTTGCAAATTAAGAGGTCAAGTACAAAATTGAAAAACAGGTTTTTTTTTTTAAAGAAATAGCGTCGTATATTTCAAAGACTTGTAAAGAAAAACTAATAATATTGCTATTGAAGTTTTTGAAAAGGCATTCAGAAAAAATAATTAGTTTCAAAATATTTGGACACATGTATGGTCACTCTATTCTTGTAGTTTTTATCTAAGTAGTTATCCTAACTTTGCAGTATATAATTCTGTTTTAAAATAAATACATATTTTAATGGTAGTCTTGTGTGTTAAGGTATTGTTACAAGTTTTGCTAAAGAGAGCATTAACAAAAATATGAATCTGATGTTCAAATATTATTCCCAGTGAAATTTATAATTGAAAAGATATACAATATACTGATTCCAGTTCTGCCAAACCATGCATATCTTTGATTTAATATTTAATATTAAGGGGAGTTTAAACTATGTATTATGATACCTTTTTGTTTCCTCTGCTGTAACGATATTTCTTTCACTGTTATTTTATGGATTTTTGGAGCTTTTGATTTTGTGGTTTCGCCTTGTATGCACAGCCAGGCGTGGCCACAATATGTCATAGCAATGTGTAAAGAACACCACAAAATGTGGGTCCAGCAAACATCAGGACATTCCTGGATAATTATAAATGTACAAGTAGACTCCGCCTCTAGTGGATAACGGGAGCCAATCACAATGCATAGCCAGCAGCTATACCAGATGGGGCGACGTCCTACCTCGGGGCGACGAGGCCAGAGAGTGAGACCAGGCGAGTTCCTTCTTTATCATGCTCTCTCTCTCTCTCTCTCTAACCTAATTAACCTTCCTTACCATCCATTATTCCGTTGGCCTCATGTCTTAACTCTATGTAGCAATTTTATATCTGCTGGAGATGGAAATTAAATACTTTATTTACTCTTTCTATAAGTCATCTTCTTCTTATCTTTCCCACCTACAAAATAACATAATTCTTTTTCATGTTCTTATTACGAGTGTAGTCAGCTCATAACAACGGCAAATGCCCTTTAAGATTCCTACCTATGCAGACACCAACAAAGCTGGTGTTTATGTTGCATTGGTTATAAGCGAGTGGATTATAGCCTGTCTTGAATGTCTGTAAAACTGATGAAAGCACAACTAATTTTCTCTGCCGATTAAATATAAAGTACAGCCGATTTGATAAATTTAATTACAGTGTTTGGTCTTTGATAGGAATTCGGTCAAATTATCTGTACTGTGAGCAACAGGAAGACAGTGTTCACTAGTGAAGCCGCATATATAAAGGCTGTTCACGATAAAGTGAGTGCTTTTGAAATCAACCTAAGAAAAAAGTCACTACCCCCACCTGCAAATATTTTAACTGGCGCAATGAGTGACATGCGCCCAGTAAAGTGGGTAACGATGGAGGAGAAAGTAGTTCTATATATTACCGTCGACCAAAAGTGTTAGGTATCCATCTGTGATAACTTAAATTATTTCTCTCGCTTTTTGTATCTTTTAATGCACCGAAGAGTAAAAATTAGCAGATTTGTAATGTACAATACTTACTATTGTAATAATTTCAAAGTTTCAATTGACCGACGCATCAATAAAGTGACAAGGCCCACGACAATGTTAATTTTACGTAAGGCGGAAGAACACACAACGTGCATACAAGTAGATCTTAAACTTTTAAACGTACTAATTTTACAGTGAACAGCCTATACCAGAGATGCCATTTGTTTTTGAGATAATTTGGTTTGCTCGTAAATAAGTGTTGCCATTAAAATCAAAATAAGGAAGGGGATGGTGTTGAGATAGTTGGGTGGCTATTAACTTCGAAATATAGATAGCCAAAGAGGGTGAAGCGAGGTGAGTATGGAACTGCGTCAGATTACAAGGGCGGTTGAAACAGGATATCCCCGAGAAAACCCTTTGACAGGTGGCATCGCCCGGTAAGATTTCCACGTTCAAAAATCCGAGAATCGAAACCGGTTCTCCTAAGTGGGAGGCGTGCAGTCTTATCGCTACACCAACGTGGCCCCTACGTCATTTCGATTCTGTGTACTTATTTACTCTGTGGTTGCACATATCCACAACTTTCTTTCCTTCGAATTTGTTGGTTTGTTTTGTCAAGTCAGATGTGGTATTCTGTACAAACAAGAGAGTTTATTTTTCATCCCATACGTTTTCTTGGGCATTGAACAGAGATGGTGGTTTATCGCGGGAAAAGTTTACTGTTTGCTAAGATTCAATATACTGTACACATGTCCGACAGTTTTCTTTCCTTATTGGCTGCCATGCATGTATGAAAATGCTACCCCGTTTTTACTGGACCGACGAGGATTCTGATACTATGAGGTATCGCGTTCGTAATTGGTCTGCAAACAACTTAGCCCAGTCAAAACCTTGTCCTTTCAATCGTGAAAGAATAAATATAGATGTTGGCTAAAAGAATTTTTGCGATTTTCCACCATCTATAGTCATGATCAATCTAGAAATTCAAAAATTCCTGTGGGGCCATTTTTTTTTGCGCTGTTTATATACTACAGTACACGTTGGCATGCAGGATCCTAGTAAAGTTTGTAGCGAGTTACTCAAAATAGTTGTTAACATGTTACGTTCTTTTGTGAGTGAATCGTTGAAATGCATTGCCATCCGAAAGTAATATTTCTGGTTTTAAACTGGGTGAGTCCTTTAAAAGAGTCTTTGTGTCGATGCCATTCCGCAGCATGTCCTCGCCCGTGTCTTTCACAACTTTTGGTGTCGCCTGCACACCTGCCTCGAGGTCAATGGCGTCCACTTGCAGCACTAACTCTAGGTATTTTGTTGTCGCACTGGACTGTATTTCCTCATTCCCTCGCTCCGTTACACACATGTCCCACGGGGCCTCTTTTAAAGATCTCGCCCTGTACACTTTAAAATATGAATTGACATTAGTAACACATGTACATGTATACATTCTGAAGAATTCTACGGCTCTATTGGCTGACGCCCAAATAAAGTGAAAAGGCCAACGCCAATATCAATTTTACACACAGCGGAGGTATACACACCATGAAGGGAAAGTAGATCCTCAATCAACCTCGAACACATTATATCAGCACGAAACATTGATAAGGTATTTGCTGCTGTCAGCGAAATGATCAGTTAAGGAATCAGAGGCGTTGCAGATTACCTGTGCTCGTAGAAATCTTCTGTTTTAAACTTTATCCACGGAGCATCGTTCCCTCCAGATCTCCCATGTAGTCAAGTGGATCGAAACTTCGTCGATTCTCCTTCACCGCGCACTCACGGGCAGGTTGAAGCGCCGAGAAAGTCGATTACGTCCCGTGCCCAGCTCACCTGTAGTTGTTTTGAACGTTCAAGGAACGGAATGCAAAGGCGACGCAAACACGTTTTTTTTTCCTTCCAAATACCCCGTAGCCCTTACGCGCGAGGCGTCTCGTCTTACAGCGCGAGCCATGCCAGAGACCCCGAGAATTTCGCGGGTTTCAATTCTAGACAAGTTGGAATTCAAAAACATGTACGTTAATGTCACTTGTGTAATTGGTCGACTTGTTGTTTGACACTTCCTGGAGATAAATGAGCCAATAACAAACATCCAATAAATAATGCGCCCCAATCGTCGCCTTTTACTACCTCAACAAGCAACCACTAAACAGTTGATATCTGTATGAGAGTATATAAGACTGTGAAGTTTAGCCTACGGGTCAATGAACTAGCGAAATCCTCCATCGCTAGTTAAAATTCGTTATTTTATAACGGTGCCAACTGCTTCCGAAATCTTAGATATTACATCTCAAGTCAATTCGCATTAACTTAAAAATAATTTCTTCAATGTTTGTATAATTATATATCAGAATCAAAATTTTACTGTTTATTAAAACACGTCAATTACAGAAAGTAATTTTCCCATTAAATCAGTTTTTGACTTTTAAGGACATTAAGATACTCAAGATATCATTAAAATCACATAATACAATTGTTAATTTCTTTTAATACATGAAAATTTGTGGACTATATTTTGCCGGTGGGAAACCCTGGATTATTGCGAGTACCTATCGCTAAGCAAAATTTAAAATGAAAAATTACAATAACTTTTATTTGCCGTAATTAAATTTTCTAAAATATTATTTCGTTAATTTTTTTTATATATACGAAGAACATTAAAACTGTGGTGTTTATTCGATTATGCCAAAAAATATATTTGTAATTATAAATTGTAAAATATTTCTACCCCAATTTATTTAACATTTCACACAAAACCCATAAATATATTCATTTTAATTGACACGTGAAGAAACATGCAGTAACACAGCAACGTCTGTCTTTGAACAATGTCATTGGCCACTGCTGGCTCCCCGCAGATTTATAATTGGCTGTCGCTAGCGCAGTGCTGTAAGAGAAACTCTCCTCATTAAGCTCACACTGGCAGCTGTGATTTAACATTTATAAGTTGTCTCATCAGGAAGAAAAAAATTTTCTGTTGCAAAGCCCCGAATTAAAAAATTAACGACTTGGTTAGCACTTTCTAGACTATGCTCGAGAGTAACTCAAGCAAAGATAATTAGAAAATTTCTTTGTTGTTCAGAACAAAACTTCCTTGGGTGTACAGTCTTTGTTCAGCTAGTATTTAAAATGACCTCACAAGAACAGGATGGCGATGGAATTTGTTTTTTTTATAGCCATTCAAATTGACATGATTGATTATAAATCCCTTTATACGATAAAGGACATTTTATTGGGTTAGTATCAGATCGGCTCTCCACTGGTCAATGACGGGCCAATAATGAACGCTGTAAAGTAGCCTAAAGGTAGAGATAGGAAAATTTCGCGAATTCATTTCGGGATAAGCTGGACGTGAAACACATATACAGTAAAGTCACGTTTGCAGTTGGATTACAGTTCATTAAACACGCTCTAGACGCCTCTGAACCAATAGCATACTTGCAAAGAAACAAGTAGCGAATCAGATACAACCAAGTGTGAGGTAACAATGTGGCAGCAGCCAGTGAACTAACAGCTGAGGCTCCAGTGTATCCACGACTGTGGAGTCTAGCTTACAGGTCACTGAACTCGCGAAATTTTCCTGTCCCTACCTAAAGGGTAGTGTCCGGTGTGGTATGGACCAATAGGATGATGGTGAGTTCTTATACAAACACCAACAGAGCAGGTGTTCTTGCAGTAGTGGATATAGGTGACTCGCTTCTAATTTGTCTTAAGAGCTAGTAAATGTGTGCAGACCTTAATGTGTTAAGGAAATCGTAAAATTTTGTCTCATAATAACAAAATTACATCCTTCAGCTTAAAACCATCCTGAATCTTAGTCGTGTTTAAAGAATAGTATGATATTCTAGAAATTTCGCCAGTTAAAGTCGTGGTAGAGCCTTCAAACACCTAAACATGTGAATAAGCTTCGACTTTTTTCGCAAGCCTGAGAAAGTCACTTTAACGAGTAACAAACCCCGAGAAATAGAACGAGCGAGTCAATTAAATACCCGAAGCACAAGGAAAAACAAATTATAGTCTCAACAGTTAAATGACAAATGAAAACGGAATGATATATAAAGAACTGCGCAGTCTAGTCTTGCGTCAAATAGAATCTCTGGACTTCCAAAAGTTCCTTACATTAAAATGTAGGGATAGGAACATTTCGCGAGTCCATTCCAGGACAAAGTAGATGTCAAACATGTATACACTGAAGTTGACTTTGCAATTGGATCGCAGTTTGTTAGATACGCCCTGGATGACTCTGAGCCAATAGCAGACTGGAAAGGAAACAAATACCGAATCCTTTACTACCAGGTGTGTAGTAACACTTACTACTCACTGGGGAATCAGTCAATGAACACACAACTGAGGTTAGAGTAAACACAGGATTGTGGAGACTAGCCTACAGTTCATTGAACTTGCAAAATTTTCGTATCCCTATTAATATTTCTACAAATTGCTTGAGCTATTGAAATTTGGTGAAAAGCTTTGAAGACAAGTTACATTTAAAAAAATACTGTAGGGTTGTTTACCTATCTTGATTGGCTGAAATACGTTTTGACACGTGTTAACACACGAATAACGCAGGGGCCATGCCGATGTTGCCGAATACTGAGTGGCCCGGTTAAAAAACGTCTTCTCAAGCAAACAGCAACCAATGGTTGTTGGGTGCTTAAAGCATTGAAGTCTACCGTGTACTGATATTTTCTCACAAAAAAAAATACTAGCTCTACAAATTGTGAGTGGGGGGATTTGGGTGGCTCTTAACAGCGAGGTCTTGAGAGCCGATTAGTGCAATTGAGGTGAGTATGGGGCAGCGCCGGGATGAAGGGGCGGGAGAAATAGGAAATTTCCTAGAAAACCCTCTGACCAACTGCATCGTCCAGCACGATTCCTGCATGCGAAAGTCCGGTGACGCGGCCGGGGATTGAACCCGGTTCGCCTTGGCGGAAGGCGGACGGCCTAACCGCTCGGCCACAGCGGCCCCTCTACAAGTTGCTCTGGGAAATAAAGGGTTTATAATTGAAGTGACACAGATACTTAACGAACGAGTACTACAATCTTATATTGACAACTTATTTGTATAATGACTACTAAACTTTAGATCTAAATAAGTTGTTTAATCAGTAGAACTATTTAACTGAACCTTGAGTCAATCAGCGGTTTTCTACTGGTGAATCAGTGGAATGCACTGTACTTTCGCTGCCAGGCCAATTTTAGAGTGTACGCATACGACGAATTTTCGTCCGTATGGCAGATGATAGACACGTTTAAAAGAAATAACTGGCTCGCGAAACTTAAATTTTCATACTGACATATGCACAAAAAAATGCATTTCACACATACTCAAAACTTGCATACGCGACTAATGACCCTTGGTGTAAATTTTTCACCGATAAATCCCAATTACCGACGAGTAAAATATTCTTTGTCACGGGAATTCCGCGAGTTCATCTGACAGAAATACTAGACTTCGCACTGCTCGAAGCACTTTAGATACTGCAAGTTTTCTGCTTTTCACTTCCCCTGAGACCAGGATTTATAGTTAATTAACTCGTTTTGTTAATAAATGTTTATGAAATGCTCAAAAGTCATCCAAGGTAGCGTCAAAAAAATGTGATACAACCACAAACACAAAAAAACAAGTTCATCTGCTTGAAGTTTTATTTTACTATCACAAGGACTTGCAAAATTTTCGGGTCCATGCTCATGATTTACATACGTCTGGTTCGGAAACCATAACTGCCTTTTAACATTTCCGTGGTGAAACGCTAGTCGGGAAAATAAACAATTCGAATACTTTAAACGCCAATAATGCAAGTGTTTCGATGCGTAGGGTCTATACGGCGTTAAATTCGCGCAGCAGTCGAGTCCTTATTAGAATGCGTCTTTTTTATTAACTTGAACGGTAGTTCCATCCGTAATTGAGAATATTTTCTGTTAGATCTATACCCCATTCTCCCATCGATTTTAAAAATCAACATTGTCCTGTATATAATAACGGTAAATATGTGCCGAAACTGTAACTATGCAATTGATAGGTATATAAATATGCATCTCTTTCTTTACTAAAAACCATGTCCGTTCTTACTTTAATTAGTACAATACATAACATTATGTTGCCGGTATTTAATTAGATATTAACATGTTGTTCCTTTACATATGAGTAGGGGCTGGGAAATTTCGCCAATGTAAATTTTCGTGATGTTAACAAAATGATCACAATTTACTAGACGCGACCAGGTGAATCCTGAGCCAATAACAAACCTGCAAGGAAACAAGGACCGTATCCATTGCTGTCTGGTTTGCGTGATACAGGCTATTCACGGAAAAGTGAGCACTTTTTAAGGCGCTAGCAACAGCCACTAACCACAAATAAATATATTTTATTGCAGCCTCACGAATTAACTTTTGAGAGCATTGAAATGGATATAATGTGTTTATTAGTCACGTAGCAATGTTTATATTAAAAAGTGGCAGAAAGATAGAAATTGGCTGAAAGGAAAAATTCGGCAGGGCCTTAAGTGCTCATTTTTACCGTGAACTGTATTTAACCGGCTACACACTGCGGCAACAGCCAATGAACAGAAAGTTGTCGCTCTAAAATACAAGGTACCGTGGAGCCTAGCCTGCACGTCGGTTGCAACGTGCCATTCTTATGTTCCTACGTATTGCTTATGAGCAGAGATTGGCTGCTGCCCCAGAGAGTAGCCAGTGTTACTCCACTCCTGGCAGTATGGAACTCGCTACTTGTTTCCTTTCCAGTCTACTATTGGCTTAGAGTCGTCCAGGGCGCGTCTTATAAATTACGATCGAATTGCAAACCCAACTTCAGTGTACACATGTTTGATATCTACATTGTCCTCAAAAGAACTCACGAAATGTTCCTATCCCTACATATGAGGGACGCGCGAAATTTCGCTAACACATTCTGCCAGCTCTTTAGACTTCACTGTCGTGTATACATCCGAGTCGCTGCCAATTGTTAAATGGCTTAAGCAACAGTGATAACTTTTTTTTTTTGGCCTGGTAGGACGTGATTTGATCATCCTATCGTCAGTTGAGATTTCTATCGTTTAAAAGAACATGTCGAACAAAAAAAACTGTATTCAAGCGGCAAAAGCAACATAAACGCATATGTGCATTACGTCACAGTTATTTGGAAACAGCGATTTCAGAACTGGCGATTTAACGACGGTAGAAGCTAAACCTGCAGGTTGGTGGGCGGTCGGCGTTTACGGGTCCCATACGGTCGAGATATTTTCTGCAAAACCGTCGTTTCAGTAAATAAATATTCAGTGAAGACAACTTTTTGCCGGAGAATGTAATAACAAATTAGCGAATACCGCATAGTTTGGCTTTCACTATCTTAAGTTTATGTAAGGGGGAATAAACGTGAAAATGATAAAATTAATAGTTATTTTTAGAGTGAGCCTGCACAGTTTCTTTAGAGGTAGGAGAAAATTGAAACCATGAGAACTTAGTTAAAAGTGTGTGGTTTCGTCCCGTGTAATGAAGCTTCGCGGTTATACGCTGTTCACGATAAAGTGGGCACTTTCAAATACACCTTAGAAAGAGTCACTATCCCCACCTGCATATATTTTAATGGTCTAACTTTGTGACATGCGTCCAGTAAAGTTGGTAACAACGAATGGAAAGTAGTTCCCTATATTACAGTCGAATAAAAATTGTCAGGTAACCACTAGTGATAACTTCGATTATTTATCTCACTTACTGGTTTTTTTAGTGCATCGAAGTGTAAAAACGAGCAGATTTGGGAAAAAAATTATTTTGTAATAATTTTCACAGTTGCACTTGACCGACGCATGAATAAAGTGACGAGGCTCATGGCTATGTTAGATTTGCGTAAGGCGAAAGAATATACATTGTGCATGCAAACAGTTCTTAAGAACGGCTTTCAAAAGTGCTCATTTTATTGTGAATAGCTGCACGCGTAGCGCGTAAGGGCGAAGGGGCCCAAGGCGAGCGTGTAATTGTCGCCCGTATCGCTGGCTTGCTCGTGTGACTTGAACGCGACGCGCAGCTCCCGAGGTGTTTAGGAACCCTTACCGGCGGGCGGAGAGCGCTCTTGGAGGTCGTCGACGACACTAGGCACGCGTGCGCGCGGGGGAGGAAGACAGTAGTAGTCGTCGTCGAAGGCAGCGGAGCACTCCCGTCAGCGACCGCGTCCCGGACACACACTGCGGGGCCGTGGGCCGGGGCGTCTCGGAGCTCCGGGCCCGTCGCGACGCCGAGTGGATGTGCGCGCGTCGCCATGGCTACGCGTCGCCCACGTTGCGCCGCCCGACTCTCGCTCCGGCCCCGAGCACGCTAGCGCACACTCGCCGGCTCAAGTCGCCGCCAGGAGGAGGCGCTGATGTGCATGCCGCGTACACCCGCCTGATAATGTTGCCTTAATGCAATTACCAGGTATTAGTGCTGCGAGCATGCTTTGTACTACACCTGCCGGAAAAAGTTGCCCCACTTCCATTACCAGAAGTCATTGATGAGATCATGCAAAGTACACACGCCTTATAAAGTTGCCCCACTACCATTACCAGAAGTCAGTGCTGCGAGCATGCCTTGTACACCTCCCGGAAAATGTTGGACAAAGTTGCCCCACTGCCATCACCAGGAGTCAGTGCTGCGAGCATGCTTTGTACACCTGCCGGAAAAAGTTGCCCAACCTCCATTACCATAAGTAATTGTTGCGTGCGTGCCGCGTACACTCGCAGGACAAAGTTACCCTACTGCCATTACCAGGAGTCAGTGATGCGGGCATGCCAAGTACACAAACTGATAAAGTGGCCCGTCTGTAGTGGAGGGGAAAATGTTGGGCGGATCTCGCCAACAATTTCAAGGCACGTATATCTGCCGCGACTATCTGCATGTGGTTATTACTTTTGCATTGCACAGAGAATGTTTATCATATACATCCATGGGTATTTTGGTATAGTTTTTTATGTTTTAAGTTTAGTAACCATATACCGTAAATATAAAATAATTAATTAAACCGGGCTTTGCTACCGTCTCCCAGTTCATTTATACCGGATAACCACGTAACGAGAGCTAAGTGTTCTCATACACTAAGCTGAGAGCAGAACATGTCATCGCCGGTCCATCGGGAAGATGACGGCTGAGCCCAATGCTGCCGATAGACCCAACATGCCACCATCACACTTCACCATTGCCATGCATTCAATAGTAAGCGCACCTAAATACCGAAATCAAATAAAAGTCCACTGAAAATAACAGAAATGAGGCGAAAAGTTCGAAATTAGCGTACCTCCAGCCACAAGCACACTCCCCTTGACCCAAGAATCTGCCGCTCCCAGTAGTCAGTTCTCTCATGTCCGAGCTTTGCCCATCCCATCCTAAAACCTTAGCCCCAAGGTATCCACCCCGAAATCGTAAGGGTTCATCCCCCCTCCCCCCTTTTAAGTTAATTATTTTGGAAATCAAGACCTTGAGCCTAATAGTTATATATATATATATATATGCCCTGTTCACTTATATCCGGAAACGTATTCATATATCAAATAATTGTGTTCAAATTTGCTGCGTCCAACAGCTGCATAACAAGGCTGTGCGATCATGCATGTAGGAAACGTTGCATAGCTTGTAGGCGCGCGACACTAAATTATCACATACGCAGCTCCACGCTCCTACCGCTTATGCAACTTATCTCACATGCGTGATTGCACCACCTTGTTCTCCAGGAGTTGTATGCCGCAACGTTAAACACAATTAAATTATATAAAAATACGTTTCCGAGTACACGCTCATAATTTACGCTCTATTTGAAATGATGATCACTGCAAGCCAGAATGCAATGGACCTTGCATCAAAAAATCTTGTTTTTCACTGCGGCGATATAGTTAAGGATAGGAACATTTCGCGAGTTCATTTGAGGAAACGGTAGATGTGTAAACATGTGTACACTGAAGTTGAGTTTGCAATTGGATTGTAATTTATTAGACACGCCCTCGACGACTCTTAAGCCAATAGTAGACTGGAAAGGAAACAAGTAGCGTGTGCCATACTGCCAGGAGTGGAGTAACACTGGCTACTCTCTGGGCAGCAGCCAATTAAGAAACATTTGAGGCTCGAGTGTACACAGGATTGTGGAGTCTAGCCTATAGGTCATTGAACTCAATTTTCCTAACTCCACACATGGCATACCGAGACAGTGTTTCTTATGTTTCAATAATCAGGATCACCTGTTTTTCCGCGAAGAGATTTACGCGGAGCCCCGCGCTTCTGTATCCTTAGTGCCCACTTGCAGTCTTCATTTGACAACTGGCCGCTTTTGTCTTTGAGTGAGGACATCTGTTACGTGAATGAGCCAATCAGAACTAAGCTTCTCCGATACTGACCGTCAGTGATTCGCAGGCAGACAAGCAAGATGCGTAACAATTCAAATTATCCAATCACCAAACTGGTTCTGAACTAAAGCGCGGTGGAACATAACTTGCCCTGAAATATTTTCGCGGAAAAAAAGGCGCCCCTAACAATAAACTAAACACAGGCGCATCTGTTTTTCGCGAAAGTCTTCCACGACCAGCTGCACTCCAAAACACTTTTAAGTTCGAGCCCACTTTCGGGACTGGATGATTATAATTGCCATGCGACTTATAAGTGTCATTCCGAGAATCACGGACGTACAGAGTCGTATTAACTTAATTCTAATTGGCCGAGGATACACACAAAGACGCGAGTCCAATTACGAAAGTAAATTTGCGCTTGTGCACATAAATCATTAGAGTCTAGTGTGTGAAAAATTATTTTCGCAAAAACAATCGCGTCGCTATCTATATACATTTATGGGTTTCTTTTTTGTCGTTATTTTTAGTGCCAGTGGTTACATTTAAAAATAAATTGCGTTATCTTCAATGAAGTTTCGTTGATCGGCTGCTGCAAGTAGCTAAAGAGTCGCGGTAATTTAAAATCAAGGAAATATTTACTTTTTAATGTCCAAATATTATAGTTATGAATTACTGCCTGAAAACTCATTCAGACCCAATGTACACAATCGTGTACATTACGCACGTACAGGTAATGTTTGGTCTGTGTCGCACACTGCGAAGTTCAATGACCTTTGATCTTACTTGTGGGCAAACTATTCCCAAACCGTTTTACTGGTCTAGGACATAATTGGTTAATATAACCTTAGCTGATCATATAGCCTACAGTTCATTGATTGTGTGTGACAACTAAACATGTTTTGTGTCAACCTAAGTACAGGTTCATCATAAAATGTTTTGTTTGCAACACCTGAAACCCTAAATTAAAGTGGGTCTGAAATGGTTAAGTAAATGGCAATGGAATTTTAGGCATTGTTACAATATTCGTTTCCACGTTTACGACTGGACTTTAGTTATTTGAAATTCCCTCGAGGAGAAGCCTATTTTTTTTCTGATCACATAATCTGTAGTGATTTGTTTATTTAGTTGCCCTGAAAAAAATTCCAATTTTTGGCCGCCGCACATTTTTTTGTACTCGCCCTGCCAAATATTTTTTGGTGAAGACAAAATATTTTAGTTGTCACCACTATACGTTTATGGCAGCCAAAAATCTATTTTGTGAAGGTAACCAAAAAATATTTGTTTTCGCCGCAAAAATAAAAAAGCTTGGTTGGGCGAATACCCAGAAAAATTTTTGTATTAAATTTTTTTTTCCAGTGTGCCGTTTTAATGTAGATAGGTAGGTATGAGCTATTCACGGTAAAATGATCACTTTTGATAGCCCTGCTTAGTATATATTTGTAAATGGTTTGCGTATCCTTCCGCCATCCGTGGACCTGATCACCTTATTCATGCGTCAGGAAAGGAAAAGTGTAAAATTATTATAAAAGTATATATTTTACAAATTTTCTAATCCAACTAATTATATGCAATCAAAATTAAGTACGAAAAATAAATTAATATTGTGTTGACAAATGTTTGCCGAACAGTCTTAATTCAACTTTGAGACATGAAACTACTTCCCTTCAATCATTACCAAGTTTACTGGACGCATGCTACTATGTGGGCCCCTTTAAAATACACGCTGGTGGGGATTGTGACCATTTCCAACAGTTGATTTCAAAAAGTGCTCACGCTGAGCGCAAGTACAACTACGCAGTTACAAAGCTTCAACTCGAGAATTAATATGTGGCCGAAATGATTAAAGTAGCGTACCTTCAGAACAACGCATTTTATCTTTTTACTGAAGATCAACGTGATAGAGTTATAGTTTATAAAACCCATACCGGCGTGTGCTGCCGACAAAATAAAAAAATACGGCACGCTAGTTCGCCTCGTGCCTTGCGTGTGGAGTTGAAGACCTATCTGATATGCGTGTGCGTATGTCGCCCTTAGGTCTCACGCTCTTGTACACCTTCAACACGCAAACTACATTAAACCAGACGGTACCACGGCACGGTCACTGTGTGAATCAATATTTTTCTGGGTTGTGTGTGTGTGTGAGGGGGGAAAAAAAGGGAGGTGAGGTGGTGAGGTTACCAAGGAATTCCCTTATCATAATTTTGTACCCCTGGTTCATGCAAGTGAAATTAAACCCTGCCAGGGAATGAAACTTGAATTAACTCCCTGAATAGTATAAATAGCGGTAGGAAAATTTCGCGAATACATTTCGGGACAAGATAGGCGTCAAACACATATACAGTAAAGTCACCTTGCAATTGGATTACAGTTCGTTAGACACGCCCTAGACGCATCTGAACCAATTGCAGACTTGCAAAAAAACAAGTAACGAATCCCATACTGCCAGGTGTGAGGTAACACTGTGGCAGCAACCAATGAAAAACAGCTGAGGCTCTAGTGTACACAGAACTGTGGAGTCTAGCTTACAAGCCATTGAACTGGCGAAATTTTGCTATCCCTAAGTATAAATGCATGATGATTGATAGGTGCGGCTTTTTGTTCCCATTGCAAATTATAACAACGAAGCTTGATGGCTACTTCAAATGGAAAAAAAGGGTGGTGTAGTGGTTAGACTACTCGCATCCCACCAAGGCGAAACCGGGTGCGAACGATACTGCTACTCGGCGGGTTTTCTTGGGATCTCCTGTTTTCCCTTCTCTTTCACTTAGGCGCTGATCTGTACTCACCTCGCTTCACCCATCGTCGGCTCTCAAGACCTCGATGTCAAAGGCTGCCCAAATCTCTCCACTCCTTTCTCTACTCCTTTGGTTACTGGCTATGTGTCTTGGTCATACGTAGGCACACCCGAATGCCGCGAAAATATTTTCGCACGTGTTAGATTTCAACACCCTGCGGGCGTACCAGCAGTTTTCCTTTACTTATTGGTGGCGTATGTTTGTGAGAGGATATTTTTTACTTCACGGGCCAATCAGATTTAAAGTAGCTCCGATACCATCGGTCTGTGATTTGCGAGCATACGCCTAAGACGCGTAACTCCTAGATCATCCAATCAAGAAAGGGGAACTGAGCTAAAATGTTATGGAATACAGCTGGTTGTGAAATCTTTCCGCGAAATTCAGGTGTCCCTAACATACGCCAGTTTGATTGGGCCAAATAGAATTGCGTCACTCCTGTACTGGGCGTGTTAGTTTGGCGGCTAACCGAGCAGCCAATCACTAGGGAACCTTTCGCAGTTAGCAACAGAAAGTCAAAACTAGATCTGTTTCCAGAGCTTCGTGTAACCAACGAGCGAATAGGTACGCTCATATCAAAGTAATCGCCACGCAAATTTCCCAATTCTGTGGTTGTAGGTTATGAATGGTTCGTACTACCACAGCCGAACGACATCATAGTCACAGAATAGGTAAGTTGTCTATTCACGGTTTCTCAGCAAATTTTGAATCAAACCTCCAAAAAATTACCCCATGTATGACATATCTGGTTATTTCCTTGATATGCCATGCATCAAAACCTTTCTATACTTTTGTTAACGTAAACGTAACTTTCTTTTTGTTAATTAAAAATTTTAAACTTATGTTCTATTTATAAATTATAATATTTTGTTCATAACTATTATGAATAAAGATAGTGAGAAAATAGGTGTGTTGGTAATGCTTGGTAAGAAATAGTTCTTATTCATAATATTGTTACACTGAGAGAAGACGAATGAGCTGCGCAGTCTCTTTATTGTAATTTTCTTGACTTGGATTAAGCTTTATTTGCATGAGGCGGAGGAATGTCCTTGAAGTAGTACTTCAGCAGGGTGTGAAGTAACGTGAATGAACTATATCAGTGGTTTTCCACTGATTCGAATTTAGAGTGTAAGACGCCTGTTTATTTTTTCTAAAACCCTTTAGTGCGTATCACCTATCTTGATATGACGGTTTTAAACCATTCAGACCCAGTGTACACAATTGAGTACATTGTGCACGTGTAGGTAATTTTTAGTACATACTTCACTCTGTGAAGCTCAGGGACCAATATTCTTACTTATGGATAAACGATTCGCATACCATTTTACTAATATAGGTCATAATAGGTTCATATAATTGTAGCCGAACATATAGCTTAGATCTAATTGGCTGCGACGACGAAACAAGTGTTGTGTTGACTTAAGTACAGCACGCATCATAAAATTTCTCGTGTGCAACACCAGAAACCGTAAGTTAAAGTTTTGTTTGAAAGGGTTAATTGTCAGGCGTTTTTGTCTCTGCCCGTGAACTACACGCGTTTAATGTCGTAGTTAGGCTAATAAAAGTTTTTTTTTTTACAAAGACATCGACCAATAACCTAACGAGAGTTGCAAGCGTCAGAGTATAATATCGAAGTATAGCTTGGACTTAAATATTTACAACAATAATCTAGGTCTGAGTATTTACTTCTCAATTTGTAGAGACCTTCAATAGTCACCTTATTATTTGGCATCAGGCTAAACTTCACATTGCCGTATATACTGGAACCAGCGTCGTTTCTGCATTGGCTGCTGTATAGACGTGAAGTCACTGTCTTTCTGGCTGGATTGCATGTGACTGGACTACACAATTGCGAAGTGCTCGTTTATTGGGGTAGAGATACTTTAGGGCGTGGCAGATAAAGTATAGAACAACGGAAAACGTAATGCAAATATACATGTGTTTTAAGTTTAATGCGTCCCTTAATAATTACTAGAGACCCGAGAATTTCGCGGGTCCATTTCGAGACAAGTTGGAATTCACACACTTGTACGTTCATGATATAACTTTTGTATTCGGTCGACATGTTGTTTGACACCTCCTGGATATAGATGAGCCAATAATAAACATGCAATAATTTGTGCGCCCAATCACCGCCTTTTATTACCACAACAATTTATCAACCAATAAACAATTTATATATGTGTGTGAGAGTATATAAGACTGTGAAGTCTAGCCTACAGGTCATTGAACTCGCGAATTTCTATGGTTCATAATAATAACGCGAATTTCGCAGGTCTGTATCAATTTGTCATCATTTCACTCTCCTTCGTGTATATTACGTACAAATAGTAGGCGAGGAATTACTTCATAACTGCTGAGACTAGGATATGCGTCCACACGGTACGTCAGTAATAGGTTCCGTAACGTAGCAGGGTACATCTACATGAATCAACCTACCTGAATTAACCGGAATATCGAAAGGGCTGCCGAGTCTGGATAATTTCGTTATTCAAATTGCGCTCTCTCTCTCTCTCTCTCTCTCTCTCTCTCTCTCTCTCTACGAACGTGGACCGGGCCTTGGCGGGGGTCCAGGGTTGAAAATGCAGTTAATCAAATTGCCGTGGAGCGGAGCGGTGAATAAGTAAACACTTGGACTGGCGCGGCACGTGGGAGTCATAGCGAGCTACCTACATGCGGATAAACTAACTAGATAGTTAAGCCGTATGTGCCAGATACAGCTTTTCCCCGTCCTTCTCTTTATACGGAAGTAGAAGGGGACGTTATGTTCAAAAAAAGACCTGTAAATTTGTGAGACCTGCAAAATTCCCGTTATTATTTGCCATCAGGCTATACTTCACAGTGCTGTATATATTCGAACTAAAATCGTTTCTCCATTGGCTGCTGTATAGATATGAAGTAATGCCCTTTCTGACTGAACTGCGCGTTATTGGACTACACAATTTTAGTGTGTTCATTTTTTTGGCGCAGAGTTACCCAGGGCGTGTAAAATAAAGTATTGTCCAATGGCAGAATTATTACAAAGGTACATGTGTTTTAAGTTTAAGGTGTCCCTAAATAATAACGCGAATTTTACTGGTCTCTACCTTTTCACAGAGCCCCGACTATTTCGCTTATTGAATTGGCAGCAATCTAGCCTGGGCAGCCCTCTAAACACGTGAGACGTTATCGTTTGCTTATTAGTTGCTATGTGATTAAGTGAGGCCTCTGTACAGAACTGATAAACACTCACACTACTGATTCCTGGGGCAACGGTGGCTGAGCAGTTAGTCTGCTCGCCTCCCACCAAGGCGATCCGGGTTCAGTCCCCGGCCGGGTCACTCCGGATTTTCGCATGTGGGAATCGTGCTGGACGATATTTTTGGTCAGCGGGTTTTCTCGGGGATCTCCCGTTTCCCCCGCCGCGCTGCGCAATGATCACATAAATCACCCTAATCGGCTCTCAAGACCTCGATGCTGAGAGCCGTCCAAATCTCTTCACTCACTCACTTACTGCTTCCTGCTCAGTACTGGCTCTAAGTTAAAAGGGGAGTGTCATCAGAACTATCGTCCAATCACAACAGTAGGAGAAGAGAACAAGTGTTTGGAGTCTACCCCTCCTCCGAATGAATTTGCGAAATACTCGTGGCTCTACCAATTGGCAGAGACCCAGAAATTTTGCGATTTAAATTGAGGACAAGCAAAACTTCTAACACGTTTACATTCTGTTTCTAATTGCATCGCAGTTTTTGAGACACGCCCTGGACGAATTTGAATCAATACCTGTCCTGCAAGAAAACTACGACCGAATGCCGTTCTACCTGGTCTGCGATGAAACTTGAGCATCAGTCAATTGACAACTAGCTGAGGCTGTAGTACACAATGGATTGTGGAGTCTAGCTTGCTGCCAAATGAATACGCGAATTTTGTAATTGATCAACGTGCTGTATGACACCTCCTGGAGATAAATGAGCCAATAACAAACATGCAATAAATTGTGCGCCTAACAACCGCCTTTTCCTACCACAACAGTCAACCAATAAACAGTTGATATCTGTATGAGAGTATACAAGACTGTAAAGTCTAGCCAACAGGTCATTGAACTCGCGAATTTCTCTGATCTCTACCTGTTGGTAGGGACTGTAAAATTTCGCTAATTCATTTTAGAACAAGTTAGAAATCAGACACATGCGCATCTCTGTTATGTTTGCTATTGGATCACAGTTTATTAAGACACGCCCAGATGAACTCTGAGTCAGTGAGAGACGTGCGTAGAAACACGCACCGAATCCCGCGCCTCCTCGTCTCAAGTAAAAACGGCTATAGGCCGTTCACGGTAAAGTGAGCCCTTTTGAGGAACTAGTAACTACCTTACGGATATAGGATATTCATTGTGAAGTAAGCACTTCCGAAACAAAACAATAATTAAAATGGTGTAAGCTATTTTGGCATATTAGTACAAATTCACGTTGTAATTTCATATATTCAAGAATACTAAACTTTACTAGAAACATGAAGGATTTGAATATTATTTCACAACGAGCTATAATTGGAAACTGCTCACATTACTGTTACTTTCGAAAATGTTCCAACCGTTACCAACTGAAGACTGCCGAGCGAATCATAACCACGCAATAAAAAGCTTGCCGAATCATCGACTTCTACTGTGATGGACGTCAAACTAACGGCGAGAAGTTGATATCTGCAGAATTAAACATAGAGGTAGTAAAATTTCGAGAAAAGATTTAGAGACAATTAAAAAAAAAAAAAAAAAAAAAAACCACTCTATGGTAGTTTACCGTTCTCGATTGGGAATTATATTTCTTAGAACATGTTAACTGTTTAGTGCGCGAAACACTTCAGTTCATTGCCAAATACAGAAACTGCTTCTCTTGCAGAGAGCGGCCAATGACCAAATAAACATTTATGTTTGTGCTTACAGTATTCAAATCTACCACGTGCTCAGATTTTTCCGCGGAAAATCACCTTCTCTATACACAGTATGTGCAATTTAGAGGGTATTAGAGAAGTTTTCGCTGCTCTTGACATCAGATCTTGAGTGCCGACGAGGGCTCAGCGAGGCGAGTATGCATCACCGCAAGAATGCAAGAGCGGGGGAAAAGGGAGAACTCCGAGAAAACTCGCCGACCAGCGGCATCGTCGGGAATCTAACCCGCCTCATTTTGGTGGGAGCCATGTGCTACAGCTAGCGATAGGAAAATTTCACGAATTCATTTCGGGACAAGATAGACGTCAAACACATATACAGTGACGTCACTTTCGCAATTGGATCACAGTTTATTAGACCCGCCCTGCACACCTCTGAGCAAATAACAAACTTGCAAGTAAACACCTTGCGAATCCCATAACTGCCAGATGTAGGGCAGCAGCCAATGAACACACAGATGATGCTCCAGTATGTAGAGGACTGAGGAGTCAAGCCTACAGGTCTTTGAACTCGCGAAATTTTCTTATCCCTAGCTATAGCACTCTGCGCAGACCGTGGCCCCAGTGAAATAAAGACACAAGCCATAGAACCCAGAGTAATTTTCAGATCTCTAAACGCTACACAAATAGAAACATGAAAATATTGACGTGCGGCGAAAGCTATGTGAGGGATATAAAAATAAACTGAAATAAGGTCTACAAATATTTTCGGGTCGTAAGACCCGGAGAAAGCATTCGGTTCGAAAGACAATCGACTGGACTTTATAGTTGTTTTTATACGTAGGGATAGCAACATTTCGCGAGTTCATTTCAAGACTAGGTAGACGTCTAACATTTGCACACTGAAGTTGACTTTGTGGGCTGGACTCCACAGTCATGTGTATACTCGAGCCTAAGATGTTTGTTCATTGGCTGCTGCCCCATAGAGTAGCCAGTGTTACTTCTCACCTGGCAGTATGGCACTCGCTACTTTTTTTTCCTTGCAGGTGTGCTATTGGATCAGAGTAGTCCAGGACGTTTCTAATGAGCTGTGATCCAATTGCAAAGTCAACTTCAGTGTAAACGTGTTTGACATCTATCTTGTCATGAAATGAATTCGCGAAATGTTCCTATCCATAGCAATTGGATCGCAGTTTATTAGACACACCATGGACGACTCTAAGCCAATAGCAGACTGGCAAGGAAACAAGAAGCGAATCCCATACTACCAGGTGTGTAGTAACACTGGCTGTTCACTGGGGTAGCAGTCAGTGTACATATAGACCATTCCCCATTGGAAGCAACTTTCTCGGAGCCCTGCTAAATATCTACTTGCAGGCCCATTTGGTATCCTTCCACCAAATGCAAATATACTTTGCCATGTGTCAGTTATGTAGCATCTGTCAAAATAGATGTTTACATTTCATTGCGAGTGTACATATGTCCGTATACTTCCACTACACCTAAAAATAAACATTGGAATGTGACTTCTACTTTTATACCTGTCAAATGTGTTGTTTACAGTTTACAGCTTTTCAAATAATTCTGTCATATTCCAAAAACCATTCCGTGTGGAAAACGAAGGAACAACCAGTCAAACGGAAAAGGCACATTAAATTCAAGCACATAACTCGTGTAGCTCATTTTTGTCCTAAAAACTTTAAAAGATAGCGGTGAACATGCACACAAATAAGCCCACGATAACTCCTATTCCACTCAAATTTCTATATATAGCTAATTACTGTTTATTAGATTTATTGAAACTTTTTCGGTCTGGGCTTAGTATTTTTTTTTTGGGATTGTGGCAAATTGCGTTAAAGGACTGTGTTTCAAACCCTTTATGGCAAAGGAACAACGTTTCGTTAAATAAACACACGTGGATGTAAATAATTAACTTTTTCATAAAAACAGCTCACAGTTAAAACGTATAAATAGAGCTAATCAAATATTTGAAATCACCCACTCACAGGGCCAGAGTATCGACCACGATGCACAAAGGTACGCCATTTCACAGACACAATGATTAACGAAACACACGCCACAGTATATTTATTACTGCCGTGGGAACACAAATTTATCACAACATCGTAACTTGCCTACGTAGGTTTAAAAAACACAACGTCTACAAACGTGGAGTGGTAATTTGAAGTATTTTTCGGAGTAAGAATAATTCAAGTTTCGTTTGGCAAAAAGCAACATGCCACATCATGTTTCACCATGTCAGCTAACTTCACTTGGTATCTGCACCGCCATCATATATAAATATATTAAAATAAGTATTCAACTATTAAAATCTCATTTCAGTTGTAAATTACAAATTCAAAAATTATTATTTTGCTGTGATAAGTATGAAATATGTTACAATTGAAACCATGTATAATGTCACAGCTTACTAGCGAAGTGAAACTTCCCGAGTGTGAAAGAGATAAAGAAAGCGAGAGAGAGAGCGACAAGCCTTCCCCGGCAGACAGTTGTTTTCAGTTGCTTTCTCGCTCTATAAAATATCACCGTACAATTACAGCCTACTCGGTATATTTTCTGCTCTTATTTTAAACTGTAAAAATGATATATGTTGCCATCGGAACTACCTAAATATTTAACTATTTCAATAGGCACCGTTTAATTTACGAATAGTGTACTAAAAAATTAGGTTAAAATAATATTTTAACTGTGAACCATTTCTTACCGGTCGTTGCCAACACATCTCTGCACTCGCGGTTATTAATTTATATTTAAAAAAAGAAATTAATATTACAAGTTGAAGATGATATTAAGGTAAACGTCATTTATTCAACAATACAGTATTCTATAGTTAACCACAGTGTTATATATTTGTGGAATATAGGTTATTTAAAAAAACAGGTTGACGTATTATGCCTAGAGTGTTTTTTCAAATGTTGATTTTCATATGTAGCTTCCAATTGGACATGGAATATATATGTATTTATACATGAACTCGCACATTCAAGACGAATTTGTAGCAAATGATTGAATAATTGAGTAGTTAAACCAAAATATTATAAAAAAAGGTATTTATTAAATTATTATTTTTATTTATCACTTTAAATTTGCCAAAACTACATGTATGCAGTGCTGTGTCTAAGAACTTGTACTTACAAGAAGGAATCGGTCGTTTATGAGAGCACAAACATCGATTTTGTAAAGCATAATTTTTGAAGAAAAGTTATTTTTAAATTAAAAAATGTTTTTATTAAACTTTTACAAATGAACATATCGAGTGACGTTTCAAAAGATTTGTATTTTTTTTTCTACAGATAAGAATATGTCATCAGAAAATATGATTATGTAACTGTAACCATCGACATATTGAATTTAGTAAACATACGAGCAATTTTTTTACTTTAAAATTCATCAATAATTATGTAACCACTGCAGGCATAAAATACAATGCATTGCGTACTTTACAACATAAAATTTAGAGCCTATACATATCCTGGCAAGCTCAATTATGAGTTAAGCTATTTGTAAATGTAGTCATAATTCCGAACAGTTGAAGCTAAAAAGATCAAATTCATAACATACTCGTCATACCCAAAATCTAACACGATCCTAAGCCCTTTCTGGCAAGGTCAATTATGCGTAAACCCCTTTTATAAACATAATTACTTATAATTTCCGAACCATTAAAGCTATAGTCATCAAATTCGTAACATACACATCAACCTTAACAAAAAATAATAACATAGGGCCAAACACACCTAAAACTCTTTTATAATCACAGATACTCATTTTCCGAACCGTTGAATCTATATTCATCAAACTAATATCATTCACAATAACCCCCACAACAAACAAGACCACAAGGTCAAAAACAACCTAAATCATTTTAAAGCATAGTTGCTTATGATTTCCGAATAATTGAAGCTATAGTAACCAGTATTCATAATATAGGCATTACCCTATCAACAAACAAGACCGCGGGGTCAAAAACCACTTAAAACCTTTTATAAGCATACTTAATAATACTTTCCAAACCATTGAAGATATAGTCATAAACTCATTACATACCGATCAACCCCAATAACAAACAAGACAACAAGGTCAAAAACAACTTAAAACCATTTATAAGGATAGCTACTCAAATTTATCATCTACTAATGCTATATTCATAAAATTCGTAACACACACATCACCCCCGACAACAAACAAGACTGCAAGATCAAACAACCCAAAAGCCCTTTTATAAAAATAGTTAATCATAATTTCCCATCTACCAAAGCTATACTCATCAAACTCAGACTGTGATGAATGGTGAGCAGATCGGTACAGAACTCGATTCCTGATGAGTATACCTTTAAATTGGAGGTAATATGAAGTTCAGAAAAAAAACCCACTGGCTAGGTTCTTCCGAAGCACGTGATCAAATTAGGGAGATTATTTTTAGTGTTCTTGTTGGCAAAAGAGGTAGGTAGTCATCGTTAAAAACTTAATAATTTATACCTTCTCTGTCATGTGTGTGCTAATACATTTAAGCCATCTTCAGAGATGTTTGCTATTAATTGAAAATAACTTTTTCGTTTTATTATGCAATGCAAAATGTCTGATGGCATTTTCATTTAGGAATTTCTATGAGTGTCGACCTGTATCAACAAAAGGGGGGGGGGAGCAACGCTCGGTCAATGTAGGATGCAGTTAGGAATTAGTGTCTCGTGGACCATGGGGTCAAATATATATATATCATATCGTACTTTTATAGTTTTGTATCATGCCAGTTACTTATTTTTTAAATGGTTACAATTGAGATATTTGGGGCACTCTGTTTTATCTCGGGACCTATTTAACCGATTTCCATCAAATTTTGTTCGTTGATAATGCTAAGCATTGAAATTAGAAAGCGGCAACCTTATCAATCTGCCATTTGGGAAGATAGTGATATTAAAAAAAAAAAAAAAAAAAAGTCTTATTATTTTATTTCGAAAAATATTTGACCTTTGAAAACCAAATTTGGTACATTCGCAGTGCATTATTATGAACTGAATTTATAAACCTAGAATACTATTAATCTGTCATTTTGTAAGGTAGTGAACATTGAAAACAAGTGTTCTGTTATATCACGGGAACCATTTAACGAATTTAACCAAATTTGGTACATTGGCAGTAGTCTACATGTTGTAAGCATTTAATTTAAAAACCGACATTATTGGTGCACCATTTTGGAAAATAGTGCAAATTGAAAAATAAAGCTTTTATGTTATATTTCGGGAACCATTTCATCAATTTAAACCAAATTTCGTATGTTGGCAGTGCTTGATGAAAGCATTTAATTTAAAGTTATTGATGTTATCAATTTGTTGTTTTCTAAGATAGTGCGATATAAAAATAAAGATTTTGCTATATACTTCTATAACCATACAACCGATTATTACCATATATTGCATACAAATAATACTATTGTAGGCCTCCCTTATAAAGGTAATTAAAATTGATATTTTTTATCTTATTTTAAAAATGGCGGTAATATAGGTATTTGAGGTTAATTTTCAATATCTACAATTCCGTTTGACCAGTTTTGACCAAAATTCTTATGCTGAAAGGATCTTTTGCAAGCATCAAATATGTTAAAATGTAGCCTCTTTTACCCACCATTTTTTATGATAGTGCCACATAAAAAAAGTTAAACTTCATATCTCGGGAAAAATAAACCCTCTCCTACTTAATTTGACACTCCAGTAATGTTAAAGTAGATAATGCAAATTGACATGTTTTAATCGATCAGATTATTATTTTAAAATTAGGACCACATAAACATTGTAAACTATTATGCTAAATATATGAAAACATGTTACCAATTTCCACTTAACTTTGTATGCAGGCAGTGTGCATGAAAGCATAAAATAAGTAAATTAACTCATTTGTCAGCCATTTTGGAAGATATCAATACAAGCATGATGAGGTCTTTGTCCCCTATCTCGGGAAACAATTAACTAATACCCAAGAAATTCAGGGTACAAGTTATACTTGTGCAATTCCTCTAAATTTATATTACTTAAGAAGATAGTCACATAGTTTCTGAATACAAGCAATGTAAATATTTTAGGTTAGTAAGCCATATGTCCCAAACAAATTAATCGGACTTTGATATGTGGCTGTCTGTATGAAAAACGTAGAATGTGCTAATATAGTAATGAAAATAGCATCACATGAGAAACTGGAGCTTTTATGTCATATATCTGGGACAAACCAACCGATTGCCACCGAACGTTGCACGTAACTAATGCTACATTAGGCAATATTTTAAGTGTGCCTGGCTTTATTTACAGTATGCCTGACATATAAACCATTTAGATAAGTTTACAGTATACATTTAACTATTTAAACACTTTAAATTAAACATAGTATTCTGAGATTATCCATTAGAAGTATCAAATACACTTACTGAAATAATCTTTGGCCGAATCTTTGAAAGTTATTGCCAGGTGTTAAAATTCAACATTTACGCCATATCTAGGGAACCAATCATCGAATTCCCACCAAATTTTCCACACAAGTAGGTATTACTACAGTGGACCATGTTAACTTACATAATGTAAGTGGGTCAGGCATTTTTTTATAAATGGTTCAATATAGATTATTTAGATAAACTAATCATATGTATTAAATTATTTGACAAATTTCAACCTAATTTTTGTATTGACAATATCTATTATATTTACATTATTCAAATATGCCTATATAGGGTCTGTTTTAAAGCCTCTTTTATACAATAGTGCTAAACGACAACCTAAATCATTCATTTCATATCCCAACCAGTCAATATATTTCCACCCAATTCTGCACTCAAGTATTACTACTGTACTTACATGATTGAAAATATTCACCCGCTTGTTTTCAAAATTATGTCCCTGTAGTTATTTTAAGTTGCTAAACCCAGTCTGCCAAAACTCTAGACTGATTACTACCGAAGTTGGGGCTTTGAATTCTACCTCTGTAATATCACGTCAGTATGAGTTAGTCTCTCATGTAAGAGAAGTGTGTACTTGTAATTGTATCACTAGTATTGCATCTGTTCCTAGTTGCATCTATGATGATAATGCTATCAACAATACACAAAGACCCACCTAACATATTACATTTTTAAAACGTCATCAAAATTTTATTTGTCAACCATAAAGGGGAACACAGGCACATTATTTATATAGAAAATGCCTGGTTTGTAGTAGACGCATGGGTTGGGCGTTGTGTCCTGATAGTATTATCTATAACAGTGCCTTTCTGTGTGAAAAAATATATTTACTTACACTTGTGTACAATTCCCAAGAGAAAGGATTGAAGTTTTCGGTGTTTCCTTGTTCTGTGGCTTATAGGAACGACACAAAATGTTTCTAATAATAATAGTTATTATTATTAAAAGGCTTGATTTATCATTATTTACAAATTTTGCCAACGTGTGGCATATATCAGCATTAGGTATTCTGAAATCAGTAAATCCCATTGCTTTCGCACTCGTACACACTTAAAGTCCAAGATAAAAGAAGGGAACATAATTTGAAATTTTAAACAGAAAATAAAATGGAGTGGGAAAAGTTTAACAAAACCCACAGTTCAGCTGGAAAACACAAGACAGCAAAATAAAAAGTACAAGAGAAATTTAAATTTAGAGCGATGTAGGAGTGAAACTTCCCAGGAGGCACATTAGTCGTAGGAGGAGGACTCTTTCGAGGATGAGTCCTTCCGGAGAGACAGAAGGCGTGCTTCGGCCCACCAACCACAGGCTGATGAGAAGTCACGAAATTAAGTAATAGCATGCATCCATCGCACTCTCGCATAATTCCCAAGACAAGCCAGTTTAGTGTTGTGTGACATACTTTTTATATTACTTATCCTTTACGCAATCATTTAAAAAGGAGAGACTGGGAATATTGTACACAGATTTAAAGTAACGTCAACATGTTTTTTTTTTTGTTTTTTTTTTTTTCCTTTTGTACACAGTTGTTATTTCTATGTGCAAATTTACACATCACACATTGGACCTTTAACGAAATTCAAATAATGCATTATAGATATACGAATTTCAGAAGCAAAATAAAAACAAATAAACAAATTTATTGGAGACAAATATAGAAAATTATGGACTATTTGCGACAAAACATAGGGTAAGGTGGGGCTGTTTGGACCATTTCTAAATCGAAACCTTATGATGTCTCACCAGTGCATGCTATCAGATATAACATCACATAGAAATTTAGCTCCTAAAGTTGTGAAACAAATAAAGTCACAATAAAACTTAATAGCATATGCACTTATCGATAAAAAAAACACTACATCAGAATGAAATTTCAGGAAGCGTGGGAGTGTTGGATTGCACATAATTTAGATCACATAATTCGCTGCTTAAGAGCGCATGTACTAGGCCTATAGAGTCTACAATAGTCAACAAAAATTCTTTAACGAATTTTCCATAAATATATATTTTTTTCCCCCACGAGCATCTGCACAAATTTTATGAAACCGTAGGCAGCACTTTTGACAACTTATCCAGTCACCTTTACTTAATGACTTTTCTTCCAAATATCTCACACCACAGAACTCTTCGCTGGAACGTGTAGAAGTCGGACTTTGTTTCTTCACTCTGCACCGTAACTTCTGGTTTTCATCATGCTTAACATGGTGACTTCTTGTTGAATTGTTTCTTGCAACTTCTACCTTTTCAGAAGTTAACTTCTTTTTTTTCTGGTTTTTTCAATGTTTTACGGAGATGTCAGGTGACAAGCTGATCCATTTCCTCTAGTTGAATTGTTCTTCCTTTTCTCTTTTTGTAACGTTGTCATGACAACAGTAAAGGACGTGGATTCATTCATAGATGTTCCGGTACCAGACTCTTAGTGCACATACTTACTGTTCGATGACGTTGCCATTTCTGACGAATCTCCATGACAACAGTAAAGGACGTGGATTCATTCATAGATGTTCCGGTACCAAACTCTTAGTGCACATACTTACTGTTCGATGACGTTGCCATTTCTGACGAATCTCCATGACAACAGTAAAGGACGTGGATTCACTCATAGATGTTCCGGTACCAGACTCTTAGTGCACATACTTACTGTTCGATGACGTTGCCATTTCTGACGAATCTCCATGACAACAGTAAAGGACGTGGATTCATTCATAGATGTTCCGGTACCAGACTCTTGGTGCACATACTTACTGTTCGATGACGTTGCCATTTCTGATGAATCTCCATTCTGTAATTCATATTGTTGTCATGATCGCCAGGCATTTCATTATCGAAAATGACTGAAGGGAGGAACTTTTCTGGAGATATTTTACATTGACGGAAAAGATATACACCAGTCCATTCAAATCCTTTAAGTGTGTTGCCGACAGTAGTACCCTTCCTCCATGCTGTGTTGAAAATGCCACAGAAACGAACTTTGTGATAGAAGCTGTGGTGGTGGTGTGCACGAACGAATCTGTTTCGTGGTGGTAATTTGTTTTAATAGGTTTGAAAACAGTTCTGTCCAGTGGTTGTAAGACATGAGTGGTGTGTGGTGGCAAACATAGCAACTCGATTTGGTGTTCCACACAATACTATATGCTTTGTAGTGACTGGTGTTAAGTATGTCCATCCAGTAACAATAAACATCGTACCGGTGAAATGTGTTTTTGAAATGTTGCAGCCAAACCAGAAACGAATCTTTGTTTATGTAACCTGATTCAGACATTGCAACTTTACTGCCAGGAGGTATTCTGTGCTAATGTTCTTCTCTCATTCTCTTCACTTGCTTGCTTACTTACTTACTTACTTAATTCCTCTTCGTAGATAGGCTCTTAGCCTGTTCCGACCTCAGATTTCAGAACATCTCTTCATGGGTTAGCCAATATCTCTTCTTCCAGTAGTATGGTATTCCAGGGCAAGCTTCGGAAATCTGTCGTTATCCATCCTTAGAACATGGTCTTTCCAATATATATATATATATATATATATATATATATATATATATATATATATATATATATATATATATATATATTTTTTTTTTTTAATTCTATTATTCAAAGAAAATGTATTCAATTGTAGTCTTATTTCTTCATTCCTTCTTCTATCATTCAGGGATTATCATATCACTGATCTAACGAACTTCATTTGTGATGATTTTTTTTTCTGTATTGTACTTTATTTACCCACATTTCACTACCATACATCAGAGCCGCTAAAGCCATTGTTTTTTTTTTTAATTTTAGTTTGGTCTCCTCTCGGTCTTTACCTTTTAGTGTTCGTCAAATTGTTCCACACATATATTGAAATCGGTGAAGTTTCCGAGGTAAGTAAAACTGGATTGTTGTTCTATCGGTTGATTGTCAATCACTATTTTAGCTCTGATAGGACAATTCCCTTGCCATGCCATAACTGTTGTTTTTGTACCAGATAATTGCAACTTGTAATCTTTACTAACAACATTTAATGTATGCATTTATTTTTGAATTCCATCTTCATCTCCCTGTAGAATAAATGGATCAACTGCAAATAACATAGTATTAATATATGCGTAATTACTTATTTTTATTCTAGGGTGAAGCTTTTCTTTCCATTTCTTAACAACGTCATCTCGAAGAGTGCTGGAAAGAGACTATACAACCTTGACGAACTCCTTGGTTAGTTGACATTTCTTCTGTTAATTTATATCCCAAATCTAATATCAATTTTTGTCCTTTTTTACATATCTTGGGTAACTTGTGTCAAATGTTTTGGATATCCGTTCTTTTGCATTATATTCCATAATTGCTCCCTATTTACTTTATCGAATGCTTTTCACATTTGACAAAAGCGATATAAGAATTTAAGTAAAATTCTCTTCTCCAGTATTTGTTTTAGGCAAAATATGTTATCTATAAAGGATCTTCCTTTTCTAAATCCGCATTGTTCTTCCAGTAAAAGAGAATGTGTTGTTCCTTTAAGCCTGTTGTTTATAATTTTCGCATATATATTTATATCCAGTATTTAACAAACTAATTCCTCGATGATTATTGTATGAACATGTATCTCATTTATTGTATATTGAAATTAATTTGCCTTCCGCCATTCTTCTGGTAAGTTTCTCCTTTTACAACATATATTTTAGAATCATTCCCCCATATTTAATTTAATTTAAATTAATTTTATCCAGCTCGGGACCGTTCTTTTTTAAAATGATTTCAATGCTACATCAAGTATATATATTAGATCAATTTCTTTAATATCAATATTATCTGTACCTTCATCCTTTTCCTTCTCTCTGTGATTTCCATTATGCCCATACCACAATTCTTTATAGTGCTTTATCCACGATTCTTCTTCATTAATATTTCTCTTCACTTTGAATATAATTTATTTCAAATAAATACCCCACTGGCACTGCAACAGACAACTGCTGTAACATTTTCCCTTCATTCTAAACTTGTCAGCGATGTAACTTCTCTCTTAACCCTTTCACTAACCACTTTCAAGGGCCTGTTGTTCATTGGAAACCCGCTCTCGTCAACGTTTTAGATGCTGTGAGGTTGGACTTGAATATCTAACTCGCTGTACACACCCTTCAAGAGGTCGTGGAAATTATCCACAACCTCTTTTTTAGTCATATCGCCCGAGATTTCGAAAGATCTTCTTGTTTTCTCAAGGAAATGGAATATCTATGTCTGTACGTTAAAGAAGTAAACTAATATTTCCCGCCCATTTTTGTTTCATTACTCCATGGAGTGTTAATGATATTCAGTTTTGCATTATGTTACACTGTCCTTTTTACACTCATGGATGAATGACCAAAACGACGACTTGAAAGACTTGTAAACCTGTCCACACGATCAGTTTCTTGCTTTGGAGACAAAATTGTGGGATGACCAATTGACTTCCTAATCATAGGGATTAGTGCATTGTTGGGATCATTCACTAAGTCTCTACAAATATGAGTTTCTTGAACTCTTCTCTGCATAGTTGTATATGGTACGTTGAAGTGCGATTCTGCAGCTCTTGTACATAAATGACCATTAAGTATCCACATTTTTGCTCGAGTTATTTTTTCTCTGGACCACTGCGAATACGCATTGTTCGTGTTTTTATATTTCCTCACCATCTGAATGCATAGAAAAACCACGAAGTCGCGTCAGTGTAAATCTCAAAAATAAATTCTATCTGCAAGATATTATGAATTGTTTTTAAATATATATTGTTCTAAATCTTAATATTTTATCAGGGTGATAAAATCCGATACGGCCACGATACAAACAAAACATGCACAAACTGGCTAACGTTTTTCCGTCAGATTTTAAATTACAAACTTTGGAAACTATATCAGTGTCATTTCTACACAGTTAACACTTACCGCAGTTGTTTCAAATATATTTCGTTAGAGATCCGTTAAAGACATTTACTCAACTCTTCTTGTGCTTTCTTCTGCTACAATACACACAAGCTACCACACTGCAAATATATTTCGTTAGAGATCCGTTAAAGACATTTACTCAACTCTTCTTGTGCTTTCTTCGGCTACAATACACACAAGCTACCACACTGCAAATATATTTCGTTAGAGATCCTTTAAAGACATTTACTCAACTCTTCTTGTGCTTTCTTCTGCTACAATACACACAAGCTACCACACTGCAAATGGCGTCAATGCTGCGCGCGTAAGAAGGGCAATAAACAATTTTCTTATTTTCATACAAAGCGCCCCGTGCTTTTACAATAAAGCAATGAGAAGAGAATTACAGAGGATTGGAACCGACCACAAATAAGATGGGAGTAATTGAATGCTTTCTCACCCCACAAAAAAAATAGTGGTCTATGGCTGTCTTCGTGGATAACTTGTGCGCTAGCGTAAGCTACCAGATTAGCTTGTTTTAATTCCCGCATAAGGCGCCAGTGAATTTGTCTTACTCAATAACTAGATAACTTTGCAAAGTTTTCTAAAAAAAAAATAATTATTAAATATGGTTATGTAAAAACTTGCAGCATGCATTCCTTCGTAATATTCATAAGTATACACTCTAAGAAATTATTCGGAAATTTACCATACCAGTGTAGACGCTTAGTGAGAAAGCGGTTATGGTAATTTCCCCCCCCCCCCCCCTATACATTTATTGTAGCATTTCTCAATTTGCTCAGGAAACAGTCAAATGCATTGGGAAGTTCCCAACTTTGTACAGTGGCGCTGCTAAACATTCCTACATCTGCAGCTTGATGTGTGGTATTATTTCCATACAGTTCGTGGGTTAAAATATTCCATTACAGTTTAGGAAGTTTACCAGAATTTTTTTTTTCAGCGAAAGCGCAATTAATCTGCATCTGCACGGGTAAATTTTGGTCAACAAATAATATTTTTTTGGTTTATTTTGGTGAAGGAACAATGAACTACGTTTGAATGAAGATAAAATTTTACTGTTTGGAACACTTATCTGTAGTCCCATTTTCCTTCACCAAATGGCAATAAATCAAACTTTTCGAAGTTACGCTAGCAGGTGCATACAGAGTGACAAACCCTAGAGGATACACGCTGTAGAATAACTTTGTGACCTAAAGTAACTACAGGTAGTTTTAAATAGCTACTTTGAGTTAGCGTACATCGTCTGTATCTTAGTTACTGAAACAGGTTTTAATTTATTAGTCTTGCGTTAGGCCTGTCTGCAAGCTTGCATGTTACATATGTACTTAGACAATAATATCAAGATGTTTTTAAAATTATTATTATTATTGGATGATATGTAAGCTTGCAAATTACATCTATAAGCTATCAATATAGGTTATTATTTATTGTGTATGGCATTCATTACTTTCGTCATGTTGAATGTCTGTCTGCGACTTCAGGTGACACTTACGACACTGTATTATAAAGATATGTTAACAAATATTTAAAACAAGTTGCCATTTTTTTTTTTACTATTTAGGGTAAAATTGAAACCCAAAATGTGCTAGCGATATGCCAGTTCGTAATGAAACGCCATTTTGATTTGCCATAAAACGAAACGTTATATTCACAATACATAGCTAAGAATTGAAACTATTTTACTTTACTTTTCTTCGCTGCCAACCTAACTGGAATCCTACCTACCGGTATGCAGTTAACGGGCAGTGAATTTTTACCGTTTCGGACCCATTTTACGCTGCTAGTGTACTCTCTGGTGCACCGCTAAGCACCTTTCGCGAGTTCATTTCAGGACAAGATAGACGTCCAACACGTTTACACTGAACTCAACTTTGCTTTTGGATCTCAGTTCATTAGACACGCCTGGGACGACTCTAAGCCAACAGCAGACTGGAAAGGAAACAAGTAGCCAATGAACAAACATCTGATGCTTGAGTATACACAGGACTGTGGAGTCTAGCCTACAGGTCAATTTTCTTATCCCTACCAATTTGTAGACGAAAGAGTTACTCGACGAATATTCCCGGCCTCTTATTGGAGACCTGAAAAATTCGCGAATTCATTTCAAGACATCCTAGAATTTAAAAAAATATATATGATTTTCTTTTACAATTGATACACACGGTACTTGACACGAGGCTGGCTGTCGACCTGGAGTCTGCACCACCTCATTATTTTCTCTTCTCCTTTATGTTTCAGGGATCTTATTCTAAGTTATTCGTTCCGTTTTTCTCGACGAAAATATTCGTTATTACTCGAATTTTCGTTTACTAACGAAAGGAGCTACTCTAAGCGCATTCTAGTGTTCTTTTGACGTCACTATGTTTGTTAAGAAACTCGAAACGAAAACGAAGCCCTTTGGGCTTTCGTTACCGAGTTTGACTATAAAAACTTGGCTGGTGTGTGAAACAGATGGGTTTTTGGGACTGTAAATGAAGAGAGTCGTGATGTAATGTGTCTTCATGCATTACAGGAACATAAAAATATATTTCAGAAAAAATATTTTAAAAAGATCAATTAAACTTTCTTTTTTAATTTGTGAACTATCTAAGCAGCACTGTAGGCTGGCTACTGCGAGGAATTTATTAGATTATTACAATTGTTCGTAATAAAATAAGAGTTCACAAGACAGGTAGCGTTAATTTGTGAATAATTCTTTGTGTTTAACAACCAAAATACTTTCTCTTGAAAATAATTGGGTAGAAATTCATATATTGATATTAATACAATCCACAAGAAACACAACAGCGTCTAGTTTGTTGGCCTTCGCTTATTTTATAATTTTGGTAACATAAATAACAGAGGAAAGTGCTTGTTCGTAAATAGCTTGCAGCCAAACAGCAAAATAGTAATTGAAAAAAAATTTCGGGCATGTAACAGCCAAACTTCTGTCTGATCTCTCTTATCGGCGTATGTGTGAGTCTACTTCAACTCAGAGCATACGAAATTAAAGCATATTTATGTGTAATACATCGCACGTTTAGCCGAGTAACAAAATAGTACAATGTCGACAGCAAATTTCATACACTTGTCAAACGAAACATACCTTTTTCCTATAACATATTATGTATTTAATACTAACATTTAAAACACGCCAAAAGTAAACAAAATATTTTAAGCGCCTTACTACTTTGTTTTATTCATGTTTTCAATCTTAATTATTCATAATTTATTAACAAAGTCTCATAAAACAGCTGGAGTTCATACGCATAGTGTTGCCACCCTGCATTCCCTAACGAAAACCCGAAAATTGCCGAAGTCTCGGTGGCATCTGGAAGGATGTAACTAATTATGACTTAGAATACCAAATTGCTAGAAACCTGAAAAATTCGCGCATTCAATGACCTGCAGGCTAGACTCTACAGTCTTATGTACAAATTTGCCGACGTCAACTGTGCATTGGTTGTCTGCTGTCACGGTGGAAGGCGACGATTGGGCCACTCTTCTCCAGGAGGTGCCAAACACCGTGTGGGCCAATGGCTAACGTTATACAAACACACGTATTTTGAACTATAGCTTGTCCCAGAATGACACAACGAATTCTTCAGGTCTCTACAAATTTGCCTTTCGCGAAGATTTTATTCGTTGAGAGAGCTTTCGAAACTTAACGAAAACGAAAAATTAATGAATAACTTAGAATAAGCCCCCAGGTGTCGACTGGCGCCATGGGAGGAGCAATGTCCAATAGCGCATCTTCCCCTCCTCCAGGGGGGGGGGGTTGATACCTCTAACCTCCCTGGTAATAAACTAAATCCAACGCGACCAGCAAAACAAGGGTTAGCTCCCTACCAATATTTCTCTTCTGGTGCTTCAACGCCCTTTCATTAAAGAATATCCTTCCCCATCCTCTGTTATAATATAAACATTTTCATAAATTGCATGCAATCTTGCAATTGTTTTCTGTCGAGGGGTTTCTACGCTGTCTATGCCGGGTCCCCCCCCCCCCTTTCTGACGTAGTTTAGATTAAGTTAGCATGGGAGGTAAACTTGGCCCCAATCGAGGTCAAGTTTTCCCAACCCCAGCAAAGCCGAGAGCATGTGCCCTTGTAGTTAGAAACTTCTCTGCATGCCTAGGCGTAAGGGGTTCAGCCCTGAGACTCACTTAGGTCCTATCCCTACCTTGGACATCCAACTCTCCTCTTAGTTTTAAGGAAGGTTAGAATAGAAACTTCTCGTTCTTGTAAGGATCACTCAGGGCCTTCTGCTTTCACAGGCTGCTCATAACACGTCTGCGTAGGATTTTCATTAACCATTACGAGGTTACGATTGTCCGCACGAAGAAGGGCTGGGTTGGATTCTAGACATCTGAGCAATCTCGTCTTCGGCCAACACCTGGACAAACAGCACGTCGTGGTGCCTGGTGATTCGGGAAGTGCAGTTGAATTCGAGGTAAGTGGCTAGTTCGTTAAGCGTTCGAATGCCCGAGTTATTCTAAATTATACATTCGTTGCCGTGTTCTAACTTACGGTCAGGTTATAACTTAGCTTAGGGCTGTTGCCCCATTTGATAGTTTGGATAGTCGCTGTGGCTTTGGCCGTGGTTAGCTATGCCATCCACGACTTCCTCGTTTTTGCATTTCCCCGTGTTAATGGAATAGGACGGTTAAAATCTAAAATGTTCTTTAGGTCTCAAATTATGTGTGTGTTTTTAAAGTAATCTACTAAACTCCTCCAGCTGGCCTTCACTTTTGTTCCTGGTGCATATCTATTGTGAAAATACTCGTGACGATTTGGAACAGTTATATGGGGAAGGTTATAACGGGATTCTAGTGTGCTCGTTATCCAGGTATTAGTTATCTTATTTAAAGGTATTTTATGTATACGTGCCACGTGGCCGCAATACATATTTTAAGTGTGTTAGATTATAAAAATTCCTTTGAAAATGATAAGGGGCTAGAGCACCTTTGCGCGGTCATGATTTTGCAATTTGGTATTAATCCAGGAACGTCACTATGTGTTTGAAATATAAAGAGGAGTTTGTAAGTATTAACCGGTAACCCTGAATTCGAACAGTGGTTACATTCGGTAATGTTACATAAAAGTTAAAGTCAGTTAATCCAGTTTGGTTTCAGTTAATTATCATAGCTTATGAGTGAGGGTAGGTATTGATGCAAAATGTTTGCATTTTTTAAAGTTTTGTGGTCAATATTTTGACCTTAGCAAACTCTGTATAAAATCAGCTAGACGTGTCTTCTGCTATATAGGATTTCATTAACACAAATGCGTTATGTGTAAGTATTTAAGGCCATAATAACACTAAATTATATCAATATAGAGGAAAGTAGGCTCATTTCTTAAATTGGTAACATCTAGCTTAGGTAATAGTCCAGGAATATTAGTCAAATGAAGGCAAGAATCTCGGAATGAGAGATAGTCAGCTATAAACTTTTATAAACCTTTATTTTGACACCCTAAAACTTGTCTCAAAACCTACCTATCGTAGGGTGTCCACGACCACAGATATTTCAAGGTCAAAGGTCAAAAAATCGATTTTTTTACACATTTATTGCAAATATCTCGTTTCCTATGGGTTTTATGCTATTTGTATTATTATAAATATTGTAGGGGATTACATTCTCTACAACTTTTGTTTAAACATTTTTTTTATATCTTGAACCATTTTCGAGATAGAGGGCAGAGCGCGCGCAGTGTTTAACTATTTAGAGCATCATTCGAGGTCAACCTGTAGTCCCGATTAAAAACACGCCATATAAAGTTTATAAATTATTGATAAATGTATAATTCTAAATAATTTGCATTTTTTATTAACTATTACGTTATAATTAATAATTTTTTCCGGTAATTCAGTATCTATTCATTTAATAATACTTACCTACTCGTGTACTTATAAAGTTATTAAGGGAAATACTTTAATTGCATTTTAAGTATAAAATAATTAAGTACATCTATATTGAAATCCGTAAACTTATAGATTCTTTTAAAACGTTAAAAATTATACCTGGGACAACGGACCTCTATTGTATAGTACGAACCTTTCTATTTATAGCCAGAAAGGACAGATGTTCAATTGCTTACTCACGACCGGTTTCTTTTTCAAGGAGCCACTGTTATTCGTTAGTTTTGAATCGTATCTTGGTAACTACGGACGTACAATTTTAAGAGTGATGGATAATTTGTGTTTTATATGTAAAAAGTCAGATTCGGAAGGTGAATCATTAGTGAATCTAGTGCGTGGTATAAAAACTCTGAGAACTGCAAGTATCGAACGAAACGACGGTCTTATTGATTATTTAAAAACCGTAACCTCTGTATAAGTGCATGAAAAGTGCCGAACTGTTTACATTAGCAAAAATTGTATATTAGCAGCAAAACGGCGACTAGAACAAGATGAAACTACAGCTTCTCTAACTGTACCGCATAGAAGACTAAGTGAAGTGTTCGATTTCAAGAAGCAGCGTTTATTTTGTGTTGAAATAGCTGACGAGGCCGCAGAGACAAAGAAAAAAGAAAAGTATAGACGCAAGATAAGTGCAGTGAGTACTCTTGAGTTTAAAGACAATGTTATGAAAAAAGAAGAAGAACGTGGTGATACTTTCGGAGAATTGGTGAAAAATCGTATATTTTTTCAATATGATTTAGTTGCTGCTGAAGCTGAATACCATGCTGTTTGTTATACGAATTTCTTCACAATTAAAGTACCATCGTCTCATCCGAAACTTCGTCAAGATAATCAAGTTTCAGAAGCTATGATAGAGATTTTCAATTACATAGAAAATAATAACGATTCACAATTTACACTAAAAGCGCTTAAATATGTCTTGACAGGGTATGTACCAGATGATAAAAGTATTATTTCAAGGCTACAACAAAAGTACGTAACCAATATAATAATTACGAAAAAAGTAGGAGCTTTTACGATCATTTCTTTTCGTGATTCACACGCTAATATTTTATCAAAAGCTTGGTACGATAATAAAAACTTAAATCCTCAAGCAGAAAGACTAAGAACTGTAGAAGAGAACACGGAGGAATTTGAAATTTTACAGCGACTGGAAGACGATGATGAAGAAGAAGAAAATTGAAATTAGAACTTGTAGTTCTTATTAATATTCAATTTTTTAAATTTCAACGTTCATAAATGTATGAAATGGTATTTTTCAATAAAAACATTAATTAAAAATTTAATTATTTTCTTTTTATTTAGTTAGGAAGTAATTAGTATAAATGAGATTAGAATTTAAAAACTATTAAAGTATTTCCCTTAATAACTTTATACGTACACGAGTAGGTAAGTATTATTAAATGAATAGATACTGAATTATTGAAAAAATTATTAATTATAACGTAATAGTTAATAAAAATGCAAATGATTTAGAATTATATATTTATCAATAATTTATAAACTTTATACGGCGTGTTTTTAATCGGGACTACAGGTTGACCTCGAATGATACTCTAAATAGTTAAACACTGCGCGCGCTCTGCCCTCTATCTCTAAAATGGTTCAAGATATAAAAAAAATGTTTAAACAAAAGTTGTAGAGAATTTAATCCTCTACAATATTTATAATAAATACAAATAGCATAAAACCCATAGGAAACGAGATATTTGCAATAAATGTGTAGAAAATCGATTTTTTGACCTTTGACCTTGAAATATCTGTGGTCGCGGGCACCCTACGATAGGTAGGTTTTGAGACAAGTTTTAGGGTGTCAAAATAAAGGTTTATACAAGTTTATAGCTGACTATCTCTCATTCCGAGGTGAAACCCCTAATATTCCTGGACTATAAATATGACATGCATTTCTACCGTTAAATATTAATAATTATTTGACTGCAAATGAAATACAGTATCGGTGTATGTGTGTATATATATATATAAACACACACATTTGCTTTACATACATTTAACACGTCATTTACCTTTGTATGTTATACTGTATATTTTTATAATTTACGTAATATTTTTGCATATCATTTAATTTTCTTTATTTTTATTAGAGGGTAATAATTATGTACTTATTTTTATTTGAAAGCAGAGTCCAAGTATATTATATGGATGATTGCCGTATTTTATTTGACGCCGCATATTAATATGTCTTTCCTGTTTTCAGTACTATAGTTCACGGCTAAGGACTCTATGCATCTTCATTGTTATGGAGGTTTAAGTGGCATTTCAAATAAATTTTAGAGTGAATACCTTGTGATTGGCTGAGAGGTCACCGAGTGTTCTGGGGTAGACGGAGACTCCATATTGAATCTTGGAAGGATACGGTAGGACACACTCCCGGGTGGGTTGTGGCGTTAGGAATTTATAATTAACATGTAGGCACGTTCGAGGTCGCCCCGTGAAACATACACAGAGACGAGTAAGCGAGGATAATTGGTAATAAGAGGCGTGATTTCAGCCCCCTCCGCGTAGTTTCAGGTAGGTAGGTTTGAACTTGTGAACAGGCCGTTAGCTCGTAGGCGGGTAAACTTACGTACAGACTTCGCCTTAATCATACGTTACACCCGGGTATGCCCCATCGCCTTCCACTACCTACAAGAACTTCCAGAGTCTACAACTAATAGAAGAACCCATGCAAGGAATTAAGCTGAATAAAGTCGCGCTATTATATATATACACACACACACATATGTATACATATATATACACACACGATTACTCATAACTTTTAGAACATTACGTCAGCCTCCATGTTGCTACACTTAATTTTCAAACTTTTCCGTGGTTTACCACGAAGAACCCGTAAGAGCAATTATTTTTCCGAGAGCTAATCCGAGACAGATTTTGAATCTGAATTATTTTTTAAACAGACAGTCTTAGTAAATACATTTATTTTCTGCACACCTTAAAGCTGGTACCAACCAAACGCAGGGTTTTTTTTAAGTAATTACGGCCACTACCTCAAATAAGTTTATTTCTTTATTAATTGAGTCTAATTCGGTTTTTTTTTGCAATTGCCATCTTCAATTAAATCAATAATTGTCCAGGTTAATTCGTGAATTTTAAATTCAAATAAAATATTTTTTTATTTTCAGACTTCCCACTGTTAAAATTTTCCATATATTTACGGAAATTTTTACGAAAATTCACATCAAATATACGGAAACGCAATCCGTAATGACGAAAAAACGGAGTTAAGTGCGTCAATACAAAAGACGGGAAATCTCCGTATTTCCTATAACGTCGGGATTCGGGCACAAACAATGCCGAGTCTACACGAAACTTTCTTCGCCACTGTAACCAGAAAACTATCGTTTCTGCGGTAGTTAAGGTTATCCATGTCACTAAGACCTGTCCTTTCAAACATTATAAAGTAAGCTACAGGTGTATGTAACACTTAGCAACACTTAAAATACACTAACTTTAACATAAACTAAAAGAGTTGCTTATGTTAATAATATATGAATTCAAATGTTATACCAGATTCACCATGTGAGAGTTGTAATTAAGTGGTTAGGGTCGTGAGCTTGCAACTATTTGACTCGGGCACAAATCTTGCTTAGTATAAAAAATGTTAACTTCTTTAATATCTTTTTATACACAGTATAACTCCCGCGTAATGAAAAGTTCAATAAAAAAAAAACTAAAAATGATTTAAACTAGAAGTACAGAAAACGAACTGGGGATCAACGGTGAGTTTAAGTGAATTTTACAGAAAGTCCGTTTTTGAAAATCGATGTGTCCGTAGTTTTGCGGAGAGTTCACGGACACCTCTGGATAAATTGTTACTCTGACTACAACCGACCTTAAACGTTGCCATGATGCTACACGGATAACTCAACGCGGTAGAAGTTGGCCAACTTTCAAGTCTTTGCGTTTTACGCCAGCCAATCAGCATTCAAGACGTCACGATCAAGTGAAAACAAATGTTACAGACGATTGGCGACAGATAACACCATCATCGTCGTACGTATTAAATTTGTTAATGGTATGCGATATCAATATACAAATAACGCAAAATACATTAAAAAATAATTGAGTGTAATTATTTAGTCTACCGAACCTCTCTTATTTTCTTTACAAAAGGTTATTTTTAAGTTTCAAACACAAACAAAAATATTTGTACATATACACCTACATTCTTTTTATTTTTATTCCTGTTCCAGTCGATTTAAAACATGCCAGTTTTCTTAAGGAGGCGTTTAGCGTCTAACGTTTTGTGTCGACGCGATTGTGGACGGGCCTCAAGTGTGACTTGTGCGCGCTGTGGCAGCTGGCACATTCATATATACACCAAGGGGCTGACACATTCAATCACATATCCTACCCTGACTTCACATCAGCAGCAGGCGTCTCGTTGCGCTCAAAATACCAAACAAATGCGTCTGGGACTTCTTCCCGGTTTATGCCTCGCATATTTACGACCTCTCAACACCGTCCCTATCATTAGGAAGTGGGGACGTTCGAAAGGTTTACGATAAAGTGAGCACTTTTAAATCAACCTTAGAAATCATCCACTGCCCCTACCTGCACATATTTTGTCAAGGGCGCTCTGAGTGACATACGCCTAGTAAAGTTGGTAACGATGGATTGGAAGTAGTTCCGTATTTCAATGTCGTACAGAAAGTGTTAGATAAACATTTTTTATTTTATTTTTTTAATCATCGAAGTGTATTAATAAGCAGATTCCTTAAATATTTACTATTCTAATAATTTCACAATTTCACTTTACCGACGCATTAATAAAGTGATGAGGCCCACGACAATGTTAATTTTACATAAGGCGGAAGAATACACAACGTGCATACATGATGATCTTAAGCAGGGCTTTCAAAAGTCCTCATTTTACCGTGAACAGCCTATAACGTGAAATTTCAGCAGCCTAACTTACACTGGTCCGCTCATCTCGGCAGTTAAGGAGAGAGTCTCCATTTTTCGGGGCCTTCGGTACCACGCCTCACAAAAACCGGAAACCATACGTCGTATCCCATGACGTCACTCAGTATATCAGTTTTAATGTTATCGCCGATAATCTCCGTGGCCTAAACCTCAGATTAACTGCAGTACATACTGCTACGAAAAAAAATTTTTTTAATGCAAATCACTTGAATAAACCATTATTGTAAGTACTCGGGTAGAAAAATAAAGAAGAATAATTACTAACATGAAAAATTTATTTAAAAAATACTTGCAAAAATTATAGAGATGATATCCTGAAATTACAATAGTTTCTAACTAAAGAGGGAATGGCTTGCAAACATATAAATATTGTTATGCAAATAAACCCAAATTCAGACGCGAAAATAAACTATTCGAAAAAATGTTACATTAATCTCTACTTTTACAACGTATCCATCAATACATTGTATAAAAGTAAATCCCTGGCACGCGTCTGTCTGTATAACTGCACTAATCTCGAGAACCACTGAACGGATTTGGATGTGGTTTAAATTGATATAATCTGCATTTATCGAGGAAGGAATGCGTGTATTGAAAATGCCGTAGCACTTATAAGAGCTCGGATTTAACAGTATTAGTAAATCAAGTAGGGGGAAATGAGCATTTTTCTGCTTTCTGAGCATGCTTTACCAAAACTGCAGTAACGATTGCTATAATTCTCTCATTGTTAGCAAGCTACATGAATGCATCAAGTGGGGCCACAGAGGCTCAGTTGGAAGAGTAGTCTCAAGTGGAGCCACGGTGGACCAGTGAGTAGAGCGATCCCAAGTAGTGACGCAGTGGCCCCAATTGCAAAAGCACTCTCAAGTAGGGCCGCAGTGGCTCAGTTGAGAGAAATATATCAAGCGGGGCCACAGAGGTCCAGTGATTAGAATGATCCCAAGCAGGGCAACAGCGGTGGGGCCACAGAGGTCATGTGGCTAGACCGATCTCAAGTAGTGCCACAGAGGTTCGGTGGATAGAAATATATCAAGTGGGACCACAGAGGCCCAGTAGCTAGAGCGATCCCAAGTAGTGGTGCAGTGGTTCAGTGGATAGAAATATATCAAGTGGGGCCACAGAGGTCATGTGGCTAGACCGATCTCAAGTAGTGCCACAGCGGTTCGGTGGATAGAAATATATCAAGTGGGACCACAGAGGCCCAGTAGCTAGAGCGATCCCAAGTAGTGGTGCAGTGGTTCAGTGGATAGAAATATATCAAGTGGGGCCACAGAGGTCATGTGGCTAGACCGATCTCAAGTAGTGCCACAGAGGTTCGGTGGATAGAAATATATCAAGTGGGACCACAGAGGCCCAGTAGCTAGAGCGATCCCAAGTAGTGGTGCAGTGGTTCAGTGGATAGAAATATATCAAGTGGGGCCACAGAGGTCATGTGGCTAGACCGATCTCAAGTAGTGCCACAGCGGTTCGGTGGATAGAAATATATCAAGTGTTACCACAGAGGCCCAGTAGCTAGAGCGATCCCAAGTAGTGGTGCAGTGGTTCAGTGGATAGAAATATATCAAGTGGGGCCACAGATGCCCAGTGGCTAGAGCGATCCGAAGTGGAGCTGCAGTGTCTCAGTGGATGGCGATATATTAAGTGGGGCAGCAGAGGGTCACTGGCTAGAGTAATCCCCAGTGTGTAAATGACTTTACTGTTACTAGCTAATAAATTTCAAATCACACAAGATTATAAAATATGTTAAATAATATGTCCCTTATACTGTCTTTGTATGTTTCAGACAACCGAAAGATAACTCCAGCAATGAGCTCAGAGACTTCACTCGTCACAGCCCGTAGCGCAAGGAGCAGTAGCAGTGGTCGAATTGTCGTGACGTCACATCGGCGCTAACTTAGCGCTTCGCTACACTCACAGCCGGTCCCATATAACATACTTACCTACCTCTTTAGCAGCTTGCGTGCCGTTAGATTATTTAAACCAAGTACCAACCTTCTAAATGCTGTTCACGATAAAGTGATCACATTTGGTTTGAACATTAGCTAAATGTCACTGGCTGTGTATGCATATATTTTAATGGGCGCATTGAGTGACTTTCGCCCAGTAAAGTTGGAAACGATGGGTAGAAAGTAGTTCCTAATTTTAACGTTTAATTAAAAAGTGTTAGGTAACCATATCTGGCAACTTAAAATTATTTTTTTCGCTTTCAGTTTTTTATACATCAAAGTGTAAACATGAGCTTATTTGTGAAGTATTTTCTTTCTTAATAATTTCACAGTTTCATTTGACCAACGGATGAATAAAACGATTATGCCCATAGTAATTTTATATTTTATATAAAGCTGAGGAATACACAACGTGTATACAAGTAGATCTTTAGCAGGGCTTTCAAAAGTGCGGTTTTTACCGTGAACAACCTATAATACTACACACCACACTAAAGCACACACCTGCAGGGCAATACATCAAACACACATTTGTACACCGACACTTGAATTTAGCTGCTCACACAGAAATGATTCAGTATATCTAGGTTTTTCATGTTACATAATTTCCGAGGAAAAGAAAATTTAAAGTAGTTCAGAAAATTTAAACTAACTGTCTCATTGTTTTGCGAACAAAAGTATGGATAATATAATATAAAACTTGTACTAACATTTAAACAAGAGGCCTCCGAAATAGCAGTACTATATCGTTCTTTTTGAAGAAGTGTTATTAATTCAAGTAATGTTTTAATTCATTGTGTTATACCCAGTGATAATTGCAAGAGAATAATTGTTCATTAAACATAGCACCATTCACAGAGAAAAAAATATGTCATGCAGTTAAGCACAATAATATCTCATGATATTTTGTTGCCGAATTGTTTTGTCTAAGAAGAATATTAAAAAGGCGTCAGCAATATATATATATATATATATATATATATATATATATATATATATATATATTGCATTGCATTGCAGTCTATATTCCCACAAAACCGTTTTGTTCCTTATATATCAACAAATATAGCTGTAACAAACAATATTAAACCTGTACATTAGAGATAAGTTATTCTTAAGATAAATATCTTATGACCACTCACACAAAATTAATTGACCAATATGAGGTTGCAGCTGCATTTTTTTATTGTTTTTAAGTTTAATATTTACCATAAAATAGTAAAATACCTTATATATTGCAATTCTCGCCCATCCAGTTCCTCTCAATATGAGCTCTCATAGATTAAATTATAATACTTAAAAAGAATTATACAACTGATATATATGTTTAATGTCAATGTCTCACATATATTATACATCAATTCTCTTTCAGGTTGCCCTTATAATTTTCTAAAAAAAATTTGCAATTGGGGAGCACAGTTTTTAACGTAATAATTTTCAATTCAGATCCTTCTCATGTCAGTTAATTCTACATTCACTAGTTTCAAATCAAAGTTAAATTAAAATTTAGAGTAACATAACAGGCAGACAGTGTCAACCACTAATCAAGTCTAGACACTTGAAGACAGTTACGAATGAAAGAGTTAATTAACAAACGTGGGGAACAGACTGTCGTTATCGCGTACTGATCGATCGCGGAGTGCCTGATACGTTCGCGATCAAGAATGCGCAGCGCAGCACAACACACACGTTCAAGGCCTGGCAGTCAACCTTTCATTTTCCAGCACCTCACATAACAGCCCCAATTCAAAAGAGAAGGCATCAACGGTTTCCTACCCCCAGAAAACCTATAAAACTCTTCAAACTCCTCCCCACGAACGATCCTACCGTAACGAAGACACTAAAAACCCAGTCCATATCCCCACTATCAGATGCCCCGCAAAAACCAAAACAGATGTCAGGACAACACTACTACAAAATTTTAAATCCCCGAGACCCTTCGCGAGATGGGGACATCTCGTTTCATGACGTGGGAGGGGATGTTGTGGGCGCACCTTAAGTGGTATCCAAGCCTGAACACACCACCACACTTAAACAGTACCCAGGACAGGAGTTGCTGCAATCGGGTGTCCACATTGTCAAACACGGTAAGCGGGAAGCTCCTCTACCAGCCAGGAATTCAGGCCAGATTGCACCACGCGACGCCGACGTTAGGTGCTGCTGAGTGGCGGACTTCGTCTTTCTCGGCGTGACTTCAGTTGGGATGGACCTCTTTAGAAGCACGCTGTGCCAATCATAGACTAGTGATGGGGTAGACCGATCTCGCTGGCTGCGCACAACCAATCTCCGTGTCCCAACATTGAACTGCTTTTCTGCCTACACGTCTAGCAAAAATGGGGTGGTTTGGATTTTAGGTTAGAAAACTGATTTGTGAACAAATGCTTTGAGATAAAAGCATACTTCCTCTAACCAATTTATAATACTGTTTAATTGTATTAAAACTAGTATAACTATTTTATTATTATAATAGTGCTTGTCATTTAAAAATTAAGATATAAACAAACACGTACATCACTGTTGACCATGTGACTTTAACATTTGTGTAGGAGTTTTGTAAGATTAGGGTAGGTCAATGTTGGGTACATGTGCAGAAGACGTCTAAGCGGTCTACCTCATATTTAGTCTATGGTGCCGACCGCCATAACCACCTTTGAACAGGGTGAGTTCTTAAAACGAGGCCCCGTGGACATGTGTGTAACGGAGCGAGGGAATGAGGAAATACAGTCCAGTGTGACAACAAAATACCTATATTAGGTGCTGTAAGTGGCCGCCATTGACCTTTAAGTACTCAAAAAACATACACATACGTAACGGAAATTAATCGATATAAAAATTTAAATAGCATATAAAGCAAGACTTTATTATTTTTACTATTGCACAAAAGGAGCACGTGTTTCCAAACGTAAGTGTCAATCGTCAGGAAAGATATTTCATTATACCGTTAAATAAACAAACATATGAAAACAAAAGACAGCCAAAACCAAACACTGCACACACCACACAGCCTTGTAAATAACTCGGGATGAACGAGTAACAAAACGTGCAAGTTTAGAAGGCTGTAATTTCATCCGTTCGTCCATCAAAAGTTAAAGTTTGCCAACGTTTTGAAGGACGGACGGAGAGAATTAAGGTGAATGGTGCACGAAAATCGTATGTTTACATAATTCTTGTCACAACTTGTTTCATGGAGGATTATTCGAAATTTTCTGTTCGACAAGACGTAAATAACAGTTTTGAACACCTTCTTGCATTGTTACGAATTCACTGCGTTCGTTATTCTCGGAGCACTGAATGACTGTCCCACGGGTCCTCTTATAAAGGACACATCCTGTACAACAGCCTCCAGACACATCGAAAGGTGGGACAAACCCAGTACCTACTTATTTTAATGGCTCTCATAAAATGTTTAATGTAATCAGCTATCATGATAATGTCCCCACGAACAACCATAATTTCATGTAGGCCTAGCGTAATTTGCGTATGTTAAATTAATAACCACATTCTAAACAGTAACAATTTTTATAAATTATTTACGATATATCGCTTTGCCATCTTGATTCACCCCATAAGATAATTGCTTTAAGTAAGATGTCTATATATTATTAAAATAGAGCAATAGTCAGCTATGCCCCTAACCCTAACTCATTCCGACCCAATGTACATACGTGTAGGTCATTTTTGGTCTGTGTTGCACAGTACGATGTTCAATGACCAATGATCTTACTTGTGGGTAAATGATTCGCAAACCGTTTTACTGGTGTACGTCATAATTGGTTAATATAACTGTAGCTGAACATTTAGCCTACAGTTCATTGATTGTGACAACTAAACAGGTGTCGTGTCAATTTATTTTCAGCATTCATCATAAAGTATGTTGTTTGCAACACCTGAAACTGTACATTTAAAGTGTGTCTGAAAGGGTTAATGTATATAAGATACGAAATATTACTTCGTAACATCATGATTAGGAACTCCTGGTTTTTCGTGAACAGATTTAATGTCCAGTTGAAGTTAATAACGCTTTAGCTTAAATCCAAATCGTGATTAGAAGATCTAGGTATTTTCGCGTTTTAGGTGTCTGCCCGTGAATCACAGACATACAGTATCGGGGTAGCATAATTGTGACTGGCCAATCAAGTAAGCATAATGTCTTCTCACAGAGACACACCGCCAATAAGAAAAAGAATACGGCTGGCACTCCCGTAGGGTATTGAAATATAGTATGCGAGGAAATCTCTTCATGAAATTCCGGTGTCCCTACTCAAGTTTGCGAAGAGAGGAAAGTCTGTTATCATACCGAAGTTACCTTGTGAATCTCTGACCCAACAGCAACGACTATTGGTAACACGAACGTTTTCAGTCACGATGTGAAGTCGCCTTTTTTTTTTTTGTCCTACTCGACAACAAAGGGCTACTGAAACGAATTCTGAACTAACGCAAATTCACAACCTTCAATAATATCACTCTCAAAAGAAAATTCCATCTGTCGGAGCGACTTCTTCTCTCGCTGGTATGACTCAACGTCGTAGCAGTGTGTATGCCTGGCAACGCGACAATCGGTCATCGCATTTTCGCCTCAGCGATTCCCTCTCCCGGGAGATCCTTCGTCCTTTATTCACTCGCCTGTTCAACAACCAGTACATTTTATACCATCAGCCGCAACCTCATTTTCAGTAACACGACTTTCCAAACTAAGATTATAGTGAAGTGTTTATACCGTCATACGAAACTCTGTTCAGTAAACTTGTGTTTCGTGTGTTGTTTTATGCCGGAAATCACTAGTATCAAAACAATTTAAAAAATAATTAATCCTTTTTGTTATGGTGATACGAAAAGGGAATAAATTATTCACAGAAAATAAAAAAATATGACAAAAATGTATTAAATTTGCATACATTGCTTGGTAAAACATAATTAAAAAATGGTATTTCGGAACCTGATTTTAAGCCTGCAACATATTTATTGCGTGTTAGTTATTTTGGTGATTACAGAAACATTATATAATCACTCTGCGAACACACACACATTATTTCAACCAATTAAACATCTTGTTTTACACTTCAACTTATCCTAGTTGTACATTTCGTACCATATTTGCAAACGAAGTCGAGGTTTCGTTGTTTATACAACGCACAAAACCTAAGATTCAATGCGAAATTTGAATTACAAATCTCGATTACGAGAAATGGCGAAACCTCACTTTCGTGGCGTTTACGCCGTACACAAACTCTATTTTCTGAAACCCACGTTACCGACATTCTGATTTCAGGTGTAAATTTCAGTGAGTAAAATTTAAAATAAACTTACTTCATAAGAAATTGTTTGGGCAACAGAGGATATAAACGTACTAATGTTAGCGAGTTGATTATATGTATGTATGTGTGTATATATATATATATATATATATATATATATATATATATATATATATATATATATATATATATATAGTGAAACCCTCAAATATAATTCCCACATAAGAACTTTTCCTGGTTAATAAGTTGAATAATTTTGCACCTTGTCTGTTTGCACATTTTAAATTTAACCCTTTTAAGAATTTTTCTTAGTAAATAGGCATTATACTTTCAGTCCCATCAGAAATGTCTTAAAAGAATTTAATTATATATATATATTTATTTATATATTTTTACATGCGTGTGAACTCGGCAGACAGTATAGATGCCAAAGTAAAGAAAATCATACTAAATTACTTAAAATATGATTATATAGTTTTAAAAAAGTAGTAGTTGTCAGTTGTAAACTGAGAAAGTACACTAAAAGCTTTCATCACTTAGCGAAATATACTAAACTGATAGTAGTTGGAAAAACCAAAAAAAAAATTAATTTTCAAGAAATCTTGCTGATCTTATTGACATAGTGCTTAGTGAGGCATTTAGTTCATGAAGTAGCCGCAAAATGCTGTACCAAACTATTACTGTTACCATTGCTGGTACACAGCCCTATGAATGTCATGTTTTCTTTTTAAGGCTGTTGCCTGATCTGAAATCAGTGGGAATTGGGTATAGTGAAATACATATTAGTGAAATTGATTTTTAGAGCCAATTTTGAAGATATAAACTTGAAACGAAAACCTAAGTGTGAGAAATTATTCTGTCAAACTCTGTATCAAGGCAAATATAACAATTTATATTCGGCAATTTTTTATTTAATAATTGTATTTTCCAATCTTTCCAGGAAACATACAATACTTTAATGTTAGAAAAGGCTTTGGCAGTAAAGAAATTCGTATATTTCTGCTCAAAAAAGTAAATGGTGTTATTTATCTATCTTTAACAGGAACGCCAAAAAAAACCGAATTATATTTTGCAAATGCATGGTTCAAGGGCAAATGTTACAGGCTGTTCACGATCAATTGAGCACTTTTTAAGGCCCTCCCAACAGGCATTAACCCTTAATTAATGTATTATATTGCAGCATCGGGCATTAATTTTTGAGAGAGGTGACATTTATACACTCTATTTATTAGTCACATGTCAATGTTTATATTAAAAAGTGGCGGAAAGATAATAATAAGCTAAGAGGAAAAATTTAGCAGGGCCTTAAAAAGTGCTCACTTTATTGTGAACAGTGTATACAAGAGGGAGAGCCAGCAGGTTAGTGCCGGGAGACGATTGGCCGGCTGGCTACCTGGCTCGCCGGATCACGTGGTGAGCCGTTCATAGAACGACAGCCCATTAGTTGTTAAAAATAGCCCCAGCCTCATACTTTGAATGTAACCATCTTCAGATCCACCCCCCCCCCCCCTCATCTACCCATCCCATCAGTAATTTTTTTTCCAGCGTGTCGCTATGTGATATGTCAGCCTCTACCCCCCCCCCCCTAAATCCCTTAGTATTACCGAAAATATAAGATGTAGTGGGCTTAAGTGTAGCTATCAACATGTATTTAGTGAAAAATGTTTGCATATACAGCTGCCTTATTAGTAAAACTACACTTACTCACCCCAAATTGATCTTTTAAACTGTACGGTACGTTGGATAGTTTTACCATTACAAAAGCAATATTTACTTTCGAATGTCTGATCTCATAACTGGTTTCATTCTGCAAATTTACTACCATTTCAAGTAATTCTTCTACAAGAATAACAATACAACGTGTCACATTTTATCGCGTACCACGCTACAATTTATTCTTTAACTAACAAAAAACTTGCAAGGTAGTCATAGAGATAACGGCCGTTTCCATTCTAATAGTTGGGTTGTCCACGAGAAGCTGGAAGAATTATTTGGAATAGTACGTATTATATCAACACTGATAAAGCCGATCACGATAAAATGAACACTTTTGAAATCAGCGTTAGAAAAAAGTCACCGCTCGTACCTGCATATATTTTAAAGGGCGCGCTGAGAGACATGCACCTAGTAAAGTTGGTAACGAATGGAGGGAAACTAGTTCCATGTTTAACGTCTAATTATAAGTTTTAGGTAACCATGTGTGATAACTTATATAGTGTCTTTCGCTTTCTGTATATATATATATATATATATATATATATATATATATATATATATTAACGCATTTAAATATAGAAAGTATCAGATTTGCAAAATATTCAGTTTTCTTATAATTTCCCAATTTGACTTGACCGAAGCATGAATAAAGTGATGAGGCCCATAGCAATGTAAATTTTGCATAACGCGGAATAATACACACCTCGCATACAAGTATATCTAAAACAGGGCTTTCAAAAGTGCTCAGTTTACCGTGAACAACCTATAATAACAAGTTTCGAACTCTGCTACCAGATTCAAAACTCGTTTACACATCGAAGCTGTAGTGGAACTGGAAATAATAGAGCTCTCGCCACACATTAAAAATCATCTAACCACATTACAATTACACAAATATTAGTAATAGCAGTTTTAAAATTTTAATTACTTGCACTTTACAACTTAAAACTCTTTCAAAAATGGTTCGTTAATTTGGCCTTGTATCCATCTGTTGCCGAGAAAATTGTCTCACTTTGTCAAGTAGGCAATGAAGGTTTATATTTGGTTTTAACTTAAATACAGGACGAATCTTTTATATTGTACCATTCCAGGAATAATTTGACAAACACACACTCCTACAGTGTGATATGTCGCTTTTATTTCAGTGAATAAATTCAGACAGCTTACAATTTCAGAATGTTGTGTCATAGCAATATTTTCTGATATCAAAACACATGACGTATATTTATATTAGAACACTGACAAAACCATTAACAGTCTTGGCGCAATAGCGTAGGAACTGGGAAAGCAAACACGAGCTAATTTGCAGGTATGATAATTCAAACATATTTCAAACTTGTCACTTAAAACTTGCCACATTGCAAACAGGGCCGAAGTACCACTATATTTCATCGACCATGCCACTACTCGCATACAAAAAAATAATATAAAACATATCTCCACACATTGGCCTTATACAAAAATTTTTATTATTAACAATCGGGTGACATAATCAAAATCCTACTCTTATTTTGCTGTATTCTTCACCAAGCATTTATATCAAACCACTTTTTAACTGAACATTCTGGTCTTCACACTCAGGCATGAAAGTAAAATATAGATTGTCATCTAAATCATTATCGTGAACGAGATGCCACTCATTAACATCTGCTACACCTTGTTAAAAGAATTATCACCCAGATTGCAAACAATCAATTTCCACAATTAAAGACAGGTCATTACTCATAAATAAGAACGTTATCCCATTTATTTGTTTGCATACATTTTTTTTACGTCGCTCATTCGAGCAACGAGGGGCCAGCGTGACCAAAGGTGACGCCATGGGATACGACGTATGGTAATTTTCCGGTTTTTGTGAGGCGTGGCGGCGAAGGCCCCGAAAAATGGAGACTCTCTCCTTAACTGCCGAGATGAGCGGACCAGTGTAAGTTAGGCTGCTGATATTTCACGTTATAGGCTGTTCACAAATAAGTACAAATGTTCTTCCTCTGCAGCCATGGAATTAAAAGTTATTTTTAATTTTTCCAGGGACATCAGAAATATAGGTTCACCAGCAGACGCTGTACTTCCGACGCACTACGCTTTGTAGAAGACGAGGATGAGCTGAGGAAGCGAATTAGCACGGTGAGAACATCTGAGTCTACTTTCCGAAGGAACGGTAGAAATAATCACTTCTATGTGTTTGTGTGTGTCCCACTTTTGAACCCGAATGTGAACAAACTTAGTACATATAAAGTAACTTACGTACTTGGGAAAAATAGCCGACATGTATGCCTACTGACCGTGTAAGGTCCTTGCTTTCACAATGGCGGCCAATTCAAAATGTAGTGCTGTTCACGGTAAAATGAGGACTTTTGAAAGCCCTGCTTAAGATCATCATGTATGCACGTGGTGTATTCTTCCGCCTTATGTAAAATCAACATTGTCGTGGGCCTCATCACTTTATTAATTCGTCGGTAAAGTGAAATTGTGAAATTATTAGAACAGTAAATATTTAAGGAATCTTCTTATTAATACACTTCGATGATTAAAAAAAAATCAAAAATGTTTATCTAACACTTTCTATACGACGGTGAAATACGGAACTACTTCCAATCCATCGTTACCAACTTTACTAGGCGTATGTCACTCAGAGCGCCCTTGACAAAATATGTGCAGGTAGGGGCAGTGGATGATTTCTAAGGTTGATTTAAAAGTGCTCACTTTATCGTAAACAGCCTTTACCTTTCGAACGTCCCCACTTCCTAATGACAGGGAAGGTGTTGAGAGGCCCCGTAAGTCGTAAATATGCGGGGCATAAACCGGGAAGAAGTCCCAGACGCATTTGTTTGGTATTTTGAGCGCAACGAGACGCCTGCTGCTGATGTGAAGTCAGGGTAGGATATGTGATTGAATGTGTCAGCCCCTTGGTGTATATATGAATCTGCCAGCTGCCTAAAGCTAAGGACTACAAAAATATTTTTAAAGTAAATGTGTTTTGCTACGAACAATAGAATTCTGTTTCACCAAACTCAATACACACTTGGACTGTGAAACAAAGTTGCGCAAAAAATGGGATAGCCAGTCGTGTACTACTTTCAACAGCACAACGACAATAAACATACAGGCACCATAAATAGGGAGTGATTAATCAGGAATGTTCCCATACAATCAAAAACACCTCCACATTCCGTAGACTTATATCTAGAGACCTGAAAAATTAGCAAATGCAATCAAACGAAAAATAACCCGAATTGTGACATAAAAAACGAAAATTTTGCGATTTTTTGAGAATTTCAGCTGTAATTCACAAATTGTACAAAATCCTGTAGTATTTTCGTAAATTATTATTGTTTTATGCCACATAGCCGCTTCTTAAGACGTATTTTATGTATTTTTGGGTATTCGAATACGAATGCATTCATAAGTTGGCCAGTAGATTTCTTCGATTTATCACTTTAAACGAGAACGTGCTTACTTCCCATCACGTGTATTTACAGCCAAAGATAACATGAGCGCAAGTGATGATACGTCACATTGTGTGAACATTCTACTCGCAGCCCTGCAAAAGTTTGTTCATTAGGAAAACACGCCTTTGTAGTGTTCTCGTCCACCAAGCACCATGTCATCTATGGAATTCACGCGTTGTTTACATGCGTACCGTATCATCGTCACGTTTTAACCAACAATTCTTTATTTTTTACAAATCAAACGGTGCGGCGTTGAAAAATGCGTTTATATGCATTCATTTACGTAGAATATATTTGTAAATCAATTTATCACGTATTCTAAACTTGTATTCGTCCAGTAAACTGTATTTTTATCATACACATTCTCTGTAAATATACGCGGTAAAAAAAATGAGACGTTCTGAAGAAACGAAAATTTTGTCAGTTGTTGAAAGTTTCTCTAATTTCTTTTTTTTTTTTTTGCTGTTCGTACAAGGCATTTATATTATTTTTTTTAACAGTGCTTTTATAGTTGTGTATAAATTGTTTACATTATTCTTTTCATGAAATAGTATGCCCTTGCCAGTGCATTGCGACCGTTTGTTGTTCCAGGTGACGGGCAGAATACAAAATCTTAAGTAAAATCTGAACTTGTTTTCAATGTTGTCTGTTGATAAACCGTTGTCTGTATTAAAACCATAACTATATTTCTCTGGGAGTTAAGAATTTTTGCACGGAAATAACAATAGATATAAAACACCGCTTATCAATAGAAATAACGTTGCCAATTTCAGGTTTTATGAATAAAGTGACATATCTCAAATTATGTATGTCTTTATAAAAAGCAGATTAAAAATTGGAGCAATTCTCATACAGAAACCTGCGTTTTTGTAGCAAGAAAATAACAGCTATTTTTGACAAAAATAACACTTTTTTTTTTCTCAAAAAAATATCACATATTTTTGAAAAAAAAAATAATAACACCTACTTTTTCAGGTGTCTACTTATATCACATAAAACATTTATGGGCGATTTTGAAATGAAAAGTTCGCAAGGGAAATGTGACATCAAAAGAAGAATTAAAACAAGTGGTCTTACAAGAATGGGACAAAATCACCCCCCCCCCCCCTTAAGGCCAACTGCTTGTGAATTCCACGGATAGTAGGTACCAGGGAGTAGTCAGATGTAAATGATACGACACCAGATACTACAGTGCCGGCGTAATGAACATTTTGCTTAATTGCCTTCAAGTGTACGCACAGAAAAGGTACACCCACATGAGAACATGATGTGTTTCTCAGTTTACTGTGGGGATGAAATTATGAAAGTACCTATTAATATATTTTTTTAATGCATATGTTGTGCATGCCACTTGGAATATGTAATCAAATTATAGCATAATTTGAATGTATTTACGCATCCACAATATTGTATTTTATTTTCTCCGCAGCTCCACAAGCATAAGAAAGATACATACTGCAAGTCTTGTACAACTTCAGTGCATCGTGGCGCAGAGGCTAGCAGCACTCGTCCATAACAGCAGTGTCGTAAGTATTGCGTTAACTGCTGCGCATGAACATATAACTATTTCGCACGAGATCTTAACTGTCTTATGACTAGCTTTCATCCCTACGAAATATTGTAGCTTATATCTACAGCATTTGTTTAGTTTGTTATTTCATGAGCAAGTGTTGTACCTGGCAAGTGGACAATACATGCAGCATTCAGTGTGATACTACATTCCAGGGAATATGAGGAAACTTTTTCTACAGTACATCAGTCTGCAAAACAGGACGATTCATAATTACACCAACTAAGGTACGAGGTGGTTACTCATGAAAATATGTTCATACACCTATATAAATGCGTAAACAATGGAAAAAAACAGTATAGTCAATTTATAGTTACTTCCAAATTTTCTGAAGCCTTGCTAAAATTCTTTCCAGGATAACTCTCTGTCTCGTACAAACAAAGCTTAACAAAGTCTTAGAAAATTACACCAACATGGAAACAACTCGCATTCGTGCGCACTCAATTAGGTAATATTCTTCAAGATAACTATTTCGTACTAGGTATTACCAACACACTAGGCATTACCAACACACAAATATCTTAAATACTATACTAACTACCCACCCTCAAGCATACTCAAACACACCATGTACACAATGCCAACCAGCTCCATACATCCATCGTCATTTAAAACCATTCTTGGCTAAAGAATGGGAACAGGTGAGTTGCACCACCCAACAATCTAGAAGAGTTGGTAATCTCCCTTCGTTTTTTTCTTTAGCCCATACATTCACCCAATCTCACACACACCCACCACAAATTAGTATATCTCAACTAATTATTTGAAAGTTATCAGAAAAGCCGATACCAATATTTAAAAAATACTTACAATAACGAAAAAGTGCAACACATTTTATAATAAAAAATATTTTAATGACAAATGTTAAAGAATACTAGTGAAAAAGAAGCCCTAAATGTTATCCTTATTTAATTACATCACGTTTACCAACACAATTCCAATAGTGTTAATTGAACATGGTGTGGATGTTGTTTGGTGCGAGGTAGCAACCCCGGGCCACAAGCGGTGAGCGCGGCGTGTGTGGAAGCTGGCTGGCCTGAGCGAGCGGGCTCCAGGTGGCTGGCAGGGTAGCGCAGTTGGTGTCCGGACCTCAGGCGGTGAGCGGCGAGCACGGAGCACAGTGAGCCCGGACCTCAGGCGGTGAGCGGCGAGCACGGAGCACAGTGAGCCCGGACCCCAAGCGGTGAGCGCAGCGAGCGTGGAAGCTGGCTGGCCTGAGCGAGCGGGCTCCAGGTGGTTGGCAGGGTAGCGCAGTTGGTGTCCGGACCTCAGGCGGTGAGCGGCGATCACGGAGCACAGTGAGCCCGGACCTCAGGCGGTGAGCGGCGAGCACGGAGCACAGTGAGCCCGGACCCCAAGCGGTGAGCGCAGCGAGCGTGGAAGCTGGCTGGCCTGAGCGAGCGGGCTCCAGGTGGCTGGCAGGGTAGCGCAGTTGGTGTCCGGACCTCAGGCGGTGAGCGGCGAGCACTGAGCACAGTGAGCCCGGACCCCAGGCGGTGAGCGGCGAGCACGGAGCACAGTGAGCCCGGACCTCAGGCGGTGAGCGGCGAGCACGGAGCACAGTGAGCCCGGACCTCAGGCGGTGAGCGGCGAGCACGGAGACAGTGAGCCCGGACCCCAAGCGGTGAGCGCAGCGAGCGTGGAAGCTGGCTGGCCTGAGCGAGCGGGCTCCAGGTGGTTGGCAGGGTAGTGCAGTTGGTGTCCGGACCTCAGGCGGTGAGCGGCGATCACGGAGCACAGTGAGCCCGGACCTCAGGCGGTGAGCGGCGAGCACGGAGCACAGTGAGCCTGGACCCCAGGCAACTGGCGCGGCTGGTAGCCAGACCCCAGGTGGTGGCATGGTTGGCCGGAGCAGCGGTGAGCGTGGGTGCTTGACGACAGGTCGATCAACAGTGCTACCGATAACAGGTAAGTTCGCCTCCCATTGCAATTGACATAAGAATGCTGCGGAGAGCCCAGGGTGTTGTATTTATACACCCGACCACCCTCCTTCCCACTTCTCCTTTACGTACCATATGCATGGAAAATTGGTTTAAATGAAATCAAAATGCATCGCTATCAATGGAATAATGTTTTTGAAACGTTTTCCTTTAAAATTTAATTATATTTAAACAAAAATTGCGATAACTAAATGTTTATTTCGCGAACGAACGTGTTTTCCGAACTTTGCCGTGGATAGTATGGCATTTGGTGTACTTTTGAAATGTGTATATTTAATCAGTAATAATAATTATATGTAATTATTTTTAATAAGTGTTTATTTACCGATTTCGTGAACGAACGATTTTCTGTTCTGAAATGTATTGTGGAAGATGTGTTGCAATACAGCCTTTTAATATATTATCAAACATTAAGTGTATGTATTTGAATACAATTTTTCGTAATGTTTGCGAATAATTTCTATTCTGAATTGAAACACTTATATTTAATGATCAAATATTAGATGTATTTAAGTGTTTCGTTCATATGCGATAATGATATGTAACGTCTCCCGGTTTGTATGTTCGGAAGCTTATAAGGATAGGGCTTACAAACTAACTTGAAGTAACACCCATGCCGTACCCAGGATTCGAACCCAGAACATCCGATCTGTAAGTCAACATGCAAACTAATTGCACTACGGAGGTCGGCAAAGTGAATGAATAATTTGGTGTTATTAATTATAGTGTAATTTAGATAATCAATTCGTATAAATTACTGTCGGAAAGCAATACCTTCAGTAGTTCTAAGCATTGCTTTGCCAAACAAATGTTCGCTTCCTTGGCAGGTTGGTCTCAAATTTGTCTCACATGTTATTAGATTTTCTCGGGAGTCTTTGGTTTTCCTCGGCCTTTTTTAATTACACCACTCATTTCAATTTCCTGTTACTGAAAAAAAAAATTTTGGTATGAGTAATCATGCAAATTACCACTTGTTTTGCTAGAAACCAAACATTTAACACTTTTGAATTCATAACTTTTAGAAATTCAGTCATAATTTTAGCATATTTAATTTATAGCTTTAAGTTTCATCTGTTAAGATATTTGATTAACCAAGGTAGCAAATGCATTTATATTTTCTCACACTGATATATAATTTTAAAGGGATTTGGTAAAACAACTATACACAGTCAAATTATTTTTTCAATCGTATTTATTTGGTGAGACACACCCAGTAGCCAAACTGATTATAATGTATAATTGTATGTATACCTTTACTACATTCTTCGAAATACTGAAACATAATAGTATTATCTGTATGGTAATTAACATGTTTCATACTCTGGTTTTCCCCACAATATGTTGTCACAATACATTTACGCTCAGTCTTAAAATTATATTTTTTTCTCTATCATGTATGGTCTACAGTGATTGACAGGGCACTTTGAACCAATACATTCATTTACACTAGATTAAAAGTACATGGTTTATTATGTTTTAACCTATAGCCATGAAAATATGAACATTTAAAGTTCATATCAGACGCACACATTTCCTTGTAAGTGATATGTGAATATGGTAGTTCATACCTTACAGAAAACAAACCATATTCAATAAATGAGTACTTGCCATTCGGCATGAACATTATTCTGAATTAGCTACTTCACGCGCATAAATGTTGCACATAGACCGAAACACTAAACTTCCTTGTTCGAAAATAGGGTTGTGGATGTCTCCCTCGCAGGTTTTCTGATAATGGATGTTGGTTCCATGGTGAGGTCTGGTGAGATGATAGGTGATTACTCCATCCCTGCATTCCTCTTCTATCTCTTCGCTAAGGCTAGCTATCATCAGGTCTTCTAGTGTAGATGGAAGTTCACTGTCGGGATAGATACCTCACAGCACAATCGTTGCTGCCAATCCTTCACCGAATCTGGTGCTGAGACTAACATCGAAGGTGTAGCACCAATGTTCGATATAATTGCATACTTGAACTTGTAATACCCTGTCGATAGGTTTAAATAATACTCTTCTGTATCCTACTTGCAGGACTTCGTAAATGTCCGTAGGTTTGAACACACTAACCATGACTGGCCGTTTATTATCTCACACCTTCCTTTATATTGATTCAAATTAATGTGTAAATGCTTCTCAATGGCTAATTAGATAATAGAGACATCCCACCAATTACCTGAATTAGAGATTCTTGCTTTGAAAAATTAATTTTACAATCCAACATCCCACAGGGATACATAAATTCTTGGTTATCATTGTGAGTAACATGTTCCTTGTAGTCACATCTTTTTCGCTCCACACTGTAGGAATATAGCAGCAGTCCTTTCTCATTATGTATTTAATTTTATGTAATGAAGTATGTTTCGTGACGTGTTTTGCTTGAGATTCTCATGCTAGTCCGTTCACACTGCAGGGTAACTCACTGTCTGGATGTATATTATATAAAGCACCATGGTATCCATAAAAAACATCCAAAACTTCTAAAGTATATGTTGGGCTAATAAGGGAGAAGTGTCAATGCTCTTTCCTGCTGTACATTTTAATCTGTAATGTTGTGTTATCTTCTTCTCGAAATCGTACTCTCCTCTATTCCAGAGTAATACTTGCGTTCTTGACTGTCGGGTTTAACCTCTCCACTGTGACTGACGTTTCAGTATATTGTCCTTCCTTTATATAGGTTCGAATTAATATGTCAATGCTGCTTCTCATTGGCTATTCAGTTGTGAGTGATTCACCACCATTTATTCGAGAGTGCATCGTCGATTAGTTGTAAGCGCTCCACCAATTAGTCACATTCGTTCCACCATCTTGAAGTTTACTAACTTGCGCAGTATAGAGTGCGCTCCATACATTAACAACTTTGCTGTGCTCTGTTGCTCCGCCTTTGGGCTGTCTTGGCAATCTACCTGCTTCCTATTCCTTCCCATATCTATGGATCCCCTCCTACCATGCATGAGCGTCGAGCTTCTCTTTTATTGGTCGCTGGCTACAGTTAGAAGTTTGGACCTTCTGCTCATGCTGGTGGCTCGTCCATTTCTACTCCAGCAAACATTTGAGTGACTTCGCTTTAATTTCTGTTCCTGGTCCTGATGGGTTTTCTTGCAATGTTTGGTTGCTACGCATTACAACTTTGTAGCTGACGACAATTAGAATATCATCATGGCTGATGGTGAGAAGCATAGGTGGGTTTGCAGTATATTGCATTGAGCTTGAATTAAGATTTAGTGTGTGCTAGTCAAAAGAATTCTAGGGTTGCGCATGTAACTTTTATTCTAAATTCATTTAATGTCCGTAGTGTTTAAATTCTGGTTTTCATTTAGCTCATTAGTTGCGAATGGCCCGTAGAGTTTTCTGTTGCGAAGCCTTGCACTTAAATTATGGTTGAAAATAGTTTTGGATATTCATATTTTGCCAGCCGCCTGAAACATGATGGCTTGTTAAATGGGTCCGCACCTACTTATGCAACATGGTGATACAATACAGGTTACCCACATGAAATATTATTAAATGGTACGAATCGAGGATGGTTCGTTGGTTTAATACATGTTTTTTAAATTGTGCTTGTTAGAACACATTTTAATATTCACTAGACTTTGTAAGGTCGTCACGGCGCTCTAGTAAATGTCAGTATATAATTTCAATATTAATGCGAGAAGAGCAGATATATATTTTTAACTTCTTTTAACTTTAATTTCTCAGAATCCAGTACAGCAATTGTATTTTTTCTATTGAGTATATATTTGTGTGTTAATGCTTAGTACTGGTTGGTTAAATGAAGTAACCCTTATTTACTATGAATTTTTCTTAGCACTTGGTTATATATTTTTTTAAAGCAAAGCCCATTTTCTTTGTGTGTGTTAATACATTTTTATGATAAATTGGTATTTTGATTGAGCTGCTTGAAACCCGAATAAATTGAGTGTGTTGGAATATGTAATTTTTTTGTATTCTTGTGACAGACGTCACAACTTTCCCAATGCCATTTTCGTTAAATCGAATTTGCAGGTGCAAGTGTTGTTTAGTCATATATAGCACTTCCACATTCCACAAGGCAAAACTAGACGTCGACCACTTCCTTGGATTTGAGTGACGTATTGCTTATTATTGCAGGTTTCATTTCACAATGTAGGACTGTTGTAGAATTCCCTCATTAATTTATTATTCTTTGTTTGTTTATATCCTGATACTTTGTTATTTCTTCACATCGAACCCGGAACCTTAGTTCGTTTGGAGAACATGGAAGCTTCGTATCAGGTCGCATGTTGAACATCAGTGTTCTTCGCCATTGCAGAGTCGGATTTGGTAGGGTCTATAGTAGGTTAGCCAGAACCATACTTTACCATATCCACATACTATGCTCTCGCAAGATCTTGATGGATTGAACCTCTTCATTTCAATGGCGGAAGTGAACTGACGTAGGAGTTGCAAGTGTTCCTGTATTTATAACTTTTCTCACTATAGGTTGTAATAAACCTTCCTTACTAATGCAGTTAAACCTACCATGGGTGTTGGTACACATGCTCTCTTAACGCTTCACTTTTACACAGTGAACAAAACATTTGTTTCGAACATTGATGAATATTATAGTGTTGTACAAGTGAATTAAAAATTGGGCATTCATAGTATCTTCTAATTTTTATAACTTCTGCACTAGTTAAAGTCTTCATAAGTTCCTTTTGCGTTTCTTCCAGTACATATACGGATATTGTTCGAGGAGCGCATCATTTATATGTTCGAATAAGTCTTTATACTCTAAAACACAGGAGCCCCATTTCAAGTCACGTACTTCGTATATTTAATGTTGATACATCATTTGTATCTCAGGGCTTAAAACAGACCATGGATGAGGGGGTTTAAAGCTTATAACTTTAGTGCAATTTACATTGTTTGAATATGATATAGTAAGCTCTTTAACAGTAAAATACTTATCGTAATGGTTTTCAAACCCTTGCACTTAACTTATGATGGTTAGTCTGTATCCTTCTTAAACAAGTTCATGCCAGAGTTGAAAGTAATTAAGACATAACATTTATTGACACTATATACCTGATATCTCAATGTGTTTGCAATATTTCCGTTGTCGCTTCTGAATCAACTCCGGAATCTGACATTGTTTCATAGAGAGGGTTGATATGTTTCATTACTTGCTGTATTCTTCTCAAGATACATGCTCTCCTCAAATGATACGTATTTGTATCGTTAAATAAAGCAGGAGTGTCGTACGGACAAACGTCACACGGGAGGTATGAAACGATATCCTTGTCCGCCCTTACCTCCTCCGAGAGGAATGGGTATATGTATTGAATTTCGTGAGATGCGAAGGTAATAATGAATGTCTTCGGTAATACTGCTTATTGGTCTTCAACGTTTAAGCTGAGCAATGTTTTACTACACCCATCTGCTGGAATGGCATTACATACTTGTACACATTCTTCATTGCAGTTATGGCAACAGTGCCGTCGTGCATTTTACCTGATTACCCGAACGACCACAGATGTATATCTCAGTGATGGTAACGATGTCTGATGTACGTCTCGGTGATGTTGGCGACCACAGATGTTGCTCTTGGTGATGATGTTGTAAGTCTCGATGCTGATGACAGATTTGATCAACAACTATTGCAGGTCTCGGTGATGCACTCCCGACACGGATTACGATCTGACCTTGACGATTGCTGACTTTACACTGAGGAAATATTAATTTATTACCTTCTTATAAGGTAATCTAATCCAAAATGGCGTCCGTGTTCCTTTGATTTTTGATCAAATAAAGCCTTTTCGGAAATTCTTTTGAAATATCGATAAATTATCCTTTTTACATGTCCTATAGAGTTAATTTCAGGCTGGAAACATGGCATGCAGTGTTGATTTAATAATATTTTGTGGATTTCATATTGAATTGAGTGTACATTGGTGTACGTATACACATTTATACAATAATTCATTGGGTGAACAGTCCAATAAGATATGTATGCTGGAATATCCAAAGACATTTTAGACTTCTGTGGAAATATTTAAAAGATAGGGCTGATTGTAAAGAAATGTATGATTACATAATTTCATAATACATGATTTGTTAGAATTTAATGACACATAGATACGAAAGTTGAGATATAATCCAATATTTGAATTTTAAACTGACGTCTAATAGGGACGTTTACACGCAAGTGCGGAGAACAACGTACTAGCTTTTCTTGGTTATATGAGGTTATAGACCAATACTTGAAAGTACGTCCGAATATCCACACACATTTCTTTAGCGTGCTTTGAAGCTTACGTGATTACCCATTTTGTTATTGTTAGTTAGATATATTAAATGTTTGTCAGTTCTTTGAGACATGTAGCATCAACATATATTTTATAGAATCGGAATTGGATGTTACATGTTGGAAAATGGTTATTGATGTAGAATTGTCTACGGTAAATCAAATAGTTACACCAGAAAAACAATATTTTCATATAGTTTTAAAACACATAATGTATAAGTCTTGCCAATATCGCGTAATAGTTAGTAACATTATCTATTGTTTTACCAAAAATTTTGGTGTATTTGCCTTGTGCGGGATTGATCGTATTTATTGTTATAATTTCCCGGCATTATAATAAGCGGGACGTAATTCATCGTGTTTAGATGCTAATTCGACTCATTAATGTTACATTGATGTTTAGTTTCCCAGAATATATTTCTAGGTTTGTAATTGGTCGTGTTTCAGTGTGATTTTATTTCTTGTAAATGGTAATTATTGTGCATATTTATATTGATTTTAATTAATTGTTGGGTTGTTAAAATTTTTATTTCCTGAAAGTGAACGGGTTAAAGTTAGTTGGGACGTAGTTCCGTTTTTAGAATCCGTTGAGAGATATTTGGACAATGCCCTAGGCGACCGTTGGTCTATAGAGGTTGCAGGTAACTGTAAGGGTGGGAGAGAGACAGAGAAAAACAGAGAGAGAGAGATAGCGTATGGCAGGGCAGAGCAGGGCAGCACTCTCGAACGCCCCCTGTAACGGTAATAGATCTGTTGTTCTTGGACACCCCTCCTGGCTGCACTCTATCCGCTGGAGAGTATACGCAATGCTGAGCGAAGGTAACCTCCATAAGCTTTCATTAGCAACATACGCTACGATGGGAGACACAATTGTAGATGCGCTTGTTCATATAGCAAATTCGGTTCGTACATTTTGTAAACGTGTAATACACTTAGGTGCGTGTCACAGGCCGCCGCGATCCGATAAAGGAGAGTTGTCTGTGGCGACCGGATACGCTATCGTTGGGTTGAGGGCGAAGCTAACGCAGTATGCTTAGAACTACTTTACGTGTTCTTGTTGTTTTGATCAAACTTTTCGTTTTTCTAGGAAAAAGTGCTCCGATGGTAATTTGTCTTTGTGCATGTTTAATATGTTTAACATATGGTTGTGTGTGATTAGGTATTCATCTTTTCTTCGTATCGTGTGACATGTGTAAATGTGGTGAATCACCTCTGTAGTTCACTTTAAAAGTAACCACAAACAAAGATTCCATTTCATAGCAATTTAATTACTATTGCAACTCTTTACATCGCACCTGTTACAGGCATGCATATTACAATAAATTAATAGCAAATGTTTGCAGCTTGTGTGCTTAATAATTCAATAAGCGTAATAATATCCTCTGCTCGTATAAATCACGCACATTCCCAGTGATTTACAATCATGTTAAAACTGACTACAGGTAGACTGAGCAACACCCCATGCTTTTAAAGGAGGGCAAACATAACGCCCTATACAAATTTTAGTACCATTCGAATACTCCGCAATACAAGCGGTCTTGAATGTTAATGGGTATTCCATATAAACATAACGGTGCCAAGCATTAAAATTCAAAGTGTAAAGATTAATATCAATTAAAACCCAAAAATATTTAATTAGGGGACAAATATGATTACTCCCAACAACCATCCCAGCACTAAATTCCACCTAAAATCCAGTGAAATACAGCATGGATCATGCTCCTCAATGTAAGTACATAGTTAGGGTGACGTGTCTTTGACTAGAGTTAGACCATTTTATGTTACTGCAATTTCCAACATAAATGTCGGATTCAAATTCCTCACTACTATTATTCCTATTTTACTCTCAGCGCTATATATCTTTCAAGTAGGCGTAGCCGATTCATGTACAAGCGCCTTAATCCACAGAAAGGGGAACCTTCACTGTCAATTAATACCCATAATATTCATGAACACATTCCTAGAAAACTATATGACCCCCGACGTAGATTGAAAGACACTATATCAATAAAATAATGACAAACCAATATCAGGTACTGCTTTCCCATTTCATAGCTCGCCGCAACCAGGGAAGTCGGTTAAAGGGCGAACGAACTAAAAGGTACACAGTACAATCTTTTACATTAAAAAGGATTAATATTCGATCGAAGGCACCCCACACAATACTTAAAAGGGGCCTACCACAGCACCGATCGATAAAACTGGACAATAACAAAGTAATAAAAAGTTTCGACATCCATCAGCGAGTGTGGACAGGTTAATTCAAACAAGTACGAGTGACCGGGCCAGTCAAACGGGGCAGTGGCTGCAAAATATTCAGCTTAATTAATCATTCTCAAACTTGAGCAAACACTCAGAGAAATACCGCATACTAAATTACTAGAAATTCCAGCCGACTAGCAGAAACAAGTTTATTAAAACCGCGTACCCCGTAATGATTAATTGCTGGAAAAATATCAGAAGTAACAATCAACATTTCAGCCCCTATTAAAATAATTGCTTGTCCAACATCACCGACATGTTGCGTTCCCATCCTACTTCACAAAGCACTGTAAACTAAACATTACGTAAAATTATCTGTTATCCAACATATACGCCGAAAAGATATTACACTAACTCAACTATCCATCGTAGAAGTAGGTGGAGCAGACAGCTACCACAACAGTAGTGTTGATGATACATTCGCTGTCGCTAGTGATCAAGAAGTGAAGGCTGGATGGAATCGTGCCCCTTACCTTCGAAGACACAATAACTCACTCCATTCAGATAAGTGACGTACAAGGAGGGGTAAGAGTAGAGGGGAGAGACAAGTAGTAGAGAGGGGTATTCGAGACCGCCAAGGTGGAAGTGTCTGTGCGCTGCGATGGTGGCGGCAAGGGGAACTAATGCCTAGATAGCAGCACTGCTGCAACCCTCCTACCAAAGCAACCCTCACTTAGGAGCAGACAAAGAAAGTACATGGTCTGGTCTAGGCTCTGATGACCCTGGCACAAATTTCCAATATGTTCGTACACATAGAAGTTCATATACACTGAAGAAGAAGAATAAGTTGATAGGTGTATAAAAGGGAACAGTCTCCCAAAACAAACATACAGTACATGTAACATCACAGTTCAAGGCATAAACAAGAGCACAAATGATTCGTTGGTACTTCTCTTCACTCGAAGACCAAAGGCACTTCTTCCCCAGGGAAGATAATCAAAATCCAGTGAAGCAGTTCCATACAACAATGCCGGGTTTCTTCTCGAGCTCGTAGAACGGTTGCAGGGGGGTGCACTCCAGGAGCAGAATCCTGAACAAAGAATCCACGAAGTTCAGCAAGCGATGTCCAGAGGGTCTCCTCAGCGCAGCTCGAGAGGAAGACGGGTTCAAGTATGAAAATAACAGGGATAATATTAGAAGGGGACTAAACAAAAAATAACTAAATGAAAAAGGATAAGGTGCAGTTAAAAATATGGTACGCACCGATACACACAAATACAAACAACAAAGTGAGAGCCAAAAATACCAGCTTAGTCCTAGGTACAAACTTTTTCAAATGTACGACATACGCCTTTCTGAACTGTTTACCTGAGAATGGGAACACAATGTACAATCAAAATAGCTGAATTTGGCGAGAATGTATGCATTCGTTTAAATAAATAGTAAGCCAGGTAAAAAAAAAAAAACAGTATTCGCTATGCTGTTGCAATAAAAATAAAGTAGATGAGTGCTGGAAGCTCGCGGTTAGAATTTCCCTTTGTTTACATTCAGCTTTATATGTGTATCCTATGAAACTTGTTCACTTCGCAAATATGTTCAAACGTGTCTGTCGGAACGAATTTGCAGCAAACATGTTTTAAATCGGTCGCATGACCGCGGCCTTATGCGACCTGTTCGATTTGATAAAGAAGCGAAGCGACTGCTACGGGAGCAAGTTTGGAGCCAGTGTAACCACGTTCATTGCTGAATATGTTTGTAGCGAAGTAGTAGTGTGCGCCTGGGGCTTGCGGGAGCTGCGGGACAGCGAGAAAAGTGGAGAAAATGATTGAGTGAGTGATTTACTTCCAAAATTCCATTATTCATACAAGCTATCTATAAGCATTTGTATCACCTATGCGATTTATGTTCGTTTCTCTGTTATATTTAACTTTCTTTTATTCGCAAACCTTAACATGAAGAGCATGAAGGATAATATTGCTCAAGTTTATGGCAATGGGAGCTGCGAAATCACTTTTATAGAGCATTTGAGTCTAATAGCAACCAAGATAAATGTGTGAATACAAAACACGAAGCTCTACTAAATATGGTAATAGTTTATTACGTATTCCGTAGTAATGTTTTACACTTTAAATAAGGCATTCCACACACTCACTCTGCAAGACAACCTTTTATACACTCCTACTGTTTTATACTTTTATACACAGTAGCACAACTTGAAAATTATTACAATTCTCCAAAGACTTCTTTTCAATGAAACTACTAGAAAAAAGAAACTTTCAAGATAAAGTAGAATGTATCGAAAATGTAGAAACTAGGGTGATATCCCGGCTATTGACTGTAGGCAGTGTGGAATCTAGTGTGATATCCTGGCTATCGACTGTAGGTAATGTGTTAATTAAGGGTCCCTGCAAAACAGAAAACTTTAACATTTTTCTTTACGTTTGCTTCTCGACATTATGTTTCCTATAGAGCTTTACACAATGGAACTGTCAGAGATAAAGGCAAGAACTCTTGGCTTGATTTCGAAAAGTTGAAACTTAAAGTCAAAGTAAAGCCACCATTTTGACGAGAATCTCTCTGAGGTTATATGGCATGAATATTTGAAAACCCCATGACGACTTTCATTTCGGTATAATAAAACAAGCTCGTCTAAATTGAAAAAATGGTAAACGAATGTTATGCGAAGAGAAAATCATATGAATTGATAGGAACTTATAAATAAAGTAAACAAACGAGTGTTTTTGTTTCGAAATGAAATTTTAATATAAATAGCTACACTGATTTAAAAGCAGGTAGGTACATAAAGGGAGGGATTATAATGACTGAGGGATTATTATGACTTTCATAACAAGATTCGCCAATTTACGAAGATTGATGCCTATGGCGTGTTCCCCAGCAGCGAAGAGAGCACTGCACGCCCCAGCATGAACGAGGAGGGTCCAACCGGCATGGAGGCAGCGATACTTGAAAACGACGATAGTGTATCCCCCAGCGGTAATGGTGGGTGAAACAGCTTGCGCCCGTTGTTGGAGCAGCAGTTGCCATACAGGCTGTCCACGGTAAAGTGAGCACTTTCGAGGCCCTAGTTACTTTTTATTTGCAGCCTTAATTTATTCTTTAACAACCTTTTTAATAAATATTGATATGTAAGTAATAAACATTATGTGTATATTCCATGCCATTCGGAAATTAACTTCTTAAGCTTAAATGAAAAATAGTTATTGATTGTTATTCCAAATGAGAGGGCTTTCAAAAGAACTCACGTTATCATGCATAACTTGTACATGCGCTCACTGCCTCTGCTCTACTATAGCCGTATTCATTTTTCTAATGTCAGTAGCTGAGATTGCTAACGAGAGTTCCTTTATTTACTGATGCTAATGATGAGCCACTGAGGAGTGTTGTTCTGGTGTCTGGGTTGGAAACTACACTTCCTGCCGAGACCACTGGTGTATGGCATGGTAGACACCTTTTATGTAGTATAGTCTTACAGTAAAAAAACACAAATGTACTGGTATATTGACATTAACAAAGGTGTAAAATTACAGATTCTAAAATATAGGAGCGTATACTTACACCTACGAATTTACGCTAACTTTACATTTATATGTGCAATTTCCTAAAACGAGTACAGTATTGGTAATTTTACACTTATTTTCCTGTAAATTTAAATATAACTACAAGTATTTGTTTAAAATATGCGATCTAGTGATGGAAGCAGAACTACTTCGAGCTCCTTTTGTGTGTTCAAAAGGAAATCTTATCTCCCACTGATGGAATATGCTGGCTTTTGTATATATCTACCTATTCTATATCAGAAGTCAATCGTTATCCACATTTTTGTGATAACTTATTATAACTCTGTCAAACTAACAAGTTTTTGTAATTACAATTACAGTGAATCTGCGATCTTCCTTTTTTAGTTAGTGGGAAAATAAAATTGCGATGTTTGTGTAAATTTACAGCATGTTGCAGGAAATCTATAATTAACATATTCGAATTATATGCACGGAGTTTATGTTATTTAACGTCATAATAAGTAAAAATTACAGACTGGTATGGTAACATTACACCTACAGTGTACATGCAACTGAGTATGATGAACACTAAACAGTACCAGACTCTGGTGCAGTAAAATTACCATAACAATGATTGTTTAATTTACAATGTGTAGTAGAAAATTACTAGCAAGTATAGTAAAATAACATGAACAGAGTGCATGTGATTAAATGTGATTATTAGTAAAATAAATTGACACGTATGATAAAATTACACTAACAGAGTTTGTGTAAATTTACATTATGTGGCTTGATATTGGTAACAGAAAAAGTAAAATGACGCATACAGAGTACTTGTGATTGAGCATAATGGTTAGTAAAAAGCATAACAAGTATAGTAAAATTTCATTGGCATTACATATGTAAATATACATGGGACCCACAGTGTGTTTTTTACAGTGTACTTCAGCAGCACAGTATTATTGTTTTAGAAACATTGAGTTTCGTGTCATTCATCCAGCATCAAATGACGAAATATATCAGGATGCTAACTGCGAGAGATGTTTTTGAATACCAATGAGGACAATGGAAATTGCAGTCTGCTCGTGGATATGCAAATTTGTTTGTTAGCGTAATTTAGTTGGAATTTGATAAACGAGTTATCATCTGTAGTGTATCATTATGTGATACAAGAAGTCCGGCTGAGATAGCTTCTGGGCCAGCCGCGTCCACTCAGCATGCGACTATCAGAATAAATCAACTAGAAAATACGACACCCGGTGTCCAAACATTAACTTGCCATCCAGGAAGAGATCCGGTATTTGTTTGATAATGAAGAGGAGGGAGGGGGGTGTCTGCTTTTGCGAGAGGCTCCGTCATCAACAGGTACATTATGGGCGTGCAGACCAGTTCAAGATAGAAAGAAAGTGGACGACACCGAAACAAAGCCAAGAGAGATATTCTTCTTTGACTAGCCGATGAGTAATGATGAAGATGGGGAGGTGTCTGGCTATGATCCAGAGTCCTGGAGTTCTAAATATGCTACCATCACCGACATAAATAAGGGTACCAACACAATTCACCAAATGCATCAAATGGGCCAACTGATGAATGGATGATACGACGACCCAGGCAATTGAAATTTGCGCATAATAATACCTACCACTAGCACATGATGCAATCAGCAGGAAAAGGATTTGACCTTTGTCACATTTTAGGCTATCACCTGAGGCACAGAAAGCGAGTGTCCTCGCTGAATATGATGTGGTGCGAATGTTGGTGGGCCTACTCAACACCGGGATGCCCCTCGGCAACAGGCGGGACGAAAATAGCCTGGACTTTGACAGTGGTCCATTCAGATGCCGGCACATCTGGTAGAAGACGAAGAGAACTAGGAAGATGTACCTACAAGCCCAGCGCTGAGGCGATGGAATAGGCGCGTGAACCTCTGGAGGGAGGCCGTGTGGCGTACCTGACTCTGGAGATCTTGTCTTTCTTCGGAAGCCGTCGTCGACTTACAAACATTGGCCATTGGGTCATTGCGTCGCTGAACAATCTACGTATTTGCTGGCCCTAAACCGAATTTAGTGTCAGTGCTGCTCCGAATGCTATACTTGTACCAAAATGCATGTATTGACGCGCCAAGCAAGCCTGGAGAATTTAGTGTTGAGCTAGTTATCTTTGTAATTTTGTTTGTAACACACAAGCGCATACGTATGCTTACTTCCACATACATAAAGTAAATCTATGTGATTTAACATTCTATATATTAACTGTTTCTTGTTTCATTTCTACAAACTGAATAATCACTGGGGGGGGGGGATGAATTTGGTCCCACAACCCGTATAATTAGCTGAGAAATATTTGAAAGAATGTGGTAAGTATGGAATAGTGAAAATTATCGGAATAATGATATTTTTTAAGCATTTCATCACTAGACCTAAACTGATGATGTAAATATCAGAGTTATGAGTTTTATGTTGTGTTTTTAATTTTACCATCGATACTAACCTAACAACGAATACTAACCTTGTTTACTTATGTTAGAATGTATGAAACTGTGTTTTAGCACCTACCAGCATTAATGAGTAAAAGTGTACGCCTATTACTGTCAATTGCCTATAATAACTTAAAACCCATTTTTTTAAATGTATTTGTTAGAATTTGTAATATATTTATAAGTAAGCTTTGTGTTTCACCCAGTTTACATATTTTGTGAGTTTTCTTCCTATAAGAACTTGGTTGTTTGCAAGCTGACCTTTACTCGGGACATCGAAAAGTCATCAAGTTTTAAATGTTACATTACTGAAAATGTTTTATATAATAAATGTTTCGTTTTGCTTATCAGCTACCCCCACTCTGAGACTATCGATTTATTACAGGTCGTTTCAATAATCCACTCACTTTAGTATGACTTTTTTAAACCACATGTGCACTGTGCCGTTGTTTCTTCACAAAACCCCACGAATTACCACTCAACTGCAGCAAATATCCTACTTCTGCAAAGTCATTAAACACTTAATTAGTTATTTCTATCATTCCTTTGCATGTGTTTTACAACATATAGTCACAAAAATAACTTGTAACCGATGTTTTGACTTTAGATTTTTAATGAAATTTAGCATATATCAGCTTAGCACAAACACATAGCCACAAAAGTACATAAATCTCTAGCCAGAAATCCTATTTTTTGTCAGTCAAATAATGCAGTTACAAAATGGAAACTTATTCTGTGTTGCTTGTTTCATACCGCAAGCAAGCTGTCAGATCCCACACATGTTCATTACAAATACCAGAAAAAGCAGGGATTACTTTAAATATTTAACTATTTAAACCCCGCCGACCGTTTCAAGTTTCCCCTAAATCCAAGCGATTACTCGATAAAAAGAACTATTTCCCTTTTCGTTATAAAAGTTCCCCGAGAAAGGCAAATTAACCTCGAGTTACCATTGCTGGGGTGCTGCTATATCAGTTATGGCCGTGCTACAATTACTGTGTCCCATTGTGTTCAAAGTCTCTTCGCCCTATCCCCTGCGACAATGTCACGAAATATGTACATACAAACAGGCTGTCACATTTGTATGTCATGTCCAGAGGTGTCCCATCCCGTACATTACGAAAAATAGCTCTAGTAAACGTTTAGCGAAATTTTAAACCTTTCGTTCTAAACTTTTTTTTTTAACGTTTGGCTTGTTTGTTTATTTTTACGATTTCTGAAAGGCAATTAGTAACATGGATTTTTAATTGGTACATACAGTTTCGTAAGTCAGATTTTATAATACATACTTGCATTCCGCAGGCTAAATTAGAAGTAAGTTTAATAACTGAATCATTTTTAAATAATGAGTTATTTTTATTTTAAACGCCTTTAGTGTAGGTAAAAAGATAATTCTTCAGTAGTATATCCATTTCGGTTTCAGATCGTCAGTGACATTATGTTTGTTTATGTTTATCACGCCTTTTCTCTATACGATTTCCTACTTATTCTGTAAGGACTCGCCAATATTATATAAGTATTCTGAAATTATTATAAAAGTTAACCAAAGCATGGGTCGTTGGACAATAGGGCATCAAGGTACAAGATATATGTGACATCACGCGGTCATGTGAACCAATCAGTGTGCAGTGTACAAAGGATGCAGCTTGGGGCAATTCAATTGTAGCATTCCCTTTCGCAACTCTTTCGAAGTGACGTCAGTTATGTATCCCGACTGCGTAGGCTGGCGCTGGAAAATTATGTGTATCATTTAAATGGCAAATACAGAAATTGGAGTTTTTAGTTGTATATTATTCAGTTAACTTTGCCTGTGTATTGATTTTTTGTTTTGGAAGCTATCTATTAAAAAATGTAGCTACAACATTAAAAATATTATTTGCTACCAGCTGTCCGTATTATGTATGTAGCCTATACATAACATCTTACGAGTATAAATGTGGGTAATTAAGGTATTTATAAGGGCACGTGACATAAATATACTGTCCCCCTTTATAAATTGCTTGATCCTTCACTGACTGGCGGGATATACCTTGATATTCATGCATTGTGCAGTTTCATTAAATGGGGTTTAAAGAAAGTGTTTGATACTTCTTTTAAGAAAAAGGATGCAGAAAAGACAGAAGAAGTAAAATTCTGTGTTAAATAGTTATGTTAAGGAATTATGTATCAATGTTAATTTTCAGGTCAAGGCATATTCTGTAATAATTTTTCTGTTTAGTGTTTAATTAGTCACATAATTTTTCTGCAATAAATTTTACACGTATAAACTCTCTGACCAAAGAGTGGATGGGGAGAGTAAAAGAACACTATTATTATTTGTGTATGTGCATATACATGTATATATGTTTGTATGTATATAAAGTATTGTTATATATTGTATATATTGCCTTCTTGGAGCAAGTTGTTGAATTAATTTTAATTCATATTTATTCAATAACCTACCAGATTAGGTGTCTGATAAATGCACGATATTATTTCTGGAAAATGTACGTGGCTGCCATGCATTAATCACCAAAAAGTCTCGTAGAAGACGCACATTTTTTTTCTCTGAAAAGAAATGTAGCTGAAAATGAGACGATAAAATTTGGACAGAAGAGAATATAATAACTGCAATATAGGAAGTGCTTACATACAAAGTCAAACGACAGGCCTCTAAGAGTTTAGAAGATATTTTTTGTTTCGCATTAGAAAATCAAGAAACTGATATTCACGCTGGGAAAATTGCTGTAAATATTATAGCCCAAATACGCAGATTTCTTATATTTCTACGAAGAAATGGACAAAATGTAGTTTATTAAATGTTACAGTACGGATGTTTCATGTGTATCTCAAGTAAGTATTATATTGTCTATTTTACATGACACGTTTGTATAAAATGAACTTAACTGTATATATTTATGTTGAATAAAAGGTGTAAACTTACTTAGAATAAGTATTAAATTTTTTGGTAATCTAATTATAATTGTTAGTAATAACAGCTAATAATAAATTACAATAATTAGACATTTCTGAATTCATTGAATAAAATTTCATTTATACTCTCATTATTAGCCGTGAATAACTTTAATATCTCTTAAATAGCGACTATTCGCTACCGGACGGTAAATTTTGTATTTTCTCAAAACTTCACTTGTAAAAAGTTAATATTCTTGCTATAACTCGAAAAAGTCTAATGTAATTTATGAAGCAATAATTGACTTACAGATGACCTTTAAATAACTGATTTTTTCCAGCCATATCCATGTTACAGTCAAAAAACTTTGTCCTGCCGTAACATTTTTACTGTCTAATTCAATCGATAATGCGAACTTAAGTTTATGATGTCTTTTCCCGTGTGCACTTAAAGATACGAGTTTTAAGTGGCTCAGACACATATTTCTAGAATGGTGGCCCTGAAAATATTTTAGGTAAGTAAACTATATCATTCAAAACATTAGACAGATTACATTCGAAGTTGAAGCTCTGAATCCTACCTCCGTGATGCAGTTGATTGCACGCTAGATTATTGTAGGAGGTTTTCTGGGTTCGAGTCCCGGGTAAGGTACGAGTGTATTTGTAATTGTCTCACTACTGTTGGATATGTTTCTGGTTCGCTCTCAAACAATATTACTGCCAGCAAGACATGAAGTCCTACCTACAATCTAATCTTTTAAGAACTCCATTAAAATTGATTTACACCGACGTATAGTCCATTCCCCACTGGAAGCAACTTTCTCGGAGCCCTGCTAAATATCTACTTGCAGACCCGTTTCGTATCCTTCCGCCAAATTTAAACAAACATTGCCATGTGACTGTCATGTAGCATCTGTGAAAATCAATGTTTACATGCCATTGTGTGTGTACACGTGTTCGTATACTTTCGCTACACTTCAACATAAACATTGAAATGTGACTTCTACTTTTATACCTGTCAAAAGTGTTGTTTACTGTTTACAGCTTTTTCAAAGAATTCTGTCGTAGATCTATTTCAAAAACCATTCCGTACGAATATTCACAGTTTAGGCCTATGACATTATTTGGGTCAGCTTTATGACGTTTTAAAAATGCCTGAATTGATGATAGTTCTTACGGTTATGTTACATTAACGTATTTGTTTTCCACGACATAGCACATTACACGTAATGCACGTTAGTATTTTGGCACGACTGTGTTTCACACTGTTACAACTGCGGGGTAATGAGCTATAGTATTTACCTTTTTGTTATTGATAGGTGTTTGGCAATTTCTTTAAAATGACGTCCTCAGTTCGAATAACGAAGGAATAACCAGTCCAACGAAAAAGAGACATTAAAATAAAGCGCGCAACTCGTGTCGCTCATTTTTTGTCATATAAACTTAAAATTTAACGGTGAAAATACACACAAATAAACCTACCGTAACAATAATTCCGCTCATATTTATATGTATTGCTACTTACTGTGTATTATGTTTATTTAAATTTATTGGGGCTGGGCTTGGTTATTTTGTTGGGATTGGTGGTAAATCACGTTACACGACTGTGTTTCAAACACCGAGGCCAGAGATACAACGTTGTGATAAATAAACAGACGTGGATGAAAATAAATAACTCCGTCATAAAAACAGTTCACATTTAAAACGTATAAATAGTTCATATCAAATATTTGAAATCACACACAGAGATCCAGCGTAACGATCACCACGCAGCCACGCCACGTCATTTCACACGCAGCGGTTACCGAAACACACCGTAATAGTATATTTATTACTGCCAGGGAAACACAGATTTATCACAACGTCGTATCTTGCTTAGGTAGGTTTAAAATAACACAATGTCTACAAACGTGATGTAGTTTGAAGGATTTTTCGGAGTAAGTATAATTTACGCTTACGTTTGGTAAAAATGCAACACGCCATGTCATGGCTCGCCACGTCTGCCAACTTCACTTTGTTTCTGCCCCGCCATCATCTCTAAATATATTAAAATAACCATTCGAACATGAAAATCTCTTTTCAGTTATAAATCACAAATTCAAAAATCATTATTTTGCTATAATAAGTATGAAATATGCTACAATTTAAAACATTTATATTACTTCTTACTAGTGAAGTGAAACTTCCTGAGTGTGAAAGAAACAAAGAGAGATAGAGAGCGACAAGCCTCGCCCAGCAGACAGTTGGTTTCAGTTGCCATCTCGCTCGATAAAACACCATACCATTACGGCCTACTCACGATATTTTCCGCTGTCATTTTAAACTGTAAAAATGAGGTATATTACCATCGGGGCTGCCTAAATATTTAAATATTACAATAACCACCGTTTAATTTACAAATAGTATACTAAAAAACTAGGTTAAAATAATATTTTAACTGTGAACTATTTCGTGCCGGCCGTTGCCAACACATCACTGCTCTCACTGTTGCTAATTTATATTTAAAAGAAATAAATATTATAAGTTATAGAATATATTGAAGTAAAGTTTCATTTATTTAATAATACAGTACTCTAAAGTTAACCACAGTGTTATATATTTGTGGAATACAGGTTATTGAAAAAACAGGTTGACATGTTATGCCTAGAGTTTTTTTTCAAAGGTTGATTTTCATAAGGCGCTTCCAATCGGGAATGGACTATAGATGTAGAGCGGCTCATTTCAGTAACTTCTTGTGTTCTATAAAATTCACAACGTTACCTAATGAGGAAATTTGTTTAACAATATTTTTTGTAATTTTACGACTGTACTCTGACGAAGTACGAAAAACAATTACACATATGATGTCCACTTGGCCTGGTCACATCAGTGAGTGTTTTAGCGTAGAGTGCGCATGCCTGTCACACAGTAGCCTTCTCCATGCCGCTCAAGTGGTTTCGACTAGGATTAGCACAATGTTTGCATAAATAAATACATCTTCTGACCAATAATTACATTATAATCGCGTTTCGCACAGTGTATTTTTGGTAAATGCCAGGTTTAAAACACATTATTTAAACATTTAATGTGTGTAGAATGATGTGATATGTTTTGAAGAATTAGGACCTGGGACTGGAGCTCGGATCTGTTCATATTCTGTCATTCCGGCGGCCATCTTTGATCCATGTGACCTTTGACCACAGTGACCTTTACCCAAAAAAATATAAAAAATTCCTAAACAAATCCAAAAAAAAATTATTCAAAATTTATAACAAAACATTTAAAAATTTTTTTTAAAATATAAAAAATTTAGTTTAAAAATTTATTTAAAACCAAACCTACATTTCCGGAGGCGCCCCACAAATATACTCATTCTAACATGTGCAGCCATCTTGGTTTCTCATGTTATTAGTTTATAGCTACATGACTGGAGGATACCACCATGGTTTTTTCGTCTTTCATTTGTTTATACATTGCTGGAGGACACCATCTTGGTTTTTGTTTGTCATTTGCTTACACATTGCTGGGGGACGCCATTGTGGATTTCGTAGGTTTTCAACACCTAGGTATTAATACCCACAAGGCGAGTTGTCTATTTAGCCACCAGGCAGCAGCGATATTTATTTATGTTTTTAAAGTACAGGTTGCGCTGTCTGCGCCCTCCATGTTGGATTATATTTTCAACGCATATGTGGCGTTAATTTCTCGATTATTCCGCCAGGTGAGCTGACGTACCCAAACACAGCAGTCGTGTCTGGTAAAACTGCTGTGTCTGGGTGCGTTTTCTTTGTTGTGTTGTCCTGTTTCGTTCCTACTTATTTTGTCAGTGCTGTCCTTATTTTAACTTTTTTTTAAGTAGGTATCTAGCCGGTTGTTTTTCTCTATGTGTTATCAGTTGGTTGTGTATGTATACACATTTTTTTTGTAATTAGTTGCTGTTACGTTTTTGACTCTATTCCCTCTTGGAATTCTCCAGTGTTGTGTGTATATATATATATATATATATATATATATATATATATATATATATATATATATATATATATATATATATATATATATATATATATATATATACATATATATATATATATATATATATATATATATATTCTCGTCCATAGGTTACTTGTCTTATTTAACTTTTTTTTTTTTTTCATATTCAGTCCTGTTTTTCCATGACAGACATCTGAATCGCAATGGCGAATGTCCAAAAATCTCCATCCAGTCATGAATGTTGGAATAATGCAGATCGAGTGACATATAAGTGTATAAAATGTGGTATGGCATTTGCTGGGCGCGATAACTTGCAGAGGCATGCCAAAACCTGGGTAGCTGCAGGACCTCCACCGGCCAAAAACCGTCGTGTACAGCCTCCTTCACCGCAGCGTACGGGTGTAATTCCCACAAAACCAAGGGTTCACAGGATGAACATCCACCTTCATGCCAGCAACCATCACGAGCAAGTATCGTAGCAAGGTCTGGGTTGATTAATGTCAATGGTTTCGCGGGGGCCCAAACTGCATTCCGTCACAGTCTTAAACACCTATGCTTCCACAACGAGAGCGGGTATTGGAATGATATTTGCACATGTTCAACTCGAATGGAGGAAAACGTCGCTGTTAGCTCTCAACATAAACACGCCACCAATAAAATTTAATGTATTGCTCGAACACAGCTTTGCAAAACCAACCCCATTCAACGGAAGGAAGGTATTCGAATCGAAAGGCAAGTTGTCGAAAATAATTTTAAAAACCTCATGCTGTAAATATATACGTCAAGAGAAAGAAGCGTACAAACAGCGAGCTTCTTGGTAAATATTAGCGAAAAATCAATCACAGAGAGCCCCTTCCCATCTCAACAAAATGCTTGCCTCTTCAGCAAAACATTTGTTTAAAATTAATTTTGGAAAAAATAATGTGACGTGTACGGATGCGTTATGCAGCTTTCTATAATGTAGCCATGGATCTAAAAAACAAAGAACAGAGCTGAAACCACTTCGTTACCTCTCACGGTATGCTGTATGCAAAGTTAAGTATCCCATGAGTAGTACGGAAATGGCGAGACTGGCACAAGGGGATCGGGGATCGGAGCCGCAGCCGGGGAAACCGCCATGTTGTTACGCCACCATACCACCATCTTGTATGTGATTGACCTTTACCTTGACATTTTACCTGTGACCTTGACCTTGACCCCGGTGACCACTGACCCCAAAAACAAAAAAAGTTGCGAAAAAATCGTGAAAAACAATGTATTACAATATAATTTATTAAAAATCGTTAAAAAATAAAAATCTTAAAAAAATTATAAAAATGTAATATTTAAAAAATCATTAAATTTTTTTAACTAATTATATAAAATTATTTACAAAAAATTTATTTATAAAATGTTTAACTTAAAAATTTATTAAAGATACTATTCCTCTCGGCAGCCATTTTCCCTTACAATTTTTCTTTTTCCTTAAAATTTCCGCTTTGTTCCCTAAAAGTTTTATTAAAATACCGTTTTAAAATTTATTGCCATCATCATCGTCGTCATTATCGTTTCTCCACTCCAGCGGACCGGATGTAGTAATGAACAAGTCAAATTTTCAAGGGGTCCCCCACAGCACCATGTCTAGCAGACGCCTGACTCCATCACCCCCCACTCCCCTCACCCACCCACATTCCTCCATTTTGATTTCTCGTTCGTCATTTGTTTATACATCACTTGAGGCAGCCATCTTGGTAGGCACGTTTCAGCGATTACTAACTTGCGTTCGATAGATTAGTCGCGTTCACCATGCATAAATATACCATAATACAAAGTCCAGCAAAGACACGCACATACAACTCTCATTCACCCACATTCAATCGCGTCGAGACATATAATGAAAGACTTTCACATGTGCGAAAAAAATTAGAGAACATAGCAGTCAGTGCTTTACAGAGAACATGAAATTGTAGAGTTTTGATCATCCCTTTCAAATTGTAGAGAATTAATTCTATGTACAAATGTTTTGCAAATAAATTCCGATGCGAACTCCACCTTTGCTTATTTTATCGTAAGTATAAAAAGATCATTTATAAATTCCGGTGAAACCAAACATACTTTGTGAAGCTGTGAAACTAAGAAATAAGAAAAAATTGGTGCATTCTTCACTTGCTCATACGCCAAACACCTACACACACACACACACACACACACACACACACACACACACACACACCTATACTCACACGCGTGCTTCGAATCAAATTAAGGCAAGAGAAAACAGCCCACCCATTACAGAAATAGGAAAATAAAATTGCCGAGCAACGAACTTAAGATAAAACTCTTCATGCCCCAAACAGTGAAACATATTTATAATTCCGAATCGAAGCAATATTCCGAGGTGGAAAAGAACTTAGTATTGTAAGTTGTCATCTGGAACCTTTAGAGAAACATCTATGTTTTCACACCAAAGACCTAACCGATAAATAAAAATTTCTTGAGGTTCTCTCCTCACGCCCCTCCACAAAACTAATTAGTCGGCAGGCACCCACCCCCTTTACCCATATCCAGTCAGCAATTATGGTGCTGTCAGCCATTGTAGGATGCCATTAGATGCAGGTGGCCTTGACCTTGGCCCCGTGATCTTGAATGACGTCGAAAACAAAAACTCGAGAAAAACATACAAGTCAGCAAGCATATTACGTTACAGGCTACCACCACCATATTGGGTGCAGTTAATATTGATCTTGGCTCCATGACCATGAATTACCTTGAAAAAACTCGAGAAAAAATACATGGAAGGCATTATTCTGGAGAGCATAACGGTCCTTATATTTATAGGCATAGAAACCTGTAATTGGCCACCCTATTAAAAACTGTTTCCAATAAGTGGTATACCTACAAGCAAGATGCGGGACTTTGACTACATGCATAATTTATTATATATATAATTAATATTTTTATGTTGTGCAAATTAAAAAGTATTTGTTAATTAATTATATATAAACATACATGTAGTACAATAGTACTATTTTACAATATATTTGTAATTAAATTTATTTTATATATGTACCTTTAACGTTTCAATTCTTTGTTGTAGCTTACAGTTTTTTTATGCATCTCACTATTCACACTTGTGTTGTTCTTGTATGAAAATGTTGTGAAATTTATTACATCGACACACTGTACAGGGCAGGCTATATAGGCAACTACACTTGGGAGATGTAGGTGCTGGAGCTAAAGAAGCAGTTAATGTCTACAATGGTGTTCTCGATATCTCAGCCGGAAACTCTGATGGCTCCATTGAAGATTTCGTAGATGTTACAGCTGAAGAAGTCGTTGGTACTGTAGCATCTGTAGATGATCGTGCTGCTGGTGTTGATGTAGGTGTCACAGCTGAAGAAGTCGATGGCACCATACCAATATGAAACGATGGTATTGCACTGGTGGAAGTAGTTGTTGCTAGTGATGTAGCCATCGCAGCTAGAGAAATCGATGGCGAGTAATCATTGGTGGGCAATATCCACTCAACTTTAAGATAACTAGCAATGGATGACCTGACATATCAGCTATCAGAGTATCCTTCACAGCAGCCTTTGTAAAACTAAGCTCCTCAGCTGACCTCCCAACTGCTTATATATACACACGAGTATGCAGGCCCTATGACATCATATTGACTTTGAACCAATCGTATTGCACTATTAATACATTGTACCAAAACCGATCAACCAACCACCGAGTTACCACGTGATTGCCTCTGACCAGTCACATTCTGGCGTTGAAACATCAAATGCGGGAATCAGTCTCTGACTCCAAAATGCCTCCAAAATTACCCCTAAATGACGCCACCACCACCACCAACTTGGTCCCTACATAACCCCTAATGACCCATTGACCCATAGCACAACTTGGACTTTGTACTGAACAATGCAGAACCACGACAGGCCGTCCCCATGCTTCCCAATCCGTAGTCGCATGAAAAAAAGGACCCTTTGTACAGACCACCCTCTTAAGCCAACAAGCATTTTAATCATTGGTGAAAACTTGATCGCAGAATCGGCAATGACGTTAGCCAGTTAGTAATTATGCATTCATGGTTCCATGATCGTCGAGGCCAAAAGGCAGCCCTTCGTATTCACAGTTCATCTTCGCGGTATGGAAGCACTCTGAGAAAACCCAAACACTTCGACCATGAAAACAAAATGTTTCAAACATGTTGCCATCAAATTACATGTATTAAAATTATACAAGCATTAATTTTTTTGAAGGAACGAAATAAATGTTCTCTAAAATTAAAGTTGCATTGACAATATTATTATATAATGATTGATTATAAATAATGAAAGACACTTAAACTAATTTTTTATTACAGCATCAGTTAAGTGTAACTGTTTTAAAGACAATTGATAACATTATTCGACAGTTAAAGCCCTCAAACAGACTTCAAAATCCCCTTCCTTGGCATGTTCTCGAACATATATCTAGCATTTAGTGTCCTGGTTACTTATACCGCATGGATACTGGACGGATCACATAAAACGGAATTTTTCTAGAACGTTACGATCATGGTGAGAAGGTAATCTCTTTCTGTATCTGCATGCCTGACGAGGATGTCAAGTTTCTCTTTCTGAGTCAGTACTTGATGTCTTAACTCCGCAGTTTCTTCTGGAATTTTCGAACTGAAACATGGCCCCAAGAAAAATTTAAAAATATAATCATCAGAATTGTTGTAAATGCATAAACTAGTACTACGCCAGATATAAATGACTTAGCCTACACAAAAGTATACATTTGGAATATAATTTCATTATTATTGCCGAAACAGTAAAGTGAAAGCCAACTTTAAATGCATGAGATTTGGTTTCAATTCCAAACAAACCATGCATGATGATGTGCTAAACGGTAAGTGTGAGATAATTTTCTCTGGAGTACGAAATCTCACACTCCAAGAATATTCATGTTGCCTTTAGTGTGAAGTTTTTTTATCTTGGCAGTGTTGTAAGACTCTAGCAGGAATATTACAAATTACTTACATCAAGGTTTATAAATTTACAGCTGGTGGACAAAATAATATGGACATTTGTAACATGAAACAAAACCTTTATTGGTTGTGGGTTGGAATTATCTTGGTCTGAATTGTAGCTTGTATCCAAAGTGAGGTTGAGAATGCATTTCAGGCAAGATTTCCATGGAAATACCTCTCCATTCCTCGTGGAGCGCAGTCTCTACTTAAAAATGTGTAACTGAAGATGGAAACCTAAACCTAAACCTTGACTTCTGAAATGCCTCACAGAGATTAAATTATATTGAGATCAGAAGGCTTAAAAGGCCAAACGAGATGTTCTAGTTCATCCCATGCTCAAGAAGTTGAGTGATTTAGTCTGCGAGGCTGCATCGAAATTCTCTCCAACGACCATACCTTTTTCGAAAGTTTGAAATGTCACACATAACAGTGTAAGCACTGCTATCAGAATATTCTCACATAATACATAAGGCTATTATTGATAAAGTGGTACCTCTACCTTCATAGCCACCACTTGGCTATGTTTGGCGGTTGGGTGCAGGTACGAATTATGGTCTGTCTTTTTATGCATGTTCGAATTATTTTGTCCATCACCTGTGTACCTGGATAAATGAGTGCTTGTCAATGTTACTAACAACATTCCAAAATTAACTGAGTTCAGTTGATAGACTTCAGCAATGAGGGCGAAGTGATGTGAGTATGTAACAGCGCTTGCATGAAAGGGCGGGGAAAACGGGAGATCTACCAGAAATCCCGCCGACCAGCAGCATCGTCTGGCACGATTACCAAGAGCAAAAGTCCAGGAGCGGTCCCGGTCAGCATTGGTGGGAGAGGAGCGCTCTAGCCGCTGCGCAACCACGGCCCCATTCAACTTTAATAACATAGTAAACTGTAACTTATGTCAGTGCGACACCCTTACTTGTATCTCAGGTACCTGGAGAGCTCCGACAGGTGACCCAGCAGCGAATATATCCTGCTGCCACGCAAAATTGTCAATATTTCCTCATTTTGCGTGAATCCCTCCAACCTGCAAACACATGCACGCAAAGTTAAAGCTTGTGGTTCATTGTTCCGTTCTACGAGTTACACGTCACAGAGCGACAGTAGACAAATGCCTTTAAAAATATATAATATTTGTGCCGCTGCATCCCAGAATGCGACAGTAAATCATCATGGATGTCGAGGATGTCCCTAATTAATGTTTGCACTATTTGAAAGTGAATAACGTGAAAATTATTGAAGACAGTCTGGCGGGTCTGGTTGTATTCGAATCTATAAGGACAACGTTGCGTGTGTGCGAACGTTAATAGCAGTTGTAAATGTTCAGAATGTCCGCTATCAACAGGAAGACATCGTTCGCAAGGTTGTAGAACAGAACTGCAAATTGTAACTAAGGTTTCCGTGGAAGGGGATTCACGTAACCGTGGCTTTGTGGCGTACAAGCGGTTTTCCAGTGATCCCCACAGATAAAACTCTTAACATCGTTATATCTGGAGATGTGTGGAGACTTAACACTTCCTTGTCGTCCTGCCCATCTCAATTTTCCAATAACATTTTAAAATCCATTTACGTTGTGTGAAAGAATACCTTGTCGCCTCCACCATTTCCTCTATAGTAATCTTTAAATGAGAAAATATTCTTCGCGCAGCTAAGTGGGACGGAACGTAGAGAAGACAGTGTAGGGTAAGAGCATCTGAAACACGCTTGCCGCTGGAGGGAAGGAAACTGTGTGACACTGCTGACATCCTACAGGCCAAACTGGACATATCGCTCTGCACTACCGCGATGCGCGACTTAAGTTTTTTTTTCGACAGGTGTATGCCCGAGCGAACAACTCTCGTCTGACCTTCTTTGACCACTCCCTCTACTACAATGAACAACCCCACCCCAATATGCAGCTACAATGGACTCTTTCGACTCATCCCCGAACCATTTTGGACTTCTGTGGGGTATTTCACTATATAATATTGTATTGCTGCAGCTCGTGGCTGCAAACGGAACCGACAATAGCAGAACGGCTGCACGCGCTTGCACATGTTCAAGGTTTTCCTTAAAGCTTCAAATAATCGCTGTCCGTTAAAATCCTTGCTCGTTTCTCTGATATTAACACCTTAAAGGAGTGTGACGGACTCCCGTGGGAACCCCGCGTCCAAGGTCAAGAAGCCAGGGAGCAATACGAGCGATACTAACACGCACTTCTAGTGCCTCATCGCACCTATGCGCAATTCGTGCAGTGTTTTCGTCGTGACGTTGTACTGTGCAAACTAGATCTGTAACAGGGTGTTATATTACATGCAATGAAAGATCACAGATTAAACTATGACTGTATCTTTGTACTTTTCTCTTGTAGCTTAAGGAAACTGCATAGGCAAGCTTTAAAAATGCGATATTTGACCATCTTCACGAATTTTCTTTCTCCAAGAATACTCTTAATATGATAAAAGTAAAAACATTGGGGGCATAGATAATTGCTTTTTATCTTTTCTGATAAAAAGTTGTATAAGCAAAACATTTATTTACCAAGAGACGCTTCTTCGCGCAAACTACTATTTCACAAAAAAACGCGGGGTCCATCCATCCCTCTCCCGAGTATACTCTTTTGCGTCTGTTACGTTGCAGAATAAGGGCAATCATGGTTGATCCTGTGCAAGTCCAGAAGTTACCACCAATACGGACATCGCATGATATCGGTTGTTGCTGACACAGAAACCATTTCGTAATTTATCGCTTCCTGTGCCACGGACCTACTGAAACTTTTTCCATAGGTTCGAAATTATTGGTTATTAGGCGGTAAGAAATTCGTAAGTACTGCTCACACCAAACATTTCTTCTTTCGCAATTACTTGAAACGAAAAATTAATGTTACGTTAAGGGATAACTGTAGGTACAAAGAGTGTAAACATAGCTTGGGACAACCGGTATACCTCAACCCCGCATGAAATAAAAATGCAGCTATAGGCTATTCACGGTAAAATGAGTTTTTTTGAAAGCCCTGCTTGAAATCGACCTGTATGTACGTTGTGTATTCCTCCGCATTATGTATCATTAACATTGTCGAGGGGCCTCATCAATTTATTCATGCGTCGGTCAAGTGAAACTGTGAAATTATCTGCAAAATTAATATCTAACAAATCTGCTCATTTCCACACTTCGATGCATTAAAAAGTAAACAGAGAGCGAAATTAATTATTTAAATTATCATAAATGACTACCTAACACTTCTTATTCGACGTTAAGATACGGAACTACTTCCCATCCATCGTTACCAATTTTAACGGGCGCATGTCACTCAGGGCGCCCGTTGAAATATATCCAGGTAGGAGCAGTGACTTTTTTATAAGGTTGTTTTCAAAAGTGCTCACTTTATCGTGAACAGACTTTACTAAAAGTCTTGCATTGTCATTGTGTTGGACATAGACTAGCCCACTGTGGTATTGCAGGCAATTCTAGAGATAGGAGCAGAGTGCTGATCTTGAAGTGTATGATTACAGGATAACCGAGTGGATTGAAGAGGATTGGATGGCTCTTAAAATAATGGGTCTTGAGAGCCGATGTGGGTGAAGCGAGGAAAGTATGGAACAGAGCCGGAATGCAAGGACGGGGGAAGTGGGAGATCCCCGAGAAAACCGGCATCGTCCGGCACTACCTACAGGACATCCGAAGTAAATTCATTTCATGTAAAGGGTTTCTCCACATACATAAGTCGACTAATGCGGCATGCTAATTCTTACAAATGTAAAATTGTTCGCCATCAGCAGGAAGACATCATCTGCAACTCCGTAGAACAAAGCGACACATAGTAACTATGGTTAAGAGGATTCACCAACAGTCGCGATATATCTCTCGTGGTATCCGGTGGCCATAAAGAACTTACAGCAAATCAATGAACTACTATATCTCACTTTCAGTCCTGTCATGAGTATAAGTTTCTCTGAAAACACGTAGTAAGGTTAGCGTGCGTAATATAATTTAGAATATATTTTTTTCGAGAAATGCTATTCCACAAATTATTTCGGTGATAAGCTGCTATAATGAGAAATAAAAGGCAATTGGCTATTGCAGCTTGACCTATTTAGTACCACACTCACTTTCTTCCCATTTAGTGTGTTTCTCTGCAAATTCGGGATTGTACCCTAACACTATGGGTTTTCGAGAACTAAAAAATATCCTGCACAGTTTCATCTTTACCCATGTAATTTTTACATCTGCCCTGAGATAGAATGTAGACAGTATTGTTTGAAACTGTAAAATAACCAGTATGCATATTGAGTTTTCTTATATTTCCGTTCAGTGATTGCCTGGGAACTTTCCAAAGCATCAAACACTATTTACATGATGGAGATTTTCGGACGTTCGCCATTGCGATGCAGATATCTATCAAGGAAAAAAAACAGGACTGAGCACGAAAAAATACTTTAAAAAGACAAGCAACCTATGGACGAGAAAATAAATACAGACAATGTATACAACACTGGAAAATTCCAAGGGGGAATAGAGTCGAAAAACACAACAGCGACTTATTACGAAAATTATTTGTATATATACAGGACCAACGGATAACACTTAGAAACCAACACAGGCAATAAACCTGCTAACTAAGTTAGGACAACACTGACAAAATAAGTAAGCACAAAATAGGACAACACAACAAAGAAACGCACTAAAACACAGCAGTTTAACCAGACACCAGGAATACTGTAGTCAAGAATATATAGGCACAAAGCCAAAAAATTCCATGAAGGAATCGAGTCAAATAAAACAGGACAGCAAGCTAAATGCGAAAATCTAATTTAATATATATGTATACAAAAACTATATACGACGAAAAGACAACACAACAAAGACGACACAGGCCAGTTATATGCTTTCACAAATAAAACAAACACAACGAGGAAACTCGCACGAGAACAAACAGTAGTTTTCTCACGACTGACAGAATACGACGTTTCGGGAACTGCAATCTGTTCCCGTCTTCAGGCAGCGACACACAGGGTGCGAGAGCACGAGTGAGACTGTTGCTGCTCTGGTATGTCCTTGGAACACCAGATTCTTTGTTCCAACAATATTTCAGACAGTGTTTTAAAGAGAATGTTCAATTTTCAGGAAACGGCATACGAAAACAGTTTGAGTTATATAATGTAAAAGGAATTAGTTCCGTCTCGAAAAAAATAGTTTTTTTTTTGTATAAAATTATGAAATGTTCTTTCAAATAGCGGAATTAATAAAGTAGAAATGAAATCACCATTATTATGAGAGTTTCCGATAGTGGGATTTTGGTCCCATTTTAAAATTTGAATTTTCTTTAAGTGCAAGCAAACACGACCGAAAGTGTAAAGCCAAGAAACAGTGAATTTACTTCACCTGTGTCTCCTTTTAACATATCCAGTGTTGCAATCACAGTGTACGATGATAACTGTCAATAATCTTAATTGAGAAAGGGAATTTCGATCCTTGTAACATAAAATATGGTTAGGGAGTAAATCACATAAGAGGAAAAAATGTGGTCGAGCGAGCATGCTAGTTACGCAGCAGAAACTCTGCGTGTTCCAAAATTGCTCTGATTTTCTGCTAATAGCATTGTAAAAAACAAGTGGATATGATTCGAGGTTGGAATAATGTCTACATAATAAGCAAGCGCTTTGGGATGGTTGTATCTTACTCTAACCTTGTTTTAATGCAACTAAAACATATTCAAGTTAGTTGAATTATTTTATTCATACCAAAACAAAAAGGGGGGGGGGGGGGTCCGATAAAAATTTAGATGTAATAAACAAATACGTTTAACACTGTTGACCACGTGACTTTGGCAGTTGTATTATCCACCGCTGAGTCATAGTTTAATTGCGCTCAAGACACGACAATTTTTCACATCTTTAGTTTATATAACTGTCTTGCCAAGGAACACGACAATAATTATGCGTTCACTTAAAGGTGGGCTCACAACCATACGTCGCGTCCGTCAGTCAGTAATCTGTCGTTCGCCGATCCTGCTGTCCGGCAAAATTTCAGCATGACAACTTAAAGTCGCGATCTTTCTTTCGTAGAAGGTATATTATGATTGGAAATGCATTTTCAAGAGAGACACATATAGGGGGAAATAATTTTTTTACGTCATACAAATTTATACTGAATTACTGTTTATGATTTAAATTCCTGAATTTACCACCAAGATAAATACGCACATACCCACCGCCTTGCATTTTATTTGAAAGTGCATATTCACATCTACGGAATGTCGTCGGTACGTCGATAATTAAAGTTTGAGATATATTTGATGGATTGACGGATAGAAAAACGTTGCTCTGTGATTAGTCGAAGGTCGTTTGACCGCCTGACGGAAGGGCGACTGACGGATGCGGTGTATGGTTGTGAGTCCACCTTAATGTACGATAAGCTATCAGAACGAGTTCCAGATGTCTCCGTGGTGTTATATTTTGATGCGGCACTAAGAAAATTAGGAGGAAGACTCGCGTGACAATGAAGATCTTCTGGTAGATATTTCTGTAAATGGTCATGGCATCACAGAGGCCATAGATGAAGAGCTGGTCAAGGTAGTGGGGCTCCTTGTAAGAGAAATAGTAGCCTTTCACGAGTGCAGACTGTTGCAGCCGAGCGCACTTGCTGGACACCATGACCACTCGCAGTGAGCTGTCTTCAACCAGGTAGCTCATCCACAGAGTCGGGCTCTTGTCCACCTGGCGTCGTCTGTTCGCTGGGTCGTAGCAGTCGTACAAATGCAGGGAACATAAATAGTGCTACAACCAGGTGGTCCTGTTTACGTCCAGTGGTTTTAGTGGATGGATTCGTTCGTTCCGACATATGAAGGACATACTCCAACATATGACGCAGTTTTGGACAATCCTGCGCTACCCACACTGAAGAAACAATATGGGATTTACCCGTTTAGTTTTTAGTACCGCAGTGTAAGCACCACTGCGCCATAGTGATCTGAGGAGATAAGTAAGGATATATTATAATATTTGAACTTCACTCACACCTTTTACATGTACTGGGGCGCGGTATGCAAGAAAGATTTAAACTCCTATAAACATAACGGAGCTGTTCGCCGTATTGAGGATGCAACGGAACCAAACTGTCGAATACATCCGTCGCAAATTGACAAAGCCGTTATGGCAGTTAAAGACAATCTCACTTCTTACTGACACTCTACCGATCCTCCTTAGTATGTTACATTGGGTGTCCGAAAATTAATGTCTGTATCATACAGAGAATACCATAAGTCTAGAACCATAAGGAAAATGACCCGCTCACAATATGTATTCATTGTGTCCGCTACTAAATTATATACATAACTCGAGGCAGTGTTTCTATAATTCGACGAAGGATGTACGGGTGGTGACTGCATAGTCCACCAAGTTACGTCCACTTAGATGAGCTAGGTTTAGAATTTTCAGTGCACATACCATGGCCTTCAAATGTCCCCACAGATAGAAGTCAAGATGTGACAAATCTGGGCTTGGGGGCCATTCAACAGGTTTCGGACAACCACTCCAATATTCTGGAAACTGGTGTCCAGTTGAGTATGGACCTGTCGGCTGTAATGTGCCGGAGCAACATCATGTTGAAACCAGGCAGGAAAATTACTTTTACTGTCGTGTATGATGCGAAATGCTTCTTACTTGCTGGAGTATCGCAAGGTACGTGTCTACACTGACATTGTTGGCAAAGGAGAATGGACCGACGATTCGATCATACCACTTACCGCACCAGAAAATAAGGGACCGGAACTTTCCTACTTTGATACTTGCAACCAATAGGGGTTCGTTGATGGTCAAATATGTTTGTTATCCTTTTTCACTTCCCCGTTTATGCAAAATTGCCCTCTTCATTGGCAAGAACAGTGAACAGAAAATTTGGATTTATTTCGCATTGTCGCATACTCCATTTGGGAAATTTCAATCTCCAGTCAGGATCGTTCTCACTTAATGTCTGTCTGTACCGGTTGCTTTTCACACAGGTGCCATTTACTGGTTTTCAAAATGCTCTGGACGCACTTTTCGAGATCCATATCTCTGACAACACTCTGCGGATAGACTCATTAGGCATTTTTATAATCGATCCAGCTCACTGCATGTTTTCTGCTCGTCTGTTGACGTCCTCGATTGTTCACTGCGTAATTTGCTTTCCACGGATACCGTGACTTGAAATAATGCACGCAGCTGTGCCTGATTGACACCTGTACAGTTTGCAGACGATTAAACTCGACTGTTTCTGCAGACAAGCAGGGTCATTTGGATGCGTTCTTATTTTCTTAACATGATCATTCCATGTTCAGAAGTACTAGTGAAAAAAAATTTCAGTTATTTGGTTTACAGTTCCAGTTTTATGGGCTATCCTGTAGTATATATATTGAATAGGCAACCTTATGAGAACCGAGGAAGTCCTGGCAAAAAGATTCTTCCTTTAACTCGATTGGTTGTGGGTATGGCTAATGTTAGTTTGACTTACATTTTTTGTATAAGAGTTAAAGTTTTACAATAACTTTAGAAATGAACTGATGTACTGGATGCTCAATTGGTAGGAAGGTTGGACTTAACGCCTTATCAACAGCGAGGTCGTTAGAAACGAATCACATTGCTCAGAGAAGCAGGAACTGGAAAGGATTCGGCCATGGCCTGTATGAAGGAGACTCTACTTTACACGTAGAGTATAAATAACACAATTCAATAGTAGGCCTACTTTACACGCTAACTAATTGTTAGAGACCTGCAGAATTCGCGTTATTATTTGGGGACAAGTTGAAATTAAAGCACGTGTACCTTTGCAATGCCCCAGGTAACTCTAAGCCAATAAATGAACACTTCACAACTGTGTGCCCCAATAACGCGCAGTTCTGTAAGAAAGGGCGTGACTTCACGTAAATGCAGCAACCAATGGAAAAACTACGCCAGCTGAAATACATACATTACTGTAAAGTTTAGAATTATGCCAAATAATAACTCGAATTTTGCAGGCATTTACTGATTGTTACCAGTCACTACGAACATATACTTATTACCTCTGTGAAATTGATATTATAATTTATCAATAAAATATAATATAGATTTTTTCATTTAACGTTAACGTAAGTATAAAAGCTAGTGGTGTATGGTTCATTTAGGAACCAACCAAACATCTCACACTAAAGGTGATTTTTCGAACGATTAGTTCAGAAAGTGTGAATAAAGCAAGATTAGACTGACTATAAGACGGAATCACGATAGTTAGACAACTATGTTGACATAATGTTTTCACGTTTTTTGTTTGTTTCCTAAAAAAAATTCAGCTTAGCAAATTCGCTTCCGCTTTGAACAGGCACACACAAAAATGTTTGTTTACGACAAGTTTGTGGGGACGCAAGTTATCGCCGAGAACGTCAACGTATTTTTCTTATTTACAGCAGAATATTCTTTCGCTGGGTTTGTTTGCGTGCAGTATCTTGTCTTCTTTCCTGAAATACGTCGGGGTGCTTCACTGCACGACCTGCCAATAAAACGAAAAAGGTTTTGCATGTTTCTGTGCCAGCATCGTAACGAGGTGAAACGAAAGTAAAATAAGCTGTAGATGGATGAAGGTAAGCTGATGCATTTCGCTGGCCCTGGTTGTTTTATTCTTTCAGACAGCGTGTAAAATTCAATACTTTGAGTTCGGCACATGTTTTTATTGGCATTTAAGACAAGCTTACAGTGGGTCGTTTAAATTGAGGCTTGAGGCCCTTACACAATAGGAAACTTTAGCATTTGACGCTACATTTACTTTCCTTTGACGAAACAACCAATGCGCAATACAAGTGTACAGTCAGAATTGAGACAATTGAAAATTCGTTCTGCGATAGCAAGAAAATGTATATTTTGCTATGTAAATAATTATCATATAAATTTTCCATATATTTAATTTAGACGAGCTTGGTTTACTATACCGAGATGAAAATCGCCCTACAATAAAATAACACTCATCTCACAAAACCTCTGTTAGATTCTTGGCAAAATGGCTGCTTGACCTTGACCTTAAAATTCAACTTTTCGAAATCGTAAAGTCAAGAGTGTTTGAATTTACCTTTGACAGTTACATTGTGTCAAGTTCAATAAGAAACAGCATGTCGGAAATCAAATGTAAAGTAAAATGGCAAAGTCAAATATTGAACGAAAACCAAAGTTGTTTTTATGTTGGGAAATTTTTGCCGAGATTATAAATTTTGTTACGAACCCTTATAAATTTTTTTTTTTTGCTAATGAATTGGCTCAGGTCTGATTTTAATAGCTGGCGGTAACTCTATCTATGCATCACCTGCCAAAGTGAGATGAAATGGTTCAAGTCCCATAACGGGATGCACTCATGCGTGTGTCGCTTTGAAATGTAAATTATGAGGCGTGTTCAACTCCACCTCTCTCCCTTTTACCACCACTCACCTAACATTAATTCAAACGGGGATCGTAATAAACCAAAATATCCTAGCCGCACATTCGCCATGGGTAGCAAAATTTCCCTCAGCAGGAAAAATATTTTCCCAGGTAACATAAATTTAGTTTTTATTTTGATTGAGAGCCATTTCGAAAACCGTTAAAAGGATTTTCGCTGTTGGCGTAATTCATCCAAGGGCTTTATAATCTTCAAATATTTTACCGTAGTCGAAAAATTATATAAAAATGAGAGTGTTTGCAGCGCGACAGAATACAGATGATAAATTTTAAGCAAGCATTACTGCTTGATAAGGTGTGGTAGCTTGTTTTTTATTTCTTTCCTGAATAAACGAATTGTCATTTCTTTAAAAGATAAGGATTCTGACACCAACTAAATATAAGGGATACTTAAACATTAAAACAACTTACTAGATTGTCATAAATAATAATATTTATTCATTTAAGATGTATCTTTTTTGCACTTTCAAAACCTGAAGACCTAATACCACATTTTCTTCCGCATAATAACGTGTTCTACTAACATTATCAAACTCAGAAATTTATAAAGCTACCACAAAGAGGTTGGCAACATAACTTTTAACAACACGAATGTATGTATTGTAGATACTGTACATACAGTAGATCAAGTAGATTCTGTATATACTTGCATCATAAACTTCTGATCACTTTTAATTAAGGAGATAATTTCAAAAGCTGAAAATGAGTGTCAAATACAAATAGTCCGAAAATGTAAAAAATGTACTGAATCAAAATCTAAAATTATAAATTGGGTCAGTCTTCGATATGAAATGTTATCATCACAAGTAATATCAGTAAAAATGTATATGTCCATATACATAGAAATAAGATTATCTAGCATATTATAAGTCACATCCAACAAATCACTACAGTCACATAAGCCTAGATAACCTTTTAAACTGATAAGAAATTTTAATATAAAGTTCTGTGATAAACCGATAATTTCAACCACGTGCCAAAAGACACAACTATGCACATAAAGAAGTTAGCCAATACCTTGCAAGTAAACAATAAACCGACAATTTCAAAATCATCATAAGTAGAATGATTATGTCGAGTCTAGCATAATGCATTTTAAATGGGACAAAACTGGCATGTCGCACTGGCCGGCCGACATGTTGCGACGTCACGTCGGATAACTCGCCTCACATTGGCAACACTGCGTGCTAGGTGGGTCGGCTGAGGGTTCAGACGTGTAGGGGCTGGGCTGGTGCGTGCTAGGTGTCCGCCGAGGGCACGCAAGGCCGTCGTGTGCCGTGACCTTGGTCACGCGAGTTGTGTGGGGGCGAGATGTGTATCTGCGGCCCGAGGGGTCAACCGCCCACGCCCCAAGGTCGACTCTGCCGACCTGGTCAAGGTAACGTTTTTTTTTAAGCACCCACTTTCGTTTATCACATCACATGTCCGAAACAAGCATTCTTTTATTTCTCCCGTACTTACGGGGAAACTTTTCTGGCCGTATAATATTATTGATTATATAGTAATGTATTGTAATATTGATTATAGGTAGAGCCGCGAGTATTTCGCGAATTCATTCGGAGGCGATGTAGACTCCAAACATTTGTTCTTTTCTCCTACTGTTGTGATTGGACGACAGTTGTTTAGACACACCCCGTTTAACTGTGAGCCAGTAATAAGCAGGAAGCAGTGGTGTGAGTGAGTCCTGTACAGAGGCCACACTTGATCACAGCAACCAATAAGTAAACGATAATGTCTCGAGTGTATAGAGGGCTGTTCAGCCTAGCCTGCTACCAATTCAAGCCGCGAAATAATCGTGGCTCTAATTACAGGTGGCGATAGGGAAATCTCGCGAATACATTTCGGGACAAGATAGACGTCAAACACGTATACGGTGAAGTAACCTTTGCAATTGGATTACAGTTAGTTAGACACGCCCTAGACGCCTCTGAGCCAATAGCAAACTTGCAATGAAACAAGTAGCGAATCCTATACTGCCAGGTGTGAGGCAACACTGTGGTAGCAGCCAATGAACAAACAGCTGAGGCTCTAGTGTACACAGGACTGTGGAGTCTGCCCTACAGGTCATTGAAATCGCGAAATCTTCTTATCTCTAATTATAGGCTATTCACGGTAAAATGAAAGCTTTTGAAAATTCTGCTTAATATCTACTTGTATGCACGTTGTGTATTATTTCGCCTTACGTAAACTTAACATAGCCATGGGCCTCATCAGTTTATTTATGCGTGGGTCAAGTGAAACTGTGAAATTGTTATAAAATTAAATATATTACAAATCAACTAATTTTTACATCCGATGCAATAAAAAAAACAACAGAAACCAAAAGAAAGAATTAAGTTATCACAAAAGGTTACCTAAAACTTTTTATTCGACGCTAATTTATGGAACTACTTTCCATCTAGTGTTACCAACTTTACTGGACGCATGTCACTCAATACGCCTGTTAAAATATATGAAGGCAGGTATAGTGACTTTTTTATAAGGTTCATTTCGAAAGTGGTCACTTTATTGTAAACAGCCTTTACATAATAATATTAATTTTGTCCACCATTGCATTAATTAATATTGTGACATATATATGTGCGTAGTTCAGTCGTTATATTGTACTGCAAATAGCTGGTAGGTGATATGGATACTTTCAATATTTTCATTTTTAGAAATATAATCAATCTAGAAAAACCAAAAATCCAACATCGCGGGGAAGGTTCCGCTTAATTTAATGCTCTGAGTGCTGTCGAAGTCATAATTCGTTGCCTGAATTTAACTGCATTGTATAGAGTTCGCAGTAACATTACACACACACACATACACACACACACACACACACACATATATATATATATATATATATGCCGCGTGTGTGTGTATTATTCGGATTAGGCCTCTAAACTACTTGATGGATTTTGAAACGGTTTCTACTCTCATTTAGAGAATTTCTTGAGGAAGGTTTAGTTAAATAATAGATTAATATTAAATGTAAGTATACTACAGAAATGTCAACATTTTCTAATCGAGTTGGAAAAAGCCTCTTTTCCGGCACTTGCATGGGGTACGCTGACTCAACCATAAAAAATGCGTCAAATTCTCATACTACAGAATTGTAGATCTCATAAAGTTCTACAAAAAAAGTCCGTGACAGTATATATTTATGTTTTATGGATGACCCACATTAACCATTTTTGTCTTTTTAAAAACAGCGTTTCACTTACGAAGACGTTTTGAAATATATATATATATATATATATATATACAGTATTATATATATGTATATACAGTACATATACATGATGTATTCAGTCTTTAAATTTAAACACATGGGACGAATAAATATTATCTCCAGGTTTTCGTAAGGTTGTTAGCAACGATTTAATTCGTCAGTAACACTCAACGTGAAAGGGCCGCGGTGTCCGAGCGATTAGCACCGGGTTCAGTTCCCGGCCGGGTCACCGGAATGTGGCATGTGGGAATCGTGCCGGACGATACCGTTTGTCGGCGGGTTTTCTCGGGGATCTCCCGTCTCTCCCACCCGGCGCTGCCAAGTACTCACCTCAATCACCACCGTCGGCTCTCAAGACCTCGATGTTAAGAGCCGCCCAAATCTCTTCACCCACTCACTCGACGTGTAAATTACTCCTTTTTCGTGCTTGGGGAAACATAGCGGACGTTGCCGTTAGCCGTGTACTCCCATTTTCCCTAGACGTGAAAGGGAACGACTCCATGCGCATCATTGCCCAACGTCGCACCAATTACTCTCGTACTACTTCAATCATCGTCAATCATTAGACATCATCACTCATCATTCGAAACAATTAACTCTTCATTGTGGATGGGTGAAATGTACAGTACTTTTTTTTATGTCAAATTAATGCATTACACGAGCTTTGGTGTTCCCTCGCAATTTGTTTTCTGTTTCTCGTGACCTGTTACCTGGTGACCGCATGGTAGTAAAGTGAATAACTTAGCCCGTTCAGTGCCGAATTCATTTCGAGCTCGAAAGGGCGAGGTTTTCGATGAAGAACAACGAAGCGAACTAGAACGATCGTTAGGGCACTCTAATGATGTGATAACCAGACGATTGGGTTTTGCTGTGTTGAGGAACCGCACCTTATCCAGGTTGACGGTGATGAACCAATACGCTCGGCATTAGCAGGATATTTTGTTGTGCGCTGTACTCGCGAGGTGTAAGCTACCCGCAACCAGTAGAACTACTTGCCGCGAGCTCGGTGTTCAAAGCTGTTCACAGTAATCTAAGCACTTTTGAAAGCCCTGCTTGAGATCCACTGGTACGCACATTGCGTATTCTTCCGACGCCTTATGTAAAATTAACATTGCCACAGACCTCATCACTTTATCCATGCTACGGTCACTTGAGACTGTGAAATGATTATAAAAGTAAATATTTTACACGACTGCTTATATTTACACTTAAATGCATTAGAAAAATAGAAAGCGAAATTAATTATTTAAGCTATCGCAAATGGTTACCCAACACTTTTTGTTTGGCGTTAGGGTACGGAACTACTTTCCCTACATCATTACCAACTTTACTGGGCTCATGTCACTGAGTGATTTTTTTCTAACGTCGATTTCAAAAGTGCTCACTTAATCGTGAACAACCTTTACACACCGGCAGTTGACGGAAATAATTCTAACACTTGGCGTTGCTTTGCGTGTCTAACCTTTATGTTTATGGCTACTGAAGACTGCGTTTCTCGTTTTATCGATATATCAAAAACATCAAGCAACTGTTACGATGAAATATTGATATGTAGAGATCTGAAAAATTCGTGGCTTAATTTCGGGACAAGCTAGAATTCAAAACCTCGTACCTTCTTATCGATTATGGTATTGGTCAACCCGTTAGTTTACACCTCCTGGACAACTCCTAGAAAATAATAAACAGAAAACAAAATGCAAACCCAATCACCGTCTTCCGCTGATACAACAAGCAACCAATGAACTGTGTTATTCGCATGATTTTACATAAGAAAATGGAATATGGCCCAAAGGTATTTCAAACCATAAATTTTTCAGGTCTCTATTTATGTGAAACATCATCATCGGAAAATAAATCCGTACTCAGTAACGACACACAGTCAGATTTTTTCCTTGGTTTGATTTAAATTTTTCTTACTTAAAAACAATTGCATGAGTAATATGAAATTATGTTCAGAAGCCTGAAAAATTGGTGGATCATCTCGGAACAAGATAGAATTCAACAACTCGTATGTTAAAGTTACTGTTGAAATTGATTCACGGGTGTATTAGGAACCTCCTAGAAAACTCCTGAGCCAATAATAAGCATGCAACAATATGCAGGGCCATTCATTGCCTTCCACTGTGACCGCAAGCACAAAGGAGACGTTTATAGATATTCCACCTCACTAATATTTAATGTCTGTATGTATACTAAAATTTAAGGAACACGAAGTAAAACATCTTAAAGGCTGTTCACGATAAAGCGGACACTTCGAAATCAACCTTAGAAATATGTCACTGTTAGCACAGGCTATTCGCGGTAAAGTGAGCATTTTTGAAAGTCCTCTCGTTTGGAATAATAGTCAATAAATATATTTTATTTTAGCCATAGACGTTAACTTCAGAGTCAGGTGGAATATGCCACTGTTTTTATTATTTTCATGGCAATATGTATTTTAAAATGTGGTTAAATGACATATGGCGAAAGGGAAATGTAACGAGAACCTCAGAAGTGCCCAATAACGTTGGTAACGATAGTTAGAAAGTAGTTCCATATCTTAACGTCGAATAAAGAGTGTTCAGTAACCATTTGTAATAACTGAAATTATTTCATTCCTTTCTTTTTAATAATTCATCAAGTGCAAATATTAGCGAATTTGTAAAACATTTACTGTTTTAAATAAATTTACAGTTTCACTTGACCGACGCACGAATAAAGTGATTTGGCCCATGGCAGTGTTAGTTTTACACGAGGCGTAATAGTACACAGCGTGCATACAAGTAGACCTTGGACAGGGCTTTCAAAAGTGCTCATTTTACCGTGGACGGCTTATAACAATGTACAGATTGCATTCAGTCCGAGTGCTGGAATGCACCCACGTGGGGTCACCCTCCTGTCTAATCAGATTAGATACTACCCCTTCAAAGGCGGTCCGTCCACAAGGAGGACGAATAGGCCACTCTACAGGGCGGAGAAAGCGATAAAGGCAAGAAGTGGTATTGGAGCTGGCGTGCTGGCGGCCATTGTCTTTGTGTGTGTGTGGGCGATATTCGTAAGAGGCCCGGCGGTAGCTTTAACGCCAACACAATTGAGCCCCTTTCAAGTAACCTACGCTGCCTGGTACGCTGCCCGCTTCTCTGACAATACACGGCACACCAGTTTGATGAAAGTTACTGTTATAATTTCTCTCTCTCCCCTCCACAAAACACCAGTGTTACACTTTCTCTCCCTAGAAATTAAGTGGGCTATACAAAGTTCGTTACGGGATGGCTGTCTCAATAAAATAAAATAATTAATTATAATTTTCTAATTTTGTTTACAATAACTACAGCAAAATTTCTCTCAACTCAACTTCTCGCAATAAATGGATATCACTAACTGTTAACAATTGACACCAATCAATAAAGAAATCGATGAAATTAAATAATTAATGATCAGTCCCAATAGGCAGTGTTACAACTTATTCAATTATTTCATAATTTATGCGTCCATATATGACAGTTCGAATATTCACAATAAAATCCGCATTACACTTCCATTCAGTTCCACCTCAGTTCAGTCCATGTCCCGCCAGTCGCAATGTTCTACAGTCCTCCAAGCGCCCTCGTGCACCGTAGGCTTCACTCGCCGGTTTCACACCCTCTCGACCTCGCCCGCCGTCGTCCCGCAATCTCCTGTTGTCGTCCACACCTCACTTCGCTCGCGCACAATCGGCTAGATTGCCTCCGTCAAAGAAAGACTGCCGGCCGCTGGGCCGCGCCAGTATATATATCGTCTAGGCCGTCACCCAGAATCTTCTCCAACTCGCGAGTTGCGCCGAGGAGGGCCGGGGCACCGGCCAGTCTTACCAGAACATTATTGCGTCGTTGCTAAACGTATCGGAAACTCTAGCAGACGAGAGGAGGTCTGTGAAGCTAGCAAGTCTCACCGCTGTCAGTATTCAAGGGATCCCCAGAAGGGGAAACAGCCGGACGCAGGCGCATTGTTTCAAAGGGGTGGGGGGTAAAGGTGGGTCACCTCTCACGGCGACGGATGGCCGAGTCGGCGCCAGCTGTACCACGTAACATTGCTATAATCCAAACCAAGTTAGGTACGCGGCTTATGTTTCACGTGAATAAGCAAATACATTAGATGTAATAGAGTTGCTACAAGCTACTACTAAAAGCCACATCCACATACATATTAATAATTCCGGATAACCATCTGTCAAGTATGGTTAAATGCTGTTCGCGATAAAGTGAGCACTTTTGAAATCAACATTAGGAAAATGTCACTGTTCCTACCTGCAAATATTCTGATGGGTTCACTGAGTGACATGCTTCAGCAAAGTTGGTAACTATGGAGTGAAAATAGTTCCATACCTTAAAGTCGAATAAAATGTTTTACACAACCATTTGTGATAACTTAAATTAATTTTTTCGCTTTCTTATATTTTAAATTCATTTAAATGTAAAAGTGAACGGATTCATAAAATATTTACTTTTATATTAATTTCCCAATTGCACTTGACCGACGCATGAATAAGGTGCCGAGGCCAATAGCAATGTTAATTTTACATAAGGCGGGAAAACACACAACGCGCATACAAGTAGATATTAAACAGGGCTATCAAATGTGCTAAGTTTACCGCTAATAACATAAAAACAAGGACTTTAGAACATGGGGCAACAAGTGGCTTATGTACTGTGTGTGTACTCTGTGGTCCTGTTGACCAAGGATTAGGGCGAGAATAAAACTTCAATTGACTTGGTAATATATACTGGATTTAGATATTTGGTCTTTAAAATCAGACCAACACGTGAGAGGCTATCACACTAAGAAATTATTTGTAAAACTACCATATCATTTTATACGAATAATGAGAAAGTGCGAATGGTAAATTATTTTCCCTTACATCCGTGTTATCGTTCCTACATTCCTACATATGGTAACAACGCTCAACATTCCTATATTTGCAGTTCGACATGTGGCATTATTTCCATACACTGTATAGTTAGGGATAGGAAAATTTCGCGAAATAATTTCAGGACAAAATAAACGTCAAAAAAGTGTACACTGAAGTCACCTTTACGATTGGATCACAGTTTATTGGTCACGCCCTGGACGACTCTGAACCAATAGCAGGCTGGCAAGGAAACAAGTAGCTGACCCATACTGCCAGGTGTGAGGTATCACTGGCTATCCTGTGAGGCAGCAGCCAATGAATACACATCTGCATCTTGATTATACACAGGATTGTGGAGTCTAGCCTACAGGTCATTAAACTAGCGAAATTTTCCTATCTCTATGTACAGGTTAAAAATTTCCATTGCAGTTTAGGAAGTTTACCACAAATTTTTTTAAAGTGATAGGACGGAAACGCAGATAAAGTTTGCAGGGTGAATACATTCCGACACTATGACTTTGTAACTAATTACACGATATAAATAAACGTGATCTTGCTCGGTCGCCTACACGACTAAAATGTGAGCACGACCATGAGTTGGCGCCGGGCGAGTGCCAGGCGCAGGTGGGGGCCCCACAGCGACTGGCGGCCATTTTGGAAGAGAGCAAAAATTTACAAGTTGAGTATCTGGCGACTCCGATGTGCTAGCGGGATATATTGAAGCCAAACAGAGAGTCTCGAGATATGGATCTTACTATTTAATCCACAAAGGCCAATAATCAATTTTGTTACTTTAATTTCGCCCCGTATCACAAATAAAATATCACCGTGTAAGGGTGGGGGCTATACGATGTTCGTATAGTTGAAAATATGGAGCACAGATGGTCAGGGCGTGGTGAATGAACGCATACAACATTCCCCCCTTATACTGAAAAAAACCTGCTTCAATCAAACTAGTATGTAATTGGCAATGTAGAAAGCACACATGAGTGCTGAGGCACTACAAAATCACGAAGTATAAAATAAACTCTAAAATGAACTAAAAACCCTAAGTTAATAATTGGTACTGACTGTTATTATATAAATAAAGAGTTTCACTACTTTACGAAAAATATCCATGTCACCTCAAGCAATTCTAACATTCTCACATTATTTTGGGGCTGGTAATACACAGACTATAAATCAATAGAGACCTAAAAAATTCGCGGGTTCAATGACCTACAAGCTAAACTCTACAGTATTGCATGGAAATATGTCGATATGAACTGCGCATTGGTTGTGTGCTATTACAGTGGAAGGCGATTATTGGGCCAGTGTTCTCCAGGAGGTGTCAAACACCAGTTGGACCAATGTCTAACATTATATAAACGCCCGTGTTTTGAATTCTGCCTTGTCCCAAAATGATTCCGCGCTAGGTGCCAGAGTTTGCGACCAAACAAACTCCCCAAGAAAAAGGTAGATGTAATAACTCGGTGGAAGTCACTTTCCTCGCATTATCAGTAACAACTTGGGCGGGTGAACCAAAATAACAAAACACTTGTTCCTGCAAGATCTTACAAACAGTAATGGCCTTCTGGCCTCTCGTGGGGAATAATAGAGCAAACTTTGAAAATCCATCAACCAGAACCAATAAATAATTAAAACCCTTCTTAGATCTAGGGAGAGGGCCAAACACATCAATATAGACTCTTTCCCAGACAAAACTAGGCGGTGAACTACTAAACTGTCCTTGGGCTCTACTATTGGGGGACTTTACCTGCTGGCACAAAGTACACTGTTTCGCCCAATCTCTAATTTCTGATTGCATTTCTGGCCAAAAAAAAATGTTGTTCAATACGCTGCAAAGTGCATTCTTGACCCTGATGAGCGCCCAAATAAGACTTATGGAAATAATCAAACACCATTGGCCTCACTGCCTTGGGTACATAGATCTTGAAAACGTCCTTACGCAAAGCTTTGCCAATAATACCCTTCCTCACAATAAAACCAGTGAGTTCACCTAGCTGGATTTTATGCCACAGCTCAGCACATTCATCATCCTTTTGCTGCCAAACCTTAATGTTCAAATAAGCCGCCGGGACTTCCTTCAGAACATTCACCTGATCCTGAATGTCTCCATCACACACAAACTCGTCAGGGTCAAACATACTAGACAGAATGCCCCCTACACAATTGTCTTTTCCCTTTACATGAACTATATCAAATGAAAAATTACTAAGGCGTTCGATCCAATGGCCTAATTTACCTAAAGGTTTCTTGGAATTCCAAAGCCATCTTAAGGCTTGGTTGTCTGCACACAGTTGAAAACGAGTACACTCCAAATAATCGGAAAATTTCTGAACCCCAAATACACAAGCATGAGCTTCCTTTTCATAGGCAGAGTACTTTCTTTCGGCGAATGTTAATAGCCGACTAGCATAAGCAATGGGAAAAACACCATCCTCATATTCTTGGGAAAAAACGACACCTAATGCCAGGGAGCTTGCATCTACATGCAGTACAAACTTACGGTCAAAATCAGCCAATCTTAACACTGGTGGAGAAGTCAAACAAGTTTTTATTTTCACCAAAGCTGCCTATTGCTCGTCTCCCCACAAAATCTCTTGGCCCTTATGTTTCAAAATATTAATGGTTTCGGCTAATTCGGCAAGATATGGAGTAATCTGGCATAGTAACCTATCAAGCCCAAAAAATGCCTTACACCACGTAAGTTCTTCGGCCAGGGAAAGGAAAGCACACAGCTAATACGATCAGAGTCTAACAAAAATTGTCCTTCACTCAGAATAAATCCCAACAGCCTCACATGCAGGCTACACCAGCTGATTACCCCCCCCCCCCCCACCCCGTGAAGGGAAACAATTGGACGACAGTAGTACGGCAGGCGGTAGGGTGTGCCTGCAGATTCAGTCTACTCGCCTGCCAGCTACCTGTGCTTGGTGCTTTGGGAGTCCTTCTGACTTTCTCTTTCACACGTGTAGGCGAAGTCAAGTCCGTTCTTAGGCCGGCGCGACTGTAAAAACACTAATCATATCTGTTTTTTCCACTCACTGCGTATTCTCCCTCTGTATGTAAAACTACCACTTCCATGGACTTTATCCCTCTATTCATGAGCTGATCAAACCTAACACTATAATTACTAGGAAAGTTTTGGGGAAACTAGCGGCTTTGCTCCATGTTTCTTAAGGACTATGGAAAGGTTTCACAGTGCGAAAAACTCCCGAGACATAGAGCCAAGAACATAATTTGAATTACATAACATTTTTTGATGCCGTTATTAATATAATATTTGAAACTGCTAACTATCATAAACAGAAATAGTTGATTCAATATTTATTTAAATATAAAATTTTATTTTTCATTTGTGAGAATAACGGTTACAAACCACTAAATGAATAAATTTGACAAAAATTACTGTTGAAATTAACAAAATAACATTCGTTAGATCTTTATAATAATGAACTGTATAAATCTTGAAGAGTATAGACTGTTTTTAGACACAGTTTTCTAACAAGAGCTTTCAAGTTAATGAAAATTAGTTAATATTAAAAAAAATTTTGTTTTAATAACAAATTTTTTATAAAACTGAAAAAAAAAAAATGATTTTGCGTATATACTAATTTGTGATTTTATGCGTTTTTATTAGGAAAATAGTCAAAGTTTTTATTCAAATCTTTACAGTATTACACGTTTGCTGTGATGGTTTCGTCAATTTAAATATATAGTTAATAAAAGAAACCGCTTTTAGGATATTCACAATAAAGTGAGAACTTTCGAAATCAACCTTAGAAAAAAGTCACCGCTCCTACCTGTATATATTTTAACAGGCGCACTGAGTGAAATGCGACCAGTAAAGTTGGTAACGTTGGAGGGAAAGTAGTTCCATGTCTTAACGTCAATCTAAAAGTGTCAGGTAAACATTTGTGATAACTTAAATTATTTCCCTCCATTTTGGTTTTTTTTCAATGCATCCAAATGTAGAAATTAACAGATTTGTAAAATATTTACTACTCTGATAATGTTACAGTTTCACATGACCAACGAATGAATAAAGTGATGAGGTCCATACCAGTGCTAATTTTACGTAATGTGGAAGAATACACAACGTGAATACAAGTAGATCTTAATCTGGGCTTTCAAAAGTGCTCAGTTTACCGTGAACAGCTTATAAATGTCTTAAGTAATTCAAATTCTGTTCTTCTTTTTATGTTTTGAGACTCTGTGTACAGGTAGAACTTTCCAGGTCCCTTAATTTTATTAATTATTTTTACTCGTAGGTCTCCCGGGTATAATTATATAGGTACTTTCTTCACAAGGTAGCATCTAAGCTGATTGAATATTCAAGTTCCAATCTTGAAATGTCTCACATTGTACGAAATTATAACGCAAAAATATTTATTTTTAAAGCTTGTTTCGCATAAGTAATGTGATCGCGATCGAAGGTCTCTTTGCTCTTCTCCTGCCGTATTAACCGGAGTTATTCCCGCAGTAAATTTTTTGTAAGTACCAGAAATTAAATTAATATGTTAGCATCTCAGGGGAAAAGAGAAAACGGGTTTTATGCAGCAAGTGTCCAGAAAATCTATGTGAACCAATTTGTAGCTTACAGCTAGAAGTCCTGGCATACACATCACATCATATAAATATACGCTGTTCACAGTTAAGGTGGACTTACAACCATCCGTCGCATACGTCAGTCACCCGACCGTCAGGTGGTCACGTGATCTTCGACCAATCGCAAGTCAAATTTTTTTCTATCCGTCAATCCGTAAAATGTTCCTTAAAAGTTAACTTTCGACGGACCGACGGGTGAGCCACCGCCTTCTGACGACACTCAGTAGACGCGAATATGCACTTTGAAAAAAATTGCAAGGCGGTGGATCTGTGTATATTTATCTTCAGGGAAAAATCAGGAATTTAAAAAGTAAACAATAATTCAGTATAAGTTATTATCACGTAAAAAATTATTTCCCCAAAATGTTTCTCTCTCGAAAATGTATTTCCAACCAAAACATACCTTCAACGAAAGAAATATAACTATGTTAAGTTGTCACGCTGAAATTTTGCCGGGCAGGAAGATCGACGGACGACGGATTGTTGTGAGTCGCTTTCAACTGACGGACGAAAAAACCGACGGTTGACTGACTGACGGACGGGTGACTGACGGATGCAACGGATGGTTGTGAGCCCAGTTTTATTTGAGTACTTTTGAAATCAATCTTCGACAAGTGTGATTGGCCTTAAATGCGTATATTTTAACCAGCGCACTTCCTTTCATGCTCCCAGTAAACTTGGTGATGACGGAGGGGAGGTAGAACCATGTATTAAAGTTGAATTTAGATTACTCCGTTAACATTTGTAAATACTCAAATTATTTACTTTTCCTTCCGTCTCTTTAATGTCCATCAGTGTAAGAATTAATAGAATTGCAGATTAAATACTTCTATATTAATTTCAAAGCATGAATAAAATAATCAGGCCTAAGTCAGTGTTAATTTTACACACTGTGGGAGAATACACAATGCGCATACAAGTAAATCTTAAACAGGGATTCCTAAAAGTGACCAGTTTACCGTGAGCAGCCTATAGCATAACAGTACGTATTGTTAAAGACCTAAAAAACTGGCGAATTCATTTCGGAACAAGGTGGATTTCTAAAACTCGTACGTTTTTATTTCGCTTGCAATTGATTCACGAGTTATGCGGCACCTCTTGGAAAGAATACTGAGCCAATAATAAATATGCAACAACATGCAGGCCCAATCATCGCCTTCCATTGTGACAACAAACACCAGCGTGATGTTTATATCTGCACGACTGTACAAAAGACAGCGAAGTATGGCCAACAGATCTTTTTACTCGCGAAATTGTTCATGTCTCTACATATTGTACTATTGTACATATTGTACTTTCGCCACAAGTACTAGCGAACTGAGAGAAAAATTATCACATGTTATCTTCACCCTTGACCTATGTTGGCCAGCTGCCAGCTGCATAAGTTCTAATCATTATATCGTCAACGTTTCATCTCGAAAAAAAAAGGTAATTAAGTATTAACTTAAGAAAACAGAACAGATATTGTAATATCAAAATCATGAACCACAACATCCAAGGAGGAGTGCATCACCCAAAGACGATAGTTTAAGCTAAATTAAAAAAAAAAGGTAATAATTAATGATCCATCATTTCTCGTTACAATTTAACACCAAGCTATATGGCATACGAGTATAGGTTATGTCAGTTTAACGTGTCATTGAACCTTTGAATATCCGACACGCCCTATAGGTAGAGCCATAAGTATTTCGCGGATTGAGTTAGCAGCAAGCTAGGTTGGGCAGCCCTCTCCACACGTTCGCTTATTGGTTGCTGTGATCAAGTAAGCCTCTGAACAGGATGGTCGAAAACTCGCTCACACTACTGCTTCCTGCTTATTACTGGCTCACAGTTAAACGGGGCGTGTCTGAAGAACTGTCGTCCAATCATAACGGTAGGAGAAAACAACAAGCGCTTGGCTCTACCTATAGGTAGAGATAGGAACGTTTCGCGAGTTCATTTCAGGACACGGTAGACGTCAAACATGTGCACACTGAAGTTGACTTTGCAATTGGATCGCAGTTTGTTAGACACGCCCTGGACGACTCTAAGCCATTGGCAGACTGGAAAGGAAGTATGTAGCGATTCCCATACTGCCAGGTATGTAGTAACACTGGCTACTCACTGGGGAAGCAACCAATGAACGAATAACTGCAGCTAGAGTATTCACAGGACTCTGGAGTCTAACCTGCAGGTCATTGAACTCGTGAAATTAGGACTTAGAACCAATAGTAAATACCCACAACTCTGGCAACTTAATTCCTTGTGGCCGGGTCAAACAGGAGAATGCGTTTTGTTTGTGACTGCGGCCAATGGACAAGTTACTTAAGTTCTGGTGGGTATGAGACTGTGGAGACTAGCTAGGTGTCTCTCCTAATAAAATGCAAACTGTTCTGAGTTCGGGCACGTCCATCGAGGCATGACCTGCTGGAGCCACTGCGACGTTAGCATGATTCGTCCAGTGAACTAATTTTCACTTTAAAGTGGAGTAATTTTCCGTCATCATCGTGATTTGGGGTTCAGATTCTAAAACAAGCGATGACGTTGTTATAAACCTTGTCTTACCGGAAAACTTTCCGAATGTGTTGTGGCGTTCGACTAGCCACTACTTACACAGAATGTTTATTAATAAAGCCCCTTGTGTGTTGCGGACCCGACAGTATGTGTGATGGGCGCCAATGTGAATTTTATTCACGGACAGAAAATGTGATGGATGGGGCCACCTACTTTTCGTAAAAAGATACACGCAGACTTCAATATCCTATGTGCATTTTTGCAGTCTTCATTTGACTATTAGCCGCTTGTCTTTATGTGAAGACCGTGAGTTACATGAGAGAGCTGATCTCAATTAAGTTGCTCCGATACTGACCGTCCGTGATCCGCAGTTAGACAGATAAGGCGCGTAGCAATTCTAATGTTCCAATCACATATGGTGGTTCTGAACTAATGCGCGTCGGAACACAACTTGTCCTGAAATCTTTTCGCGAAAAAAAAAAAAAATACACGTGTCCAGGTGCCCTTAGTGATGAGATACACACGTACACTCAATATGAACATCGTTTGCACTCTAAAATTACCATTACTTTTATCTCAAAATGTATTTACACTTAAGAAGGCAACTGCCAATTACTTGGGTAATTAGAGGTAGATATGTTTCAAAATATTTTATTTTATATGCTGACACCTCGAAATGAATTTATATGTTATCTAGCTTCCACCCAATGGAGTGCCGAGTTCATTGCATCCCAATCGATCATATTTCCACGTGTAACAGATGTTAAGGTTGAAGTAAAGCAACTGCCTATGTATGGAGCACTGCACTCGACTGTACAACGTAAAGAAAGTAAAGTAGTACAGTACGTAGTACGTAAAGTAGTACAGGCATCATAAAAGTTGCCAGAAAAGTGCGATTTATGCTGTGTATGAAAGAAGAATATATATATATTTTGCAAAACTATAAAATATTTTACTAAAATATACTTTTTTAAATGTAAAACAATAATCTATTAAAATAGTCTGCATTTTAACAAAACTTAAGTGCATATCCGTTTTGGATGCTTCGGGAAACGGAATTTACAAGAAAATTTTCGAAATGGAATATCATCATAATATTTATTGTGATACTGTGTAATAAAATCATAGTAATAATGTACCGTATCAATTTTATAATTAACTTTATTTACGATAGTTTCAGCCGTAAATGTTTGAGACAAATGGACGGAAATAAAATAAATTACAAAAATTATTTCCTTCATAATTATAATAATTTTTTTACATACAATCGTAGTAAACATTAAGTCGATATTCCATTACGATGATTTTCATGGAAATTCTGCTTTCTGAAGCATCCAGTATCGAAACATGCTTAAATTTAGTTAATAATACAAACTATTTTAATCGATATTTCTTTTACACTTAAAAAATAAATTTTAATATAATATTTTATAATGTTGCAAAATTAAATGTTCTCTTTCATATGCAGCATAAATTGCACTTTTGTGACAATATTTATAATGTGTCTGTATTACTTTTTTACGAGTTCTTCGCGTTGTATAGTCGGGCGCGCTGCTCCATAGGCAATTGCTTTACTTCAACCTTAAAATCTGTAATCCTCATTTCAACTGTTATACAAAGAAAATTATTTTTATTCGCGAATATTAGTGAGTGAAGCGATTTGGGCGGCTCTTGACAGCGAGGTCTCGAGGGTCAATGAGGGTGATTGAAGTGAATGTGGAGCGGCGCCTGAATGAAAGGGAGGGGAACACGGGAGATCCCCGAGAAGACCCCGCCGGTACACGGTACACGCCCGGCATGATTCCCACTTGCGAAAATCCGGTGTCGCAGCCGGGGATTGAACCCGGATCGCCTTGGCGGGAGGCGAGTGGGCAATCCGCTCAGCCACCGTGGCCCCGACGAATGTTAGTGTTGGCGTGCTCTGCACAATTTTTAGAATCGTGAGAATCATGAACGAAACAATGGAACTACAACCAGGCGAATTTTTTTCAGTAACAGAGAATTTTTCGTTTTTAGTGTCCCGATTTACACTCCCGCATAGTATTCCAAGTAAGTGTTAACCTGCATACAGATCGTTCACGGTAAAGTGAGCACTTTTGAAGCCCTAGTTACCTTTTTTTCTTTCAACCAATTTATATCATTCCGCCACTTGTGAGTAATAAACACAGTGTATGCATTCACCGTATCCAAAACCAAAAGTTTAGGCCACAGTGAAATGTATTTATTGGTCATTATGTCAAATTGAAAAAGTGCTCACTTTACCGTGAACGGCCTACACCCGAGGGGCAAATACCTCCACACGTGTCACTGTCATGTGCACACTCGTACGACAGCGGGGATGTTCGGTCCGATGCACTGTAGCGACGAGAACTTCGCGTAATATCGCCCCATGCATGTCCCCGAGCCCTGTGCGAACGATTGCCGCTCAACACATGTCGATGGGAAAAGTTTCCGTATTTGTGCGAACATGCACCGTCGATAGCGAAACTTTGCTACGTCCTAGAGAAAACTTGTTTTTCCCCTTCTATTCCAAGCGGGAATATGACATCCCGAGATCAATGTTTTCCAACGAAAGTAAGCGGGTAATGGGCCGACGTATCCGTCAGTACTGCCCATGCGTGTGTGGAATGTATGTTTAACACTGCGGAGACTACGGCTGAGCACAGAGTAGATAGACCCTGTCCACGGTAAAGTGAGCACTTCTGAGGATCAAATTACTTTTTTTTTTCTCTATCCGCCATTTTTATCCTTACGCCACTTTTTAAAATAAATATATTGCCAAGTAAGTAATAAACACAGCGTACATATTTCACCGGACTCGAAAGTTAACGTCTGAGGAAACAAGAACAAAAATATTTATTATTATTCCAAATAAGGTGAATTCAGAAAGTGCTCACTTTACCGTGAATAACCTACAACAACACAGATGATGAAAAGGCGGTGCTGTTTCAGTCAGTGTGAGCATACCCGTTCTCTGATTGGCTGCGCGAGTCGCTAGAAACGGGCCATGAGTTAATAGTTTCTGCGTTCAAGATGCGGGTTATTATTTGTCATCACGCTGTACTTCACAACTTCTATAAATACTCGGGCCTGTCGTATGTTCATTGATTGTTCTCTGGTGCGAAGCCGCTCCCCTTCTGTCAACACAGCACATAAATCGGACACGCCATTATAAAGTGTGTATTCATTCAAGGGTTTTAGGCCTACAAGTTAAATTATTTAAGGCGTGTTTTAACTACCTTTGAAACCATCACTTTGAAACGAGAAACACACATTGCCCTTTGAAAAGATGAACAATGATACAATACAGCAAGTAGGAGTGCGTGTGAGAACAGATTCGGGGCGGCTCTTAACAGTAAGGTCTTATGAGCCGATGAGGGTGATTGAGGTCAGTATGGAGCAGCGTCGGAACGAATATGTTGGGGAAACGGGAGATCCCTGAGAAAACCCGCCGACCGCCGGCATCGTCCCATACGATTCCCCACATACGAATATCCAGGAGTGACCCGGTGGGGGATTGAATCCGTTTCGCCTTGGTGGGAGGTGAGCATTCTAACCGCTCAGCCATACTGAGGTACACTTAGCAAAATTTATTTTTCAACAATTCAGGCGCAGCCACAAGTTAAAAATTCTAAGGAATTTCCTCATTTTCAGCAATCTTTTGAAATTGAAAACATATTACCTTGTATCATTTTATGGACGTCCTGAGAAGTTCTTGGTATAATCTATCAGTGTGAACTATCTGGTTTTTTACTAAGTTAGTTGTAATTATTTGTCTATTTGTAAAAAAATAAAATTGTGCTTTGGAGATGTATTTACGAATAAAATACGCAACCAAAATTTTTCTTTGCTTTGAAAGAGTAGTTGCTGATAATGTCTAAAAGATGAAAAGTATGCAGTATGAGTGTAAAATTACGCATTTTCCTATGGCAGTTGAGGATACAGAACTTTTTATTGTACGTTTCACAAAAATTATGTGGAAACTAGTTGTCAAAAATGTTTGTATCACCAAGAAGTAAATTATTGCATATTTACGTATATAAATGTTCATATATGCTATTCACGGTAAAGTGAGCACTTTTGAAACCAACCTTTGAAAAATAGCACTGATCCAACCTGCAAGTATTTTAATGAACACATTGACTGGTATGTGCCCAGTAAAGTTGATAACGACAGAAGGAAAGTAGTTCCATACTTAAAACTATGAATTAAAAGAATTAGGTAACATTGGTGAATATTGAAATTATGTATTCTGCTGTCTGATTTGTTCAATGCGTGTAAGTGTACGAATTAGAAAATTTGTAAAACACTTATTTTAAAATTACTTTAAAATTTCACTTGAGCGAGGCATGAATAAAGTGACTAGTCACACGGCAATGTTAATTATACGTATGGTGGAAGAATACACAGTATGCATAAGTAGATCCTAAGCAGGGCTTCCAAAAGTGCTCAGTTTACCGTGAACAACCTGTATTTGTTAAAACCGTATGCGAATCAGATGTGCCGTAGTAATTGCTATTCACTCGGCTCTTGTACGATTTTCTGTGTAGAAGTGAGTGAAGAACTGGGGGAACTGCACATGGCACCAAAGAGAACAAAGGGAAAGTCAACTACACACTTATGCTCCTTGGAAACTCGACACACTCCTTCTAAAATTAACTTCCCCTGAGGGAATGTGGGAGGCAGGGAGACGTAAACTAGAGACTGGTGTGTGATGTTAATTAGTAGTCCTTACAGAACTCGGGGCGCTAATCAAACCAGAGGGTGAAAAAAAAAGACGAGCGGAAAATTATCACTTTGCCTTTGCACCCGTTCCACGAGAGAAAACGTGGTGGGGAGAGGCGGGACGAAGACCCTTCGTCGGTTTATTTACCCAAGCAGGAGAGAGGGTGCAAAACGAGACGTACGGCACGTAAACAAAAACGGAACAAAAACCTGTCATACGGAGACAGGGTTTTCTGTTTATTGTTGTCAAATATTTACACACTCCACTCTTTCCCTGACCCCATGCCTCGCTTGTTTGGTTTCCAGTTTCGTGCCGCGTGACTTGTTCGCAGTTCCTTTGATGACTTTCACGACATGAATTTTTAAAGCGCCATGATTTCAGTATATTTAATAAAGTTTGTGATAGTGACAGTAGAGAATTTAAAGCTGAGAAGAGTACTTCAGACTTCCATTCTTGGATTTTTTTTTTTTAAAGAAAATTAGCCTCAAACAAGAAAAATAATATTACAAGACACCAGGGGAGGGTATCAATGTTTGTGAGGGAGGGAGATCCTAATTAAAATATAATAACCAAATTTTATTTCTAATTTATTTATACAGCTGCAAATATACACACGTCTATTATTTACAAAATTAAGCTATTTATATGCACTATTACTCTGGTTATTGTCACTGTGTGCAATGTTTAATGTCAATTTCAATTCCAATTAAAGTCCTTCCCGATATCGCTATATTAATTATACTCAATTCACACTCATTATTTACACATATCTATTCTATTTCGACCATTCCAAATGTATATTACTCACGCATTCAGTTCAATAGTCCCGCCATTCAGTTTCACTCTTCACTGTACCGATGCTCGCAGTCCGCACACATCACTCCGGCTAGTTACTCTGGCCGCCATTCTACACTCTGCTGGCTCGTCGTCTCTTCGCTGGCTTCACACACCTGGAGCTCAAGGTCGCACAATCCTGCAAACTCTAAATTGTTGGCTCGGAGGCCCGTCGCGGCTGGTCCGATGTAAAAGGTTCCGCACATCCGAAGTCTCGCTGACAGTAAGAAAGGCGATGACCCGAACATTCTTTCAAAGATAACCTTGGAAATTAAATCCGCTGAATATCAGGAGCGCAAAAGTCCCGAAAGGCAAAATCTGGCACACGCGGCGGCTCGCATTTGTAAATCGCCGCGCACTTCTCGCATCACCGCTCTATCACTAGCACATTGTCTCGCTGGCTAGTGCCGGTTGGGAAAATGCAGTCGAAACGGAAAACGAACATGTTAACGTATTGTACTGAGCGAATTTTCATATATGGGTAACCATATAAATGATGTAAACATTTACTTATCGTTATATCTGACATTTATGTGCGCGGGGCATCAGTGGCTGAGCGGTTAGACAGCCCACCGCTCACCAAGGTGAACCGGGTTCGATCCCCGGCCGGGTCACTCCCGGATTTTCGCAAGTGGGAATCGTGCCAGACGATGTCGTTGGTGGGCGGATTTCCTCGGGGATCTCCCGTTTCCCCCGCCATTGCATTCCAGTGCTGCTCCGTAATTTGCTTCTCCCTCATCGACTCTCAAGACCTCGATGTCAAGAGTCTCTCAAATGTCTTCGCTTGCTCACTCACTGAGTGTATGATAGATTTCAAAATCGTTTTGTTCACGTCACCCTTATTGTTTGCCTTGAAGGTGGTTTCTCCACGTAACTGGCCGAGCAATGGACTTCAAATACGTGTGCAGAAGAATAAGGCGTGACACAATACTCGCCATGCAGTCATAAAAGTAGAATGAAGCTACAGTGTTTACAGAAATATTTACGTGTAAAATAATTTTTTTTATATTAAATGCAAAAACTTACAGTTATTACAGCCGTATAACAGCAGTATTATAGCCGTAAACATTAACGTTAAAGCTATATTTAAGTTTGTTTTTTAAAACTGGGACTTTCATGCTTATCTCGTGTAAACATCCTTTTATTTTCTGCTCGTGAACACAGATATCCGCGAAGACAATTCCCATTCCTTCCAGAGTACATTTGCTTCTTCTTGCGAAATAACTTCTTTATGGCCCATTTTATGGCGAAATAAAATATCCGCATTAAAAATAAATTTGCGAATATACGAAATGCTCTCAACACACTGGGTAGAATAGTGGGTGTTTAAGGATTACTGAACTGTTTCCTGCGATACCATTTCGGTGTACCATTACTTCTGGTGATGCGATTAAGTCAGAAGAAAATCCATTTTTTGTTAATATTAACACATGCCTGATTTGCAAATTATATAAATATGTATTTTACTTGATATTCCCGGACATTTCACATCTACTTTTATAATAGGGCTTTACTTCACTATTCCTTCTATCGCTAAAGAGATCCATCTGTCCAGCGGCCACTATTTGTACGATATTTTTTTCGAGTTAGTTGCTTTGTGTAGATGATAAATAAATTATGTTGCTAGGATTTGATTACTTCTCTAGAGTTTCCCTGGTTGAGTCGTGAACCTAGCTAGCATCACACGTACTCGCGATTTTTCTAGTATTTCTTTATGAATTACGCGTTTTCAAGGAACTTATCGTCACTTCTTCCGCACTCCACCCGCCATATTGGTTCTATCCCAACACCATACCAAATAAACGAATCTTCAGCAAATTAAATCAACATGGAAGTCTACAGCAGTTACTTCTTAAAATAAACAGTACATGTATAGTTTCACATTACAAACAGAACTTTGTTCTGATAAATTTCGTAGCATTACAAGAACTATCTCGGCAACTATCTTCCTAATAGTATTGTGCGAGTAAAAAAAAAAACTTTTTACCGTGTAGTTGTATATCCATGCAGCCACCTAAATACGTATAAGATTCCTTGTGCCTGGTACAACATAACTAAGAGACTTGAAATCACCTGTTTTCAATTACATAGGCTGTTCGCGGTAAACTGAGCATTTTTGAAAGCCCTCCTTAACACCTAATTGTACGCACATGTTATATTTTCTCACCAAGAGTAAAATTAACGTTGCAATGGACCTGATCCCTTTATTCATGCTTGGAAAAGTGAAATTGTAAAATTATCAGAAAAGTAAAGAAGTTACGAATTTACTCATGCTTACTCTCATAGGCATAAAAAATCCAGAAAACAATATAAACCGTTTCATTATTTACATATGTTAACCTAGCACTTTTAATTCAACGTTAATGACATGGAACTATTTTCCCTTCGTCGCTACCAACTTTACAGGGTGCATGACACTCAGTGTCAGTGTGTTCCTTAAAATATACGCAGGTCGAGGCAGTGAGGTTTTTGAAACGTTGACTTCAAAAGTTTTTCATTAGCCGTGAACAGCCTATACAGTGACGTATATATAAACTATTCATTGGTTGTAAGCTGTCGCAGAGGAAGACAGTGATTAGATATGCCAAAATTATTAATGGCTCAAGGATATTCATGGTGTGTCGGTAACACGCGGAGCAATTTCAAAAGAAACATACACGTATTAGATATAGAATTATAGCCTGTTTTGAAATGACTTTGGGATTATTTTTTTCATGTCTCTAACCGTCCTACATATCAGATAAAATAGGATTTTACAGAAAGGAAAGAGCTCGTTTGTAGAAAGTAGACCAAGAGTTTATAGAGTTAGGTTCGTTTTTGTCCTTAAAATGTGGCTTTGACATGTGTTTGTTATGGCGTTTTGTGTATTTATGTGTGTATATAGAATTATATCCCAAATCTAGAGCGTGAAATAACTGGAACTATTAACTGAAGAACGGTGATGATGTCACATAATAAGTAGAGGCCAGAGGAATTCGCGGTTTCATTTTGGGACAATCTAGAATTCAAAGTATGTGTGTTTATATAATATTAGCCATTGGCCAACGCGGTGTTTGACACATGCTGGAGAAGGCTGGCCCAATCGTCCCCTTCCACTGTGACAGCAGATAACCAGTCCACAGTTGACATCGGCAAATTTGTACATAAGACTGTAAGGTCTAGACTGCAGGTCATTGAATTCGCGAATTTTTCAGGTCTCTAATGCAAAGATCTGATGACCCGACCGGGCATTGAACCCGGATATCCTTGGTAGGAGGAGAGCAGGCTAACCGCTCAGCCACCGCTGCCCCATTTGAAAAATAAGTATGCCCGAACGTACAGGGATTTTAAAGAAAAATGTGACAGGAATTCTTCCAGTAATTTTACGCAGCATTAGGAACTAGTAAAATACCTAGACTTCTTAACTGACGCGTGGCAAGAGGCAGCAGTGGCCTTAGTGGTTATGGCGCTCGCCTCCCCCCACGGCGATCCGGGTTCGATCCTCGTCACGTTCACATCCCGCACGTCGGAATCGTGCTGGACGATGCCGCTTGCCGACGGATTTTCTCGGGGTAACCCCGTTTTCCCCCGCCTTCGCATCTCAACGCTGCTCCGTCCTAGGGTCTCTTTTCATGTCATGTCCGGGGACGACGGCCACCTATGGGTCCAAGCTCAAAAGCCCGTCATTAGGAGGTAGTCGGCTCGCCCTGGATGCACTCCCCGCACTAAATTGATTTATTTAATGCGTGGCAAACTAAATGATACTTTACAGCGTACTCAAAGTACAAGTAAAATAGGTAAAGGCTGTTCATGATAAAGTGAGCAATTTAGAAATGAACCTCAGAAAACAAAGTCACTACCCCCGCCTGCTATATTTTAATGGGCGCACTGAGTAACATTCGCCAGTAAAGTTGGTAACGATGGATGGAAAGTAGGTCCCTATCTTAACGTCGAATAAAAAGTGTTAGGTAGCCATCTGTGATAACTTAGAATTATTTGATTTGCTTTCTGTTTCTTTTTAATGCATCGGAGTGTAAACATGAGATTTTAAAAGTATTTACTTTCTTAATAACTTCACAGTTTTATCTGACCGACCCATGAATAAAGTGATGAGGCCCATGGCAATGTCAATTTTACATAAAGCGGAAGAATACATAACGTGTATACTAGTAGATACTAAGCAGGGCTTTCAAAAGTGCTCATTTTACCGTGAACAGCCTATGCAGGCCCTACTTACACCCTACACTCACACAGGTGTAATTTGTACATTGTCTGCTATAGTTAGAGCTCATTCTCCTGTTCGGCTCACCCACGCGGAATTAAGCCACCCGAGTTCTGTATGTATACTATTGGTTCGGATTTCTCCGGTGAATGTCTGATGATCGGAGCATGTTAACTAACTTACACTACGAAGTGATGGGGTCTGTAATCATGGGTATTTAAATGACGAATATGTCCACCCATTTTTCGTTTTCCGGGAAACGAATATTAAAGGATAAGTGGCGGTAGAAAGCACAGTGGGAGACAAACAAATAAAAGGCACTTACACAATTGAAAAATTTAACATTTGATTTTACCATTTTACTTTACGTTTGCTTTCCGACATGTTGTTTCTTATGGAGCTTGAAACAATGGAACTGTCAAAGGTAAAGTCAAGCACTGTTGACTTTACAATTTCGAAAAGTTGGAATTTAAAGTCAAAGTCAAGCTGCCATTTTGCTGAGAATCTAACAGAGGTTATGTGTAAAGTACGTCATTTTATTGTAGGGGGATTTTAATATCGGTTATTAACCAAAGCTAGTCTTAAATTAAATAATTGGCAAACAAATATCATGTGAAGAGGAAATACATGAATTGAAATATTTTAATAAAGTAAACAAATGAGTTCTTGTTTTTAAATAAACTTCTACTGTAAATTTAAACCTATTTAAAAAAAAAAGGGTGCGTAAAAAGCATTCCTGGATAATGTAAATATTTACATAACAAGATACGAATTTTTTACGAAGCTCGCAGAACCGATGTTCAATCGTCTGAACTCTGACTTTACAATATTGTATTGTGTTTTGGCGGTTTCATCAGCTGGAAGGAAATGTAACGTCAAATGCTGAAGTTTTCTATTGTGTAAGAAGCTTAAGCGAGTTTTAAAGTAGTGCTAAAGCACTGTAAATATTTTTTCCCTCACTAAAAGTAGTCCCGTAAGCTCACGCTGGACGAAGTGAACCCACAGCGCTGTGCAGATGGGCGGTTTCAAACACCAACCCCCTAGTTTTTTGCAGGCTTCGGGGATATCGGGATACAGAGAACGCAATTCCATCCTCGCCCGCTGGGAGTCTGGGTCGCTGACCACACGATAAATCGCCTCCTCTCCGCCTCTTCACTACCCCTCCTCGTCTAAACCCTGCCAAAAAAAAATTCCAGCCAATCCCAAACACCTGGCGTGAAACAGAGCCTGCGCGGAAACAGTGCTTGCGTGAGGCAATCGCAAGGCCAACGGTGAAGCGGAAAAACCTTTGTAGAAGGTAAAATATGCAATAATTTCTGTCATAGATGATTTTTGCCACACTAAGACAATGTGTTCAATCTTGCAAAGGCTGTTCACAACAAAGTGAGCACTTTTGAAATCAACCTTAGAAAAAAGTCACTGCTCCTACCTGAATATATTTTAACCGGCACACTTTAGTGACATGCGGCCAATAAAGTTGGTAACGACAAAGGTAAAGTAGTTCTATGTCTTGACTTTGAATAAATAATTTTAGGTAAGCATTTGTAATAACTGAAATAATTTCTTTTGCTTTTTTTATTTTATTTTTTTAATGAATCAAAGTGCAAAAATTTGCAGATTTGTAGAATATTTACTTAACTTATAATTCCACAGGGAAGGTATTTTTGTTGGGTGGCAGGAGACTTAATTGGTAGTATTCATGTATGTAGAGCAGGCATACTGATTTATAGGACCAGAAAATTTTTCACGAAAAATTGGGAGCTCACAGTAGACCGCAATACTATATATACACCTTAGCTGTTGTCATGTCTCCATTGGCTGCTGATGTCTTTTCCACATTTGATTAAGCTACTGAGGATTCCCTATCTCCGACACTGGACCATCGTCATTCGTGCGCAAACATTTCACATGGACCAGAACATGTTTCAGCCATTCAAAAATTCTGGGCGTCCCTACAGTGCTTTGGACTATATCTTGTCTCAACATCTTTCCGCGAAATATCACTGCCCCTACTTATTTGTTATCAATTTACTGTCATCTCGTCAGCTATCACAATAAATATATTGTTTTCAACGTTACATGTACTGTATTACTTATAAATTCCTTAACACGTGGTCCAGGCAGGAAGGAAAAGCTAAACCACTCTGCCCCTCATAATTTGTTATGCTCCCGGCTATTTGCCGTGAAGAAAGGGAGCTATCAAATAAACACAACTAGCAGCATTGATAATTGCTTATTTCGAGTTATATAACCAGGAAAGTACTGCGAGAACAACTGTAAATGTAATTTTACTTCAATAAACGCGTATCCAGCGGGATACAGAGACCATTAAGATATGAATGGATGGGGGCGTCACGCCACAGAGTAAATAAGAGTACAGAGTCTGCTAAACCTACTCGCCAACTGGATAACCAAGTCAACAGAAAATCTCTCGGAGCGCCCAGTATCCATTCGAACACAATGCACTTTCTCGAACTGCTTAGCGGAGCCAATCAGATAATGGGTATGCCCGCATCAAACGAACCGCCACGCCTTGTCGCCTCTGCATACCTAACTCTATAAAAACATCCTCACAAAATTTTCTGTTAGGCTAAGAATACTGCTTCCTTAAGAGTTTTTTAAAATAACATAATGTTGCTTTACTGCTAGGATCAGCTTACAAAAAATAGGTTTACCTTTACCCCTTAAGTGTGGGATGGACGCCCCACGTAGTTTTGTGATATAGTTGTTTGCGCGAATACGCATAACTCGATATATAAATGTTCTGCAAATACGACTGTTTGTCAGAAGAAAAAAAAAAAAATTATCTATACCCCTAGTTTTTTTTTTCTTTCTCATATTAAGTATATTCATGGAGAAATAGATTCCTGAAAATGGTAAAATATCGCATCTTTAAAGCTAGCCTATGCATATTCCTTAAGCGGCAAGAGAAAAGTACAAAGATACGAGCATAGTTTAACCTGCGAGCTTTCACCGCTTATAATAAAGTCCCACTGTTACAGATCTAGTTTGTACAGTGCAGCGTCACGACGGAAACACTGCACGCCTTACGCGTGGGAGCGATGAGGCACTAGGCGTGTGTGTTAGTGTCGCCCGTTTCGCTCCCTCGCTTCTTGACCTTGGACGGGTAAAGGGGGTGGGGGTCCATCCCACTTATAACCGCTTAACGTACACAATATTTTTTTCAGTTCAAGCGTTGCAAAAAAAGGTAATTTATGTATGGTTTGATCTGTACTTAACGAATTACTTGTAGCAACTTGCACTTTGGAACCTATGTAAAGGGTTTCAGTAGGTCCTTGATACAGGCAGGAACCAATTATAAAATAGCTCATGTGTTTTCAGCAACCAATAGCATTGCCCAGGGAAACGCGATGTCCGGATTGGTGCTAGCATTAGAACTTGCACATTACCGACCATGATTTCACCCATTCTGCAACATATCAGGCTTGAACGAGTAAGTTATATCCGGGTTAAAATGCTAAGAAGTGAAGTGAAGAGATTTGGGCGGCTCTTAACATCGAGGTCTTGGGAGTCGATGAGGGTGGAAGTGAGCAGTATGGAGCAGCGCCGTAATGAAAGGGCAGGGGAAACGGAAGATCTCCGAGAAAACCTGCTGGCCAACGGCATCGTCCAGCACGATTCCCACAGGCGAAAATCCGGGAGTGACCCGGCCGGGGATTGAGCCCGGATCGCCTTAGTGGGAGGCGAGCAGGCTGACCGCTCAGCCACCGTGGCCCCAAAATGCTAAGAGGTTAATAAATTTTCTCTTTATACTTTTGGTTTTATGACAATATTACCTTCCATTAGTAGTGCGAGCGCAAGAGTTTGACGATAAACCGAGTGCAAAAGTGGCATAAATGCCAGTTTTTATTCACCTGTAAATGCGTTTCTGGCGGGGCGGAATGAGAGAGAGGTAGAGGGGAACCACCACCTTGTGATCGCTCCCTCCGAAACGTATTTACAGGTTAATCAAATGGCACTTGTGCCACTTTTTCAGTCGGTTGATAGTCAAACTCTTGCGCTCCCACTACTTCCATTACAGCAAAAAAAAAAAATAAAAAAAAAAAATTGAACTACATTTTTTTAAAGAAAAGTAATATTACTTCGAGCCAAAGGTAACGGTTTAGCGATATATTTTCTGTCGTTCTTTATAGTTGTCAGTACGTAACTGTTGCGACGCAAACATTCATAGCCCAATAATTTCTGCACTTACGGAACTGAAGCCGAGCAAATGTACATACAATTCTCCGCAGACGTTCAATGTCATTCTGAAGTGCAGTGCTTCTCCAAATAACTAACCTCGATTCTTCCTCAAGAGATGAAGTTACATTTTGGCCCATGTTACTACCTGAAATAACATACCTGTCAGAAGTAATCTGGAAGTAGCAAACAAAGTGGTCGTTTCATGAAGACCGTAAGGTAAATAACACGTGAGTTGCGGGTTTCGGGTCTAGAAGCTATCTTAGTTAAATTTTTACTGAACATAATTTTTCAGTTTTGTTAATTCTCTTTTATTTACCAATCATAGTTGTTTACCACACCATAAATTTTCTTTACGGTGTAAATTATACTACCACAACGACATCTGATGAGCTATTGTAACGACAGCACAAGATTGTCATAGTCATTTCTGTATAGACCAGAAATAAATTATGTACGTGGCAAGCCTACTTTGTAGTGGTTCGTATGTAAATAAGTTCTTCATTGCGGCAACAAATCATATGTTGCAGCAAAGATAGCAGCAAAGAAACGAGACGAATTTCCCGCTCAAAAGCTAGTCGGAATGGGTGTTTTGTTTTTGTGATAGGACACTTTCGAGAGACTCGGTGAACTGCTGGCGCAAGGCCTTCGATGGAGGTCCTGTAACCACAGCCATTTCGAAATACGAAGTCGATGAAATTTCTTGCGACTATACGGTGGACGGTGGTGAGCATATCGCTCAAGAGAGAGTAGACGGACCCGATCGCCTTGCATGGAGTCGTAAATACAGTTTTGATGTGGAGCAAATGAAAATTAGCACATCTATTTTGACGTTTCAACAAAATAAGTTAACGAGATAGGCAAGACATAATCAGCCAAGAAAATATACACTGTTGAAATATTTCTGGTTAACTTCCTAAACTGTAATGGAAGTTTTTAACCAATACATAGTATGCAAATAGTACAAAGTATCAGGCTGAAAATATGGGAGTGTTTAAAATCGCTACTATACAAAGTTGGGAACTTCCCTACGCATTTGACCCTTTTCCGAGCAACTGTAGGAACGTAACCATACATGTGTGGTAAAATTGTTTACCATTCGTGCTTTGTCGCTCTACGTATACACTGATATGGTAAATTCACAAATAATTTCTTAGAGTGAATATTGTAAGAGTTAATGTACGGTTTCGCCCATGTCGGGGTGTGAGCTGAGAACGAGCACCACCAGAAGGAACGTCACTGCATACACAGTGAGGCTAAATGTCCAGTGTTCTTCTCTGTGATTCTTAACCCGTGCTACTGTAGTAGCTTATGGCTGGTTCATTATTATGGCCAAACAGAAAGCCTGCAGTTCACTGGTTGTCATAACGAAACAAGTGCTCTGTCCGCTTAAATACACTACACGACAAAATTTTTATTATTTGAATCGCGCGAAATCGTAAATTAACGTGGGTCGGTAATGGATTTTTCGAGGAGATTGTTTTTACGAGTGGTTATACGCTAGCCTTCCACGTATGAGGTAGGCTGTTCGACTCCAGGTCACGGTGGGTAGGGACCTCATGTCCAGGTGTTGGGGGTGAAAAGATTTCGAAGGCTCTGAACACTGAGGTCTTGAGAGCCGATGAGGGTGATTGAGGGGAGTATGGAGCAACGCCGGAATGAAGGGGAGGGGGAACGGGAGATCCCGAGAAAACCCGCCGACCAACGGCATCGTCCGGCACGATTCCCACATGCGAAAGCCCGGAGTGACCCGGCCGGGGATTGAACCCGGATCGTCATGGTGTGGGATGCGAGCAGGCTAACCGCTCAACCACCGTGGACCCTCCCTCCCCCCACCCCCCCAGGTATTGGGGATTTCTCAGGGACTCCAGGTGATATTTCGTTCCTCCGCTTCTTACTATAGACCTCTCGCTTATGCTATTCTGTCCGCGAATGACAGGAACCGTCTACAAAGTGAACACGAGAAATAAAACACACGAGGCAGTCACGTGAGTGGCATCAAAGCGAACACGATTTGTAAAAGTTTACCAAGAAGCGCCGGGAAACTTTTTAGTCGTGGCATACTTTACAGTTGTAGATTTTTCAGAGAGAACCCATGGTTGCATCACAGGATAAAGCTGCCCACACCGCGAATTCGAGACCACACACGGCAGAAAGATGGAGTCACCGCCCTGCAACGTGTAACCCCATCTAACGTCACATGTATCTGTTTATTTCTTGATAGGCCTTGTTTCTTGTGTTCTGCTCTGCCTTGGTTATTTTTTATACAGTTGGTGACATATGTTCCCAAAATTATTACGTTAACTAGTAAAACGTTAAAATATTTTCTAAGTATTTTATCGTTTGTATGTATGTGTGTTTTACTGTTCTAAATCATTGGTAAATATTTACACTTAGTAGACTATGGTCAAGTATAGCTCGAGCAAAGTCAATTTGTAATATTTCTTTGTTCAGAACAAAATTCGCATGGATGTGCAGTCTTTGTTCTGCTAGTGTTCAACATTATTTCACAAGAATACGACGGAACAGTAACAATGATATTGCTGACGATAGAATTTGTTTTTATAGCCACTCAAAGGGACATGATTGACTGTGAATCATTTGTACGGTAAAGGACATTAAATTGAAGTAGTATAGAAATGCCGATTTGAGCGCAACCGCAAAAAAGTGGCTCAAAAAGTTGCGTTTGGTTAGATCATAGTCTTTAGAAAAAAAGTTACGTTAAATTTTGCGTTTGAGTGCATCTAAAAAAATACGCGTAAAAAGTTGCGTTGGGCGCAGTTGCAAAAAAAAGTGGCTCAAAAAATTTGAATACATAAAAATAATATATTGTATATAACAAAGATGTGTCAGTTGCTAAATGTCTTAAACAGAACCAAACAATATAAGAAACTTTCCGAACTTACAATTGGACAGTCCTATCCCATAAACCATGCTGAAATACATGATACACGATATGGATACAAGGTGGTTATTACTTCTGGAAATTTTAAAGTAACCTTACAAGACAGATATGTTCAGATTTTCAATAGTGGTGGTCGGAGGGGGTGCGGTTTGCATCACAAAAAACCAACCCAAATTTGACAAATTTCAGTTATTTGTGAAGAAATCCTGAGGGATTTTTTCACAATTGCTCAAATTTCAGCTATTTATGTTATTCTCCTGAAATTTGTACGGATCGTTCTACTTTATTGTTTTTCGTCGTCCTGTTGTTTTGGATAATAATCTTAAATCTGTAGTCGATGTTGACAGCCTTAGAGTTTAAAATCGTTTCGGCAAACAAGTTTGAGATGTAAGGTTTCCCGGGTTTTTCCAAAAGCCCCATAATGTATCGTTTTTTACCGCGATAATTTGTTATGATCATTTTGTGTACGGAAAATATGTATCCCGGTGCCAATCTTCCAATCGTTCGCATTTTTTGCCCAATGGCGTGTGTTCGAAATTCTGCATATGCGTTTTGAATAAGTTTGTGTGGTCAACGACGATCTTAGTAATCACCACCTTCTCTTCGTCGGTAAGATTGGAATTTCGCACGTCGATAAAAGAAACATCTTTGTATTTTATTTCACCCATCGTGTATACCTTGCAAAATGTCGACGGGAAGAAATGGATGGTACCCCCTTTTACGACAGCTTTATAAGACATGTACAGTAGAGTCTTGTCGCAATACTTGTCGATAAATTGGTTCTTAAACTTACCCTTAATAAAATAAAACGCCCTAGTTCCGTCGGGGACCTGGCACAAACCCTTTAAGAGGTTGTATTGAATCCTATTTCCGCCCCAGTCGGATCTACTAATGTTGCACACGATAAATGCTGAAATGTTAATATCGTTTGTGTTTGGTGGTAATTCTTTGTTTGTAAATTTTTTCCAAATTTTTAGCCCTTTGCCGAATACGTGTTTCTCAATTTCGGCATTTTTAGAAATTTGTTCGGTATGTTTTACCAGCTTTCTCGTTTATCGAAAGCTCTAATGCTTCAACGTCATTATCACAGAGTTCAACGCCATCATCATAGCATTCAACACCAGCATTATAGCGTTCATCACCAGCATTATAGCGTTCATCGCCATCGCCATAGCATTCATCGGTATTAATGTCTCATCATATCGTTTAACTCGTCGTCATCGCTATTTGTTTTAATGGGAAGAATCTCATTAAAACAAACATTACCATATTGACATAGTAAATTAAAGTAAAATGTAATGTATGTAGATCGTCTCCATTTGTAACACTAGCTTTTTAAACTGATTAAGAATATCTGAATATGACGGTGCTAATGTAGGACACTTTACATTGAACATCGAAAGATCAAATCTGTCAGTTTTGTTCAACGTGTTCGTATACTTGCTGAATTCGTAATATGTCGCGTTCTTGAAAAAGTATAGAAATCCATTGGTGTATCTAAAAGCAGAATCTGATCCCCATGGTAAGTCTGGAAAATACTTTGAAATTGAACCGAACTTTTTACCCATAAATAAGCACTCGTCCAGTTCCATAACATATGTTTCACCATAAAATACAAAAGTGCGACAGGAGTAAGTATTTACAACTGCATTTATTTTGAAATCCTGTTGTATTCTCAAATCATAAATTACCTTTGGATATCCAGGTACAAGTTGCAAACTAGGATATTCAAATATATATGCATTTGTTAAGAAAGACAGCTATTTAGTGATAAGCTGTGTTTTACTAACTATTTTATCTACCATATCATATATCCAAACATACCTTTTGTAAAAAATAAACATCACTTGATCGACTTTCAAAACTGTGTTGATGTTTTTCAAGTCACACAAATCTGCTTCTTTTGTAGGGGGTAATATGTTTGGGTTAGGAGGTGGTAATGGATGTACAGGTCTTTTAGGTCTACTTTAAAGACTCTGTATTGCTAAAATATCATCAGATTGTAATGCGAGTCGATCAGGGGTATAAATAGGATACATAACAGACTTGCAAATGTTTGAATGACGTATTCCTAAGGTATGTCCTATTTCATACAATAGCACAATGAAAAGGCTTTTTTTACCTTGGGATTTGTTGTCTTTCTTAAAATACCAGTCTTCGTCTGAATCAATGTAAATCTCAGTATGCGAGTTATCTGATTGTGGAAAAAGAGCATGAGCCAGCACTCCTCCTCTCCCATCAAATTTGCTATTACATAACTGTCGAGACTTTTGAAATGTATGGATACTTCGTTTGTTTGATATTATTATGTGTGGATTTTGAGAGTCGTGTTTAAATGTAATGTTAGTACGTATGGCCCACATATGAAACACTTCTTGAGTTAGTTGTAGTATGTCACGATTGGCTAACACATAATGCCATTTGATTACTTTCGTTGTCCATTTGGTAATAGATGTAGAAAAGTTAAATACATTATCATCTGATATCTCACATCCTGGAGCTTTGATTAGTGTCGGTGTTCCCTTACTTATTACGCCACTCATTGTTATGTTGTGGTACTCTTGGAAAAGTCGGAGAGCGTTTGAAACTATTGATGAATTTACATGTGTAATATATTTGTCGGATACTTTTAAGTATCCGAAATCAATTAAATATTTTATTACATACAGTATTTGATTTTCACCTCTGCTAGAAGTTGTTATAATTAGGAAGATAGTTATAAGTAACAGCAATTATTATATATACAAAATGTTTCATAAAATCCTCGAATACAGTTCGGGTTCCATTTGCAATTGTATAACATGCTAAAAGTAATAAATTTAAACAGAAAACCCAGAAGAAAAATTTTGTATCGATAAGGGGGTGCATGGAATACTCAATGTTACGTATGTGTCGGTGAATGATGGTCAAGTAGCGTCCATTTCACTGTGTAAAATAGCTATTATATATGGAATATTTTTAGAATAAAAGGTTCTAAAAGCATTGGAGACATCTCTTGCAACAGAGTCTGTAATGTTGAATAATATTTCCTGAAATTTTCGCTTTGTTTCAGTGTCGATATAATGTGCAGCTTTTTCAAATACTTTATCTGTCGCGAGTGACATTTGCCACATGTATGATGATGTAGTTAGTGTTGCTTGAGTCTATTTAAATCATGACATGGGAAAAATTCCAAACGGCATCTACAGTAAGTTACATTTTGATAATCAGGATCGCAAATTTCGCTTCCATACCGTGCGCAAATGTTATTACCTAAATTTATTGTACCGTCCGAATTTGTCCTAGCCATAGCTTGTGTTGTAGTCTCCAGAATTGTTGTCCCTCGAGGCATAGTCATCTTCCAAGTTTTTGTCGAATGCGCAGACACCACTGGTTGCATAATGTTTTTATGACATTATATGCATATATATATGCCTAGGTACAGCCACATTTTAGAACATTTATCTACTACACCATTAATCCTCATCAGTTCACAGACTTGGCCAAAAACACTATTAATGTTGTATGGCATTAAATCGCATAGCAAGACATCTATGCTCGATTTAAATTATTTTAGAATTAGCTGATGTCCAGCTATACACATTTTTAAATGCCTACATGGACATATTTGAACGTATTCCAAAGCAGGTGACTGATTGAGGTTTACAGTGGGAACGCTAGAATTGTTCACGATGTTTTTCATTAATTGTACCGAATTTGTATCGACCCCCAAAAATTCCCAGTTGCTTGCACATTTTTGTTTAATGCTGGTTATATCCCCGCATTTGTGATCCATGAAACTACCATTTTGATAAGATATTAATTCACATAAAATAATGGCTAGAAAATCTACACACGACTGTAGTTCTAGAAATTTCTTCTTTGTGTCTGCACCAGTGGATGCATCCGCTAGTGCAGCGTTAATAGGGGTGGTCGCTTCCAGCCGGGGCGCTAAATAGGCGCTTTTAATATTGCATAGCATACGAGTTGTGGAAATAAACGGTAATATTGTTTCATTCTTTATTACAAGATATACATTTTATAAGCTACTATTGTATAAAACTTACGTTTTTAAAGAAACGTTTAGACCCATGGCCTCCAATTCTTGGGTCAACAGTTTGGCAGCATATGGTTACGTAATCGTATGTATTTCTATATTTTTGCATTTGCTGCACAAATATATATTCTCACTTTTTGTTACATGATAGTACCCATTTCATTTATTGCATAAATGCATTACATACTTGTCGGATAAAACCATCGTGCGGTCGTGCGAAAATTTAACAATCCTGTGTCTCAACAAGCAGTTTGAGTCGCATAGAAAGGGAACAGTTAGGTAGCAAATACTGCCATCTCTTTATGTTTATTGGACGTTGTTTTTATCCTGTCTAACTTAATCTTAATTATATAATCGAATACAAATATGTTCTTAATTTCGAACTCTTTTTCTATCCTATACTCAGGCACATAAAAATCCTCTATATTTTCGAACTTAAGTATATATCTCTTCTTACCACGGTAATCTTTAATAGATATATTGGATAACATTAATTCTGTTCCCTCTGCTAAACTTTCTAATCTTTTACAGTTCACGAATTTTACATCTCCTAATCTTCCCATTATTGTATTATCTATTTGTGTTACGAAACAACAAGGAACTCATGTCCTATAGATCCAATAACAAACACACCAATGAAAACATGTATACTCTAAAGTAACATAAATAGAGGTAGCTAAGATTCTGGTAGTTGGAGCAAAGCAATGTCCATTTCGTACCTATATGAAAATCATTATGGTATGAGATTTTTTTTACTTATCTGAGTATCATTATGGTGAGTCCTTTGGTAAAACTTATACTGTGTTAAATAAATGTGGAACAGTGACTATGAAAGAGAGTGTTTTTACACAATGTTTAAAAAAGGTTCTTGTGTGTGCAAGGACCATTTGGCCGTCACTCTAAAGGAGGAGTGCGAGCCGGACCGCGACTGGTACGAGTTAAACTGGAGCGACGAGGAGATTTTCGAGACTACATGATGGATTTCTACGACCACATTGTCGCGGACGTTGCCAACCGCTGCAGGCACTACGACAAGGAGATGGCGCGCGTGGGGGAGGAGTTGACCGATATAAAAAAATCCTGCAAAGACCTCTACATAATATGTCTGGTAAGCTACTTGCTGGAGGAGATTGACGATGAGCGCGAGGTGGAGTCGCTCGTCCCCGACCACTACAGCGAGTACCTAACGCTTAAAGAAAATTTCGTCTGGTAATTCAAAATCAATAGTGTGAAAAGTTTTATCTATGCAGTATAAATTGAATCTATAACAAAAAATGGGGAAAACCTTATGGACGACGCGATTCCGAGCACCTGCGAAGCTGTTTTGAAACCGAAACGTGAACAACAAACCTGTCAGTATGACATGACCTTACGGAATTTAAAGAAGATTATGGAGGACGGCAATATTCTGACTGCAGAGGAGGTTTGCGACAAGCGAGGCATAAACGTGGACAACATGTTAAACAAGGTGATTATAAACAACTTGGGTTACATGTCGCACAACATAAGCGTTATCGACTATTGCGAGGGCAAGGAACCGCAGACTGCGCAGCTGCATACCCCACTAACGAACATCTTTAGCGACAATATAATTTTCTACAAAGTGCTGGAAAGAGAAGAGGCGAACCCCATGGGCATTACACCCAAACAAGTCGAGAAATTGTGTGTGGAAAAGGAAACATGGAAAACAACCCACCAGTGTTGGAGATTCCTGTTGTGGATCTCTTCGATCCGTTGCGGGTCAAAAGAAATGAATACGAGAGGAAGAGAAAAGAACTGCTATTAGAATATGATTCTCTTTCATGAGAGAAAAAAGAGGAATACATTACCGCGTGGAAAAAATTAAATAACCTTACAATTCGTTTGGACATGTATATGTTTTGGAACAAGTATGTGTGTTACAAGTTCGAAGGCCTGGTTACCAACAATCTACCGGTAAAGATTAAACACTTGTCTGGTGATTTTCTAAAGTATGGAGAACGCTTATGTTATGCCAATTCGGAACACCTTCGCAAGATTCAAAAACATTTTAAGTATCCAAGTATTTGTTCGTTTAAAGTTTCTCTAGCAGATACACATTTAGAGACTTTACTTTCGAGACTTCCCGCTCTACTCGAAGATATAGCCAAAGACTTTTTTTTTTTTCCAGACATCGACATTACACAAGACTACAGCGGAATTTTCCAAAAGGACGAACTGAAAAAGCATTTCACCGACAACGACTACCCAGTCCACGTCCTCGAAAACACAAAGAGCGTAAGTAAACATGGTCTTACGTGGATATACGAAAACATTCCGGTAAAAATTTACAAATTTATATGTCAAATGACCTCGACATCTGTTGGTGGAACTACTGGAAACTATTTGGTAAATTTCCTCGATTGTCCGGATAAACATTTACATGCTACTTTTGACCATCCAGAGGCTCGTAAAAATGGTATAAACGCGATTGGAAGAGACCATCTACATGTTTGACCTATACTATTGTCAATACAAATCTGACTACCATTTTGAAACGTATTCAAAGACATTCTCGAGACCAATTTTAAGTTTGTAAAGAGTGGGAATTTTTACTCGGTCGGCTCTGGTGACATGTGGCAAAAGTTTGTCAGATCGGTTAAGGCTCAAATATGCATCTCGCTAGACAACAAAATGTTATTTGTATATTGGGTAGATGGAAACACTCGCAAGATTACATCGTATACACATATGTTTACAACAAAGGATTTTGTTAACAGCAATCTGCACATTGATCATTGTTGTAAAATGTTGGCATTTACAAACATTCCAATCTTTCGCATCGCACTAAAAGTTGTTAATTTATCTGGAAACGATGTGTTGATTCCATCGTCCAATATTGTCGCAGACTGTGAAGTGTTTCTAAAAGAAGGTCTAACGTATATTGTTGGAAAATACGTTTTTACCGGTTTGTCTGTCAACGTGAACGTGGAGAGTAAAGGTTTCGTGGAAACACCGAACGGAAATATTATCGCACACGATGTACCCAAAACCAAACGTTCCAAACCGAACAACAAACTTACACTGATGCCAATGAAATCTTGGCCTCTCATTTTGCTTACGAGCGAACAACTCGAACGACGTAAAGACGAAGACTTGTGTAAAGAGTTTAAATTGCTGGTAAAACATACCGAACAAATTTCTAAAAATGCCGAAATTGAGAAACACGTATTCGGCGAAGGGCTAAAAATTCGGAAAAAATTTACAAACAAAGAAATACCACCAAACACAAACGATATTAACATTTCAGCGTTTATCGTGTGCAACATTAGTAGATCCGACTGGGGCGGAAATAGGATTCAATACAACTTCTTAAAGTGTTTGTGCCAGCTCCCCGACGGAACTAGGGCGTTTTATTTTATTAAGGGTAAGTTTAAGAACCAATTTATCGACAAGTATTGCGACAAGACTCTACTGTACATGTCTTATAAAGCTGTAGTAAAAGGGGGCACCATCCATTTCTTCCCGTCGACATTTTGCAAGGTGTACGCGATGGGCGAAATAAAATACAAAGATATTTCTTTTATCGACGTGCGAAATTCCAATCTTACCGACGAAGAGAAGGTGGTGATTACCAAGATCGTCGTTGACCACACAAACTTATTCAAAACGCATATGCAGAATTTCGAACACACGCCATTGGTCAAAAAATGCGAACGATTGGAACATTGGCACCGGGATACATATTGTCCGTACACAAAATGATCATAACAAATTATCGCGGTAAAAAACGATACATTATGGGGCTTTTGGAAAAACCCGGGAAACCTTACATCTCAAACTTGTTTGCCGAAACGATTTTAAACTCTTAGGCTGTCAATATCGACTACAGATTTAAGATTCTTATCCAAAACAACAGGACGACGAAAAACAATAAAGTAGAACGATCCGTACAAATTTCAGGAGAATAACATAAATAGCTGAAATTTGGGCAATTATGAAAAAATCCCTCAGAATTTCTTCACAAATAACTGAAATTTGTCAAATTCGGGTGGTTTTTTATGATGCTAACCCAGACCCCCGACCAACCCTATTGAGATTTATTCTTCTTTCCTTTCGCAAAAACATCTTTCTTAAATTTATATTTTTTCCAAACATTACCAGTTGTGTTAGCCTTTTTCATTGCCATGGTTGTCATTATATTAGACATCAGTTGATTTTTATTTGCATCCATTTATTATATACAATATTTTATTTTTTACATGTTCAAATTTTTTGAGCTACTTCTTTTTGCAACTGCGCCCAAACGCAACTTTTTACGCGTATTTTTGTAGATGCACTCAAACGCAAAGTTTAACGCAACTTTTTTTCTAAAGACTACGATCTAACCAAACACTACTTTTTGAGTCACTTTTTTTTGCAGTTGTGTTCAAACGCAGCTTTTGAGTCATTTTTTTTCAACTGCTCCTAAACGCAACTTTTTAATCCACTTATGAACGGTGTAAAGTCCAGTAATGAACGGTGTAAAGTACAGGATAGTGTTCGGTGTGGTATGGACCAATATGGCGACGGTGAGTTCTAAGACAGACACAAACAGAACCGGTGTTCTTGCAGTAGTGTATATAGGTGATTCACTTCCAATTTTCTTCAGTGCCAATAAATGTGTGCAGGTGTCAATGTGGTAATTCGTTATATATTTTTTTTATTGTTTAGCGCGGTGACCGCTTGACGGCGCTGAGTTCGCGAGTACGCTCTGTGCTCCATGCCGTGTATAGAGTAGCGGACTGACTTTGGATTGAGAAGGGTGTTCCTGTTCAACCCATAGACTAAAGATGAGGTAGACCGATCTCGCTGACTGCGCACAACCAATCTCAGTGTCCCTAACATTGAACTGCTTTTCTGCCAACACGTCTAGCGAAAACGGCGTGGTTTGGATTTTAGGTTAGAAAACTGATTTGTAAATAATTGCTTAGAGATATTTTTATACTTCATCTAACCAGTTTGCAATGCTTTTTGGTTAAATTAAAAATGCTAATGGTATTTATTAATATAATAGTGCTTTTCATTTAAAAATTAAAATGATAACAAACACGTTTATCACTGTTGACCATGTGACTTTGACAATTGTGTAGAATTGGGGTAGGTCGATGTTGGGTATATGCGCAGAAGACGAATAAGCGGTCTACCTCATCTTTACTCTATGGTTCAACCACGCTCCTAGGTGGACTTGTCCGGCGTATGGCCGGTAAAATGGGCCCTGCGTCCTGGGCATTGACGAGCCAACGTGCAGTCGGGCTCTTGCTAATGTGTTTCCACTAAGTTGGTTTCCAGTCCAGAGCTTGCCTTTTGGTATGTCGTGGGGTGACTTGACCGAAGAGCGCTACGTATCGTGGGCTGACGACTTGGTCAGCTTCGAGGCAACATACGAGGACCGTTACTGAAGTAGCGAATAACAATCTGTCTTGTCACGATTACATGGACAAATGATCAACCGTAAACGGCGTGTATGCATGTAGGATATTGAAGTGTACCCTGCGTGGGACTCTAATCGAGAAAATCGGATATCCCTACGAATCGCAAGGGAGATCAGTGTACTCTGAGCCATGTAGAATACATACAGACCTGCAAAATTCGCCTTATTATTTGAGGACATGTTAAACTTGAAACACTTTTCTTTTCCAATACGTGTGCAATTGGATCGTTCTTTATTTGGTACGCCCCGGGCAACTCTGCGCCAATAAATGAACACTTCACAATTGTGTGTACTAATCACGTTCAGTTCACTCAGAAAGGAGTTGACAACATTTAAGCAGCAACCAATGGAGGGATGACGCCAGCTCGGGTATAAATAGTACTATGAATTTTAGCTTGATGTCGAAAACAACGCGAATTTTGCAGATTTCTGTAGTTTATTCCCAAATGGAAGTGAGTTATGAAAATCAACCTTTGAAAAACACACTAGGCATAACATGTCCCCTGTTTTTACAAAAACCTGTATTCCACAAATATATAACACTGTGGTTAACTTTATAGTACTGTATTATTGAATAAATTAACCTTCATCTTAATATCGTCTATAACTTGTAATATTTATTTCTTTTTTAATATGAATTAACAAAAGCTAGTGCAGCGACGTGTTGGCAACGACCGGTAAAAAATAGTTCACAGTTAAAATATTATTTCAACCTCGTTTTTTAGTATACCATTTGTAAATTAAATGGTGCCTATCGAAATATTTAAATATTTAAGTAGCCCCGATGGCAACATATCTCATTTTTACAGTTAAAAATAACAGCGGAAAATATCGTGAGTAGGCCGTAACAGTATGGTGTTGTTTTATCGAGCGAGAAAGCAATTGAAAAACTGTCTGCTGGAGAGGCTTGTCGCACTCTTTCTCTTTCTTCGTCTCTTTCACACTCGCGAAATTTCACTTCTCTAGTTATCTAGGAAATTATACACGTTTTCAATTGTAACATATTTAATACTTATTACAGTAAAATAATGATTTTTGAATTTTTAATTTACAACTGAAAAGGGATTTTTATTTTTGGATACTTAGATATATATATATATATAATATTTATTTATTTATTTAGATATGATGGCGGCGCAGTTACCAAGTGAAGTTGGCAGACATGGCGAGCCATGAAATGGCGTGTTGCTTTTTGCCAAACGAAACATAAATTATTCTTACTCTGAAAAATACTTCAAATTACCACATCACGTTTCTAGACGTGTTTTTTAAATCTACGTATTCAAATTACGATGTTTTGATAAATCTGTGTTTCCACGGTAGTAATAAATGTACTGTGACGTGTGTTTAGGTAATCACTGTGTCTGTGAAATGGCGTGCCTTTGTGCATCGTGGTCGATACGCTAGCCCTGTGTGTGCGTGATTTCAAATATTTTATTAGCACTATTCATACGTTTTAAATGTGAACTGTGTTTCTGACGAGGTTATTTATTTGCATCCACGTCTGTATATTTATCACAACGTTGTACCTTTGCCCTAAGGTGTTTGAAACACAGTCGTGTAACGTTAATTGCCACAATCCCAGAAGAAAAATACTAATCCCAGAACGATAAATATCAATAAACCTAATAAACAGTAAGTAGCAATACATATAAATATGAGTGGAATAAAAATTATCGTAGTCTTATTTGTGTGCATGTTCACCGCTATCTTTTAAGTTTTGTATGACAAAAAAAGCAACACGAGATACGCGCTTGAATTTAATGTGCCTTTTTCACTGGTTGTTCCTTCGTTTTAATATTTATTCCAACTGAGGCTGTCCTTTTAGAGAAATTACCCAACACATATCAATAACAAAATGATAATTACAATTAGTACAGCCCTATACCTCGCAGTTGTAACAGTGTTAAACACAGTCACGGCAAAATACTAACGTGCATTACATGTATTGAGCTACGTCGTGGAAAACAAATATGTTAATGTAAATTAACCATGATAACTTTCTTCAATTCAGGCCTTTTTGAAACGTCATAAAGCTGACCTAAATAATGTTATAGGCCTAAACTGTGACTATTCATACAGAATGGTTTTTGGAATATGACAAGAATTCTTTGAAAAGCTGTAAATAGTAAACAACACATTTGACAGGTATAAAAGTAGAAGTCACATTTCAATGTTGGTTTTTAGGTGTAGCGAAAGTATACGAACATATGTACACAAACAATGTAATATAAACATTGGCGGAAGGATATGAAACGGCCCTGCAAGTAGATATTTAGCAGGGCTCCGAGAAAGTTGCTTCCAATGGGCAATGGACTATAAGTATATAGTGCTGGTAAAATATAATCTTCCTGTGCAATGTGTACGAGAATTGTGGGCGATGGGATTGACTTCTTTGAATTATCTGAACTTTGCGTGGAACCACTCCAGAAGTCCTCTCGTCAAGGCTACTAGATAGGAGCCGTCAGAGGAGAAGAAGAAAGGTGAGAAATGTTCTGGTTTATCGTAATCCTGAAAAATAACTTTCACACTCTCCCCTCGCACGCGATCGTAAAAATAAAGGTATATCTTCTCTGCAGCTGAGAGATCGATAACCTTAACAAGGGTAACGCCTCTCTCTCTCTCTCTCTCTCTCTCTCTCTCTTTCTCTCTCTCTCTCTCTCTCTCTCTCTCTCCTCCCTCCCTCCCTCTCTCTCTCCCTCTCTCTATCTCTCTCTCTCTATCTCTCTCTCTCTATCTCTCTCTTTCCTACCCCTCTCTTCCATCAACCTATCCTCTGCCTTTTATGTGAAGTAAAGGTTGCTGAGACATTTTAAATGTTTGAAGATCAACAGGAATTAATCCCCACCATCTTGAATTTTTAGAATGATTGCTAAAAAACTTGCATTGTAGTTTTTGTATTGCATTTTGCAGAACAACACGACACAGATCATTACTTTGTATGTACATATTCTGAATTTGGCATTGCTTGGCTACCGTAGTTAGTTTAACTGCTGTAGTCGCCCGCAGGAAAAATCCCTTAACTTCTTCCCAGCTGTTACTAGTAAAGAATTAATAAACGCAGTGAAACCCGAACAACTTTAAAAACTTGAGAAACTATTGTTTTTGCTGTAACACGCGAAAAAGTTCGTTAAACCAACCTAAATGAATGTTATGGTGAAATGTGTATAAATATAAGATAGCGGCGAATGATCCCCTTGAAGGTCCTTACACAACAGAAAACTTTAGCAGTTGACTGTACCTTTCCTTTTCTTTGACGATACAATTGTAAAGTCAGAGTTCAGACAGTTGAAAATCGGTTCTGCTAGCTTCATAAAAATGTGTATCTTGTTATGTAAATCACTACCATATTAGCCAAGAAGGCATTTTACGGACTTAAGAAAAAAGTTTTAAATTTTATATTAAATAAGTTTATATGAAAACAAAAAACTCACATGTTTACTTTATTCAGAAATGCCAATTCATATATCCCCTATTCACATCATATTCGTTTGCCATATACTTAATTTAGAAGAGCTTGGTTTAATATGCCGAGATGAAAATCGTCCTAAATATAATAACACTCATGACAGAAATGAAAGTGACCAATTCTTAAATTTAGTAATTTTGACATAAATTTACTCGTTGTCAAGTGTCAAAATAAGCAAACATCGCTGAAGTAGCCCGCTGTTTACGATTTTTGTTATTCTGTAAAAAGGTTATTTTTTATTAACATATTTCTCTATTAAAACCCCATAGTCGCCGCTTAAAATTCTAAGGAAAAAGTAACACTTGCGAAACTTGTTTAAGCTGTTATTCCATCGCCATCGGAATGCTTTCCTATGTCTGGGTATAACATTTAGGCGTTTCATATTCTTAATAGGGTTTCCCCATAACTAGGACAACATGATTTTTTGTGAAAATATTTACGTAAAGGCTGTCCTTTGGCATATGTGCAGTTTTCTTTTGGTTATCGGACACGTGTCTTTGTCGGAAGACAGTTCCTTATCTGATTAAGCCAATCAGAATTAGGTAACTCCAACACCGGGGGTCCGTGATTCGCGGGCAGCACCTACAATGCACGACAATTAAAATCGTCCAATCACGAAAGTGGAACTGAGCTCTAGTGTTTTGGAATATAAGTAGCCCTTTAATCTTTTCGGGGAAAGCAGGTGGCCGTACACATTACATTTTGAATACTATGTCGGAGTATAGCTCATGTAACGTTAGTATGACGATCTCTCTCTCTCTCTCTCTCTCTCTCTCTCTCTCTCTCTCTCTCTCTCTCTCTCTCTCTCTCTCTCTCTCTCTCCCTCCCTCTCTCACTCTCGAATGAATATGTTTTCATTGCGCCAATAGTTTTCCTGTTGGTAAGAACACTGTATTACTCTAGTTGTAATTTTCGTAAACAAAAGTTAAAATTTCGTTTTCTCAGAAGAATGACCGCGATGATCTGCAAATCGTTTCACACACGACAAGTTTCTTCGATTGGGACTCAATCAACTCGCCGATTCATCAGCTGACGGGCAGCTTATAATTAAACCTGTCAGTGTGGTAGGCATACTGGGTGTAATTTGGACCAACGTGACGCTAGTAAATGGAAATTCACAGACTAACATAACTTGCCTTCTTGAAGTGGAGTTTATAGGCGACTTGCCTCCAGTTTCCCGCGACTAACATTTAACCCGAACAGTTATCAGGGCGTTAAATGCAAGACAGTGGCAGAGAATACTTCATAATTAAGGGTCAGTGACTTTTCGCTTAAAAATCGGAGCACACAGTAAGATTTCAATACTGTGTACACACCTCAGCTGTTATAACTCCATTGGCTGCTGGTGTCTCCACATTTGACCAAGCCATCCAGAATTCCGTAACTCTGACACTGAAACTTCGTGATTCGCGGCAAACATTTCACATGGGCCAGAATACGTTTCAGCCAATCCAAAAAGTTATGGGCGACCCTATAGTGTTTTGAACTATATATTGTCTTGAAATATTTCCACGAAATATCACTTCCACTATGAATTGGCGTTCAGGCTTATCCCCTTGCTACATTTACCATGGAATAATAAAAGTAAAATTTCTCGAGTTCAGTGACCTGTAGGTTAGACTCCACAATCGTTTGTGTAGTCGACAATCAGACATGTGTTCATTGGCTGCTGCCCCAGAAATAAGCCAGTGTTACCCCACACCTGGCAGTACGGGATTCGCTGATTGCTTTTATGCACGTTTTCTACTGGCTCAGAGTCGTCCGGGGCGTGTCTAATGACCTGCGATTCAATTACAAATACGATTTCAGTGTACACGTGCTTGACATCTTATCTTGTCTTGAAATAAATTCATGGCATTTTCCTGTCCCTACTGTGGACTTCTACATAATGACTGAACCAGTCGCAAATATAATTTACATGTGGGATTTTTTAAAGTCTAGCTTTCTCTGAAATGTATACCAACACAACATTTTCAGGTGTGTATTGATAGGGCCTGTTTTAACTGGCGAAATGTAAACTTAGCGAAAGCAAGGCGCAGCTTGTTGGAAGCAATGACTTTGCTAAAATTTCATCGTGCGTCGAAATTTTTTTAATAACTTTACCTCTAATTGCGTGGGAGCGGTGTACGTATTATCAGAAATAGTATTGCTCTTGAAGCTGGGGCCTCGGTGGCTGAGCAGTTAGCCTGCTCGCTTCCCACCAAGGCGAACCGGGTTCAATCCCTGGCCGGGTCACTCCGGATTTTCGCAAGAGGAAATCGTGCCGGAAGATGCCACTATTCGGCGGGTTTTCCAATCTCCTGTTTCCCCTGCCCCTTCATTTCGGCGCTGCTCCATTCCCACCCCACTTAACCCCTATCGACTCTCATGACCTCGCTGTTAACAGCCGCCCTAATCTCTGCACTCTCCACTATTTGTGTACTCTTATAATCATCGGTAGGCAGCTTACATGTTAAATTAACCTAAGGGTAGGCCTACATACGAATAAGTAGGGATATGAACATTGTGCGAGTTCATTTGAGGACAAGGTAGATGTCAAACATGTGTGCACTGAAGTTGAGTTTGCAATTGGATAGTAATTTATTAGACGCGCCCTGGACGGCTCTAAGCCAATAGTAGACTGGAAAGGAAACAAGAAGAGCGTGCCATACTGCCAGGTGTGGAGTAACACTGGCTACTCTCTGGGGCAGCAGCCAATGAATAAACATCTGAGGCTATATTCGAAGAAGGCAATAAGAGTGTCGCGGGCATGCGTTTTGGAAAGTGAGAACCATACGGACCTTCAGAAGTCTTGAACAGCAAACATGCACCGTGTTAAGCAACATAGTCTACTGAGTGTTAATGTTGCCGAAAGCTGATCATGTGTGCGGTTACGGCGTTCGATCAACCCATCGTCGTCCCATCACGACCCGTCAGCGACGGCTGGCTGTGGTTAAGACCTCGCCCGTGGTTCCGCCGGCGCATAAATTGCGCGCCTTGTTATTCTGAACTCCGAGCTTATTACTAAACCGACCGCGGCTCGCGTCCATTACCGCTGCGGTGCTTCTTCTCCCGTTATAGTATCCATTACTATAAGCCGTTCACGGTAAAGTAAGCACTTATTAAGACCCTCCCGACAAGCATTAGCCACTAATAAATATATTTTATTGCAGCCTCAGGCATTAATTCTTGAGGGTGGTGAAATGTATACCCTGTGTTTATTGGTCACATTGTAATGTTTGTATTAAAAAGCAGCAGTAAGGTGGAAATTGGATGAAAGGAAAAATTTAGAAGGCCCTTAAAAAGTGCTCACTTTACCGTGAACAGTCTATAGGCCAGTGAACTAGGAAAATGTCTACACACAAAGACACGCCGCCAACAAGCAAAATAAAACTGTTGGTACTCCCGTATGGTAATGAAATCTAACATGTGCAGAAGTCTTTTCGCGAAATTTGGGTGTCCCTAATAATAACCAATAAATAGGATTTCACTGTGGCCTCGGACTTTTGGGTTTGGGTATGGTGAATGTACACTCGGTTTATTACTCACACGGCAGGGTTTACATTAACAAGTGGGGGAAGGATATGAATTGGTTGAAAAAATCAAGTAACTAGGGCTTCAAAAGTGCTCACTTTACCGTGAACGGCGTATATAGGCTGTTTACGGTAGAAAAAAAACACTTTTGAAAGATCTGTTAAAGATCTACTTGTATACACGTTGTGTATTCTTACGGCTTGTGTAAAATTAATATTGCCAAGGGCCTCATCACTTTATTCATTCATCAGGCAAGAAAAACTGTGAAAATATTATAAAAGTAATTATTACACAAATCTGTTCGTTTTTACACTTCAACGCATATAAATGTGAACGGGAAGTGAAAGAAATATTTTCAGTTATCGCAATTGATTACATAACACTTTTCATTCCACGTTAAGATATGGAACTACTTTCCCTCCATCTTTACCAACTTTACTGGGCGCATGTCACTTAGAGCGCCCGTTAATATATATGCAGGCAGCGGCAGTGACTTTTTTCTAAGTTTGATTTAAAAAACGCTCACTTTATCGTGAACAGCCTTTAACATGGAATTTAAATAGGGGACTTCTGTTGTCATAAAGGATCACCATAACGTTCTCAACTTCAACGTTAGATTCGATGGGAAGGGAATAAATACAGTGATACCACCAACGCTATCGACTGGGATCAAGACACACGTCCTCCCGAAGTCTAGTCACGTATGACCAAACAGTCGCCAATGAAACAATCCCACCTAGAGTCTCAAGTATTTCACGAATAGACTCTGCAGCAAGCTAGAGTGCTTAACCCCATTTGTAACTCAGCTACTGTAGTATATTCGCATGTTCTTCTCACTTTTTTTGATCAAACCTTTGAAAAATCACACCAGGTTTGATGTGTTTGTTAGTTTCCAGAATATGCCACTCATCAAAAGCGTTTTTCTCGAGGTAAAGTAATTTTTTTTAAACTAACTTTTACTTATGATTTATCTATTACTCAAAGTATTTTTTTTCTATTTACTTAATATAAATAAAAACAGAGAGAAATTAGGTGTGTTATTGTTAATGCCTAGTACAGGCTGTTCACTATAAAAATGAGCACTTTTAAAAGCCCTGCTTAAGATCTACTTGTATTCACGTTGTGTATTCTTCCGCCTTATGTAAAATTAACACTACCATGGGACTCATTAATTTATTTATACGTCGGTCAAGTAAAACTGCGAATATATTAGAAAAGTAAACAATTTATAAACCTGCTAATTTTTACACACTGATAAATTAAAAAAAAAAATAAAGCGAAATAAATAATTTAAATTGCCATAAATGGTTATCTAACGCTTTTTATTCTACATTAAGATGTGGAACTACTTTCCATCTATAGTTACCAACTGTACTGGGCGAATGTTACTCAGTGCACCCGTTAAAATATACGCAGGCATGGGCAGTGAGATTTATCTTAGGTTGGTTTCAATAGTGTTCACTTTATCGTGAAAAGCCTTTACGAAATACTTCTTATGCAAAAATATTACTACACGTAAGTGCGCACGAATACGGTGCGTTGTCTCTCTGGTGTAATTTTCTAGACTCTGTTAAGTCTTGTTTGCATTAGGTTGAGGAATATCCTTTAAGCAAAACGTTAGTAGGGTTTTAGAAAAATTGCAAGTACCAGTGAATGAACTATATCTTTCATTTTAGTGGCGGCTGTCATTGTAACATGACTCATCCACACTACTGATTCCTCTTCATCACTAGCCCACATTTAAACAGGGCGTGGCTAAAGAACGGCGGCCCAATCATTACAGCGCAGCAACTTAATAAAAGTTTGAAGTCTACTTAGCCACTTAGTGAATTCGCAAAAAAAAAAAAAAAAAAAAAACGAGGAACTCTCATCACGATAATATTTCAACTATTTATCATACGACGCATGACTGTATGCATAAATTTAGACGAATTTCATCCGAACAAATTTCACGACATTGTGAAGTGAAATTCCATCACTGAAAGTGACGCATTACCTCGACATTCGTCGGCGTGCGCACGCTGCTGGAATAAAATTCCTCTTGTGTCGACTCGGTTTGTATTTCGATCTGTTACTGGAATCGAGCGACAAACGTCCGAGCGATAAATACATCGAATTCTGCTTACTGGGTTTGAGCGATTTTTTGAATTCCCTGAAAGTGCTTTTTAACTCCGTGGAAAGTAGGTTAGTGGAACTACTACGTCGGCGTTATTTTGCAGTCGTCGCGTTTTTTGCGCAGCGAAATAGGACTTTCCAGGGTCTTTATACAGACCTTGGGGAAACTTCTCTGGTCGGACTTCCCGTCAATCTTCGCATCGAATAAAATTGCCGAGGACGAAATATACATTTTCTTGTCGTGACTTCCTTTATTTTTCGGTTTAAGGGAGTGGTATTTTCCCCTCTCGTCTTCCTTGTTCGTCTCCGTTCTTTTCGGACAACTCTTCAGATTAGTTCGCAATGAACTACGTACACGCAAGAGACGTTTGAATAGAACGCCTACCAAAAAGTGTGGTCCATAATAAATCTACACACCTTACATTCCGCCAATCACACACCGCTACAGATTGACTTCTTGATTCCAGTGAAGTAGTTGTTTATTTGCACACAACATAATTCAGACATATTTCTAAATGATTAAAGAAAACTAAAAACGTAAGTTTTCTTTCGAAATAGGGTATTAAAATAAAAAGCAACATGTTATTTCTTGTTCTTATTTTCTCCTAAAATTGTACTGAGAGAAAGCCTTACGTACTGGACACGGAACAACGTATCTCCATTTCGTATGCGTCTATAAACGTTGAGGGTTTCCCTTGCACCACACCCGCACGATGGACGTGAGACGTTTCGTAAAAAGACCTTAGTTCATTCTCATACGTACGCACCCATTAAGGTCGTGTTCTAACTGACCATTTAGTATATTAGTATTTCAGTAGTTAGTAACATTCAGTTTGGACGCCGTCGATTGTCGCTTGTTCGAAGATGGTTGCGATATGGTAATTTAGTATTTCAAAGGCTGCTCACGGTATAGTGAACACTTTTTGAACGCCCTGATGAAGATCTACTTCTGTGCACTTTGTGTATTCTTCGGCCTTGTGTGAAATTAACATTGACATGGGCCTCATCCCTTTATTCGTGCGTTGGTCAAGTAAAATTGTGAAATTATTAGAAAAGTAAATATTTTACAAATCTGCTCGTTTTTACACTGCGATGAATTAAAATCACAGAAAGCGAAAGAAATAATATTAAGTTCTCAGAAATTGTTGCCTAACACTTTTTATTCGACGTTACCAAATTTAGCCTATATGCAGGTAGGGGCAGTGACATTTTTTTAAAGGTTGATTTCAAAAGTGTTCACTTGATCGTGAACAGTCTTTACCATGAGCCTCGTCACTTTATTCATGCGTCGGCCAAGTGAAACTGTCGAATTGTTAGGAAAGTAAATTATTCAGAAATCTGCTAATTCTTGCTCGTATAATCATTAAAAAAACAGTAGGCTAAGCAAAATAAATAATTTTTGCATACACAAATGTTTACCTGGCTCTTATAATTCAAATTTATGTCATGGAACTACTTTCTGTCCATCGCTACCAACTTTACTGGCCGCATACCAGTCAACATGCCCGTGAAGTTACATGCCGGTAGGAGCAGTGTAATTTTCTAAAGGTTGATTGCAAAATTGCTTAAATAACCGTTAACAGCCTATGGTAAGTTTCGTTAAAGGCTGTTCACGATCAAGTGAGAACTTTTGAAATCAACCTTAGAAAAAAGTCACTGCCATTCCTGCTCATATTTTAACGGGCGCACTGAGTGGCATGCGCCCAGTAAAGTTGGTAACGATGGATGAGAAGTAGTTCCGTATCTTAACGTCGAGTAAAAAGTGCTAGGTAAAAATTTATGGTAGCTTTTTATTATTTCTTTCGTTTTCTGTAATTTTTTGTAAAAATGAGCAGATTTGTTTAATATTTACTTTTATAATAATTTCGCCGTTTCACTTGACCGACGCATGAATAAAGTGATGAGGCCCATGACAATGTTAATCTTACATAAGGCAGGAAAATACACAATATATCTTATACAGGGCTTTCAAAAGTGCTCATTTAACAGTGGATAGCCTATATATAACTTACTAAAAACTTAGTACTGTGATACCAAATACGTCATCATATTCTGCTCCCGTGAACTTTCAGATAACGGCCTAAGTACGCGCTCTTCATAGTTAACTAAGCCTCACTTTGACCTACGCTAATCACACAGCCTCCGCTAGGGACGAAGGACGAGGGAAAGCAAACAGGGAAAGAGGTTTGCAGAGGATCGTGCAGGAACTAACCCGAACACGCCGAGGTCGCCTACGACTACGTCGAGATCGCCTACGACTAAACTCGCAGGGAACCGGAAACGATAACGATAAACTTGCCTCTTCCAACTAACTCCCCCACCCTGCTGTTCGTATCGGCTTGAGCCGTTTGTCATCTGTTGCCTCTTGGGTGGGTTCGAATTCGCATTATCCGAAAGAGTAACCGCATATATTTTTATTACAAATTGGTTTAGCGTTTCAGGTTTTTTTTTTTTTTTTGCAGTACTTTTATGGAGACACACGTGCAGACCACCAGGAAAAAAAAGTTGTTTACAAAGTTTTGTTTACTTCCAATTCAATAGTAATAGTGTTGTTTTTTGTTTTCTATTTTTCTGCTTTTAATTTTATGGTCAGTGATATTGGAAAGGAATTTTTTCCTAGTCCAGTAATATGTTTTTATAACCTTAATATTAATTTCTGACAGGTCATCTTCCATTTCTGAGGCGTCAGTTCGATATTAGACCCAAGAGAATAGAGGAAGTACCCGAATTTATGAGATCGTCTCCATTGTTATCCCCATCAACTGACCTAGAGGGTATACTGCAAAGTCCTGTGTATGTTTGAGACTCTGATGTTTGCCCTCTTAAATAAGTGTACAGAAATTAAATTACGTGATGGTTCCTCTGATGTAAGTTAATAATCCATTTTCGGTTACTTCACACTTTTCTGAGGCCCTGCAAAAGTTCTACTTCCAGGATATTCCTCCACCTCGTGCAAACTATGCTTAACTAAGTCTAGAGAATTACACCAAACGACAAAGCACCAAATTATTGCGCACTCAATTGTAATAATATTTTGTATGAGAACAATATCTTACGAAGCACTACCAACAGATGTATCTCACTAATTTTGTTCATATTTATTATAAATGAACTATCGTAATTTATAAATAAGATATAGGTAAAATTAAATTTAACGAAAAATTTGATACATTTATATTAACGGCGGTATAAAACGCTCTAGATTCAAGGCATATTTGGGAAATGACTAAACACGTAATATATGGGGTGATTTTTCAAAGGTTTGATTTAAAAAGTTTGAAGGAACCGCGAATGGCCTACAACAGTCGCTGATGGGCTGCACAAAGCTCTGAAAGCGTGCCTATTTGTCTTTTTGCCTGAATTGTTCGTACTGTAAAATAATTCGAAATAAAATTCCCTTGCATGTGAGGGGAGCTAATCACCTCTACATATAAGATAAAATTACTTATTAAATGCGTAGCCGGATTAATACAGTAGCAAAAGTAGCATTTGCTACGGGTCCCAAGCTTTAGAGGGCCCCCGGACCCGCACCTTATGGGGGAAAAAAAATTGTTGTGTAATTAGCTGGATTTTCGTCAGGCTGAATATTGTCAAGCGAAATTGTGGTGTGATTAATTACGTCTCAGGCCTATGGATATAGTATAAATTGTCCTATCATCATATGATGTAATATTGTGCGAATACTGTACTACAGTTTCGAATGTTAGAAAGATGAGCAGGAATTTAAATACCTCAGTCTGGCTCTGCTAACTTCCTCTATGCTATTACGTTCTTAGCGTGCCCTGAGCGAGCCCCAGCAGATTTTTTTATTTTTATTTGTGCTCGTGTGCGCCGTGCGTGCGCGTTAGTGCTTAACTGTGGCTGTGGTTGAGTGGACGTGTTCACGTTGTAACTCGCAAATGTGGTGCAGTTACTCTTTTTGTTTTCTAATAACACAGTAAGCACAAGTACTTTAACATTATAATATAGCCCGTATAATAAGTACCGCGTTTACATGGCGATGTAAAATCGGTTTGAAAAACCTTAAAGCAGTATTCACAATACAGCGGAGCGACGTGGCGCGTCGAGTTTTGACCTATCAGAGCGTTGTCGCCATATTTTAATTTAGCCAATTACGGTAAGTTGAGTGAATAATTGTAATCAATAAATTGTAGTCTATTGCGAAAATAGCAAATTTTGCTAAGTATTTAATTATTGAAAACTGTCAATAGACGTCTTTAGTATACGATAAAAATGAATTCTTTCCTTTGACGTTACACCAGACAGCAGCACAGTCTAAATTGGCGACTGACTCTATGTCGCTCGGTTGTCATTGTAAATAGCCGTTTTAAAACACTGGCGCCGCGTCGCTGTATCGTGAATACTGCTTTACGTTTAGAAAATGAATGCTCAGAATCTCCAGTTATATTCTGGAGAAACTAACTACAGGCTTTCCGTTAACACGTGTTCATGTTTGTGTTTAAATGTCAAATGTTTGCATTATGGATGACAAATGTTTGACAGAAGATGTTTCAGTGTTAATGGAAATTGTTAGGGAAAGAGAAATGTAACGTAAACGGACATTTTTTTAGTGTTTATTTATCGCATTGCTGGCAACCATAAAATGATTGGAAATAGCTATGTAAACCAACGTAGTAAATGTAACAGCTTGTGTTGTTAAGAGGGACTGATCCCTGCGAACTTGAAACTCTCTGTTTCCTGCCAAAACATGACAAACCATAAATAATTACTTCTTAAATCAATGATAAAGCTTTTCTACCTTCGCTATTTTCGTAGTAGTAATCATTGGAGAAAATTACTAATTCCTACACGCGAACGATTACAAAGATGGTTATATCAACAGCAGACCAACAATATAGAATTTAAAAAAAAATGTGTTAAGCTATGCACTTATCATGCAAGACCATAAAACGTGGCTTGTCATTTTACTCTACAATCACGAAATGGCACTAATGTTTTTACGATCTGAAGTTTAATTTTTTTTAGTTTTGAGAATTTGTTGTATTAATTGAAATATGCAAATCAATTATATGTAGTGTTCTAGAAACTAGAATTGAGATTTGGCATATTAATAAATACTTAGTTCCCGTGTCGTGCTCGTAAGTCTATCATGGTTCGGTCTTGGTGCTTGTCTTTGTTGAAATAGTTGTTAAAGTTATTTATTTAAAATATTGATGAAATTTTGAATTTTTCTTTTTACCTCAAACATTTTGCCCTGAAGATTTTTTTTTTTTTTGTGTAGTTTCATAGTTTCATGTTGTCACGAGCACGTTACAAAGAAATGTTACCCATTGTAGGGAGGACAGGCGACAGCAATGAGTCAAAGAAGCAGAGACACTGGACATAATTATCCTTCTGGAAGCGCAAAACGGAAAGCGAAGGAAGAAATAGAAAGAAGAGATCAAACTGTGATGTTAAAAACTCGTAAAATGACTAAATATTTTAATGTTCCGGGAGCAATTACAATGCTAAAAAGACTGCAGCTGAAAATATTGAAACATTTAAGGCTAGTTTTACAATAGGAATTATAGGAATTGAATAAAATATTGAAATACCTATGTCCCCTACGACTTGTGTGGCAAAAGGAAAGATACAACAACCAGCATTTAGTGGATGTGAAATTACGGTCAGTGTCGATAAAGGCAAGAGACCGCAATCAGAATCCAGTGAATGTGAAGCGACAGCCAGTATTGCAGAAAGCAATATACAAAAACCTGCATCTAGTGAATGTGAAGCCGCAACTAGTTTCGCAAAATGCAAGAGACAGCAACCGGAATTCAGTGAATGTGAAATAACGACTAGAGAGGCAAATGACAAAATATCGACTGAAACGAACAAGTACTCTAATGACCTCGGTAAATGGCCAAACATCGTGATCGTGATTACTGGCTGAACAAAGGCAGTGACGACTTTCGACATGCTAATAGTGACTTTTATGCCTCAACGAAATTGTACGACAATGAAAAGAAACCCCGCCATTGTCATAAATCTTGTTTTACATTGCTTCATAAACCTAAGAATCAACAATATGCAAGAAATGGGTTATGTTATTCAGAAAGCAAAGGAATCCTTTTTTGTTTCCCATGTAAACTTATGAATTCAGGATGTTCATCAAAATTTACAGAAGAAGGGTTTAATGATTCGAAAATGCCAGCAATCTTTTCCAACGTCATGAAGAAAGTTCCTCGCATAGGCAATCTGTAGTTTTGATGTCATTGCGCAAAAAGAAACGTGAAAATGTTGATTCCCAACTTATGAAACAAATTGACACGGAACAAAAGTACTCACGCACACTTCTGGAGCGAATAATTGAAGTTATAATGTTTTTAGCAGAAAGAGGCCTTTCATTTCGAGGTAGTGATGAAACCATTTGTTTTCCCCATAGTGAAAATTACTTAGGATTATTAGAACTACTGGCCAAGTTTGGCCCTTTTCTTGCAGAGCATATAAATACTCATACAAACAAAGGAAGGGGGCATAGTTCATACCTTTCACTAACAACATTCGAGGAATTAATCAGTTTGATTGAATCCAGCATATTGGATTATATAGCAAATGAAGTGAAAACATATAAGTATTATTCCATTTCTCTGGACTCTACTCCAGATATAGCTCATGCAGATCAGCTGACATTAACCATACGCTATGTTTTGCCATCAGGGCCAGTTGAAAGATTTGTGAAGTTTTTGGATATGGAAGGTCATAGTGCTGAACAGCTCATCAAATGTTTAATGGACTTTTTAAGGAAAAACAACATCACTATTGAAGACTGTCGTGGTCAGAGTTATGATAATGCCAGCAACGTGAGTGGAAAGTATAGTGGATTACAAGCGAGAACAAAAGAGCTGAACGAGTTTGCAGAATACATCCCATGCTTTGCACATTCACTAAATTTGATTGGGGAATGTGCCGCTGAATGTTGCCAAGAAGCGGAAATTTTCTTTGACTTTGTAGAAAGCCTGTACATTTTTTCCTGACTCTTCTTATCGCTGGAGTTTACTTTCTTCTGCATTATCTGATGGTGGTGCTCACTTTCCCACTGTGAAAAGATTGTCTGACACTAGGTGGTCAGCTCGTGCAGATGCAACAAAAGCTCTATTGCAGAGCTTTCCTATCATAAAACGAGTCTTGGACTACATTTCACATAACAGTGACCAGAAGGCGGAATGTCGACAGCAAGCTTTCGGACTACTTTCAACAATGATGAAGCTTGAAACAGTAATAATGATCACACTATGGGAACAAATATTACAGCGTTTTCAGATAACAAGTGCTTCTCTGCAATCTTCTGGGCAAGATTTAAACACAGCTTGTGCACTCTATGAATCATTGCAAGGATGTATTCAAGCTCTGCGTTCTACGTTCCCAGACATTGAACAAAAGGGCAAAACTCTAACTGGATGTGAAGAATATAAATATCAAATTCGAAGAGAACATAAACGAAACCGAGCATATGAACATTTCAGTGGTTCCAGTTGTATTGATCCAATTGTTGAATCCCAAACTCCCTCTCAGCAATTTAAAATTCAAACTTTTTTTTTCATTATAGAAAACTTGCTTTCGGCCCTGTCAGAACGTCATAAAGCTTACCAGAAGTTTAATGGTTTATTTGGTTTCCTTTATCGGTTACAGTCGTTAACGCCGGAAGAGGCTTCGAGTAAATCATCCAATCTTGTCAAATCTTATCCGGCCGATCTGGAAGAAAGTCTTCGTGAAGAGCTCCTGCACTTTATTGAACTATTAAAAACTGAGCTTCTCATTTCTAATGATTCCAAATCCTAACAAGAATGATTAGAAATGCAGTTGTATCGTTTGATAACGAAAAATTCTTTGGAGTGTTGTTTTTCGGATGTATAAACTGCCTTGCGCCTCTATTTGTCACTCATGGTGACCAACTGCACTGGAGAACGCTCGTTTTCGAAACTAAAACGGATTAAAAATGAACTCAGAACCACCATGAGTCAAAACAGACTCAACAATCTCACTCTAATGAGTATTGAACATGAACGTTTGCGTCAGATAAACGTTTCAGACATCATAAACCAATTTTCTCATGCTAAAGCTCGAAGAGGTAAATTTAAAATCACAACTTTTTTAATGTTGAAATTTGACGCAGACAACTGTGTAAAAATAGAAATGCTACTACTAAAATGCTTAACCTTGTAAATAAATATACATTATTTCACATCTAAGGCAAACGAAAACAAGTGAATCCATGTTTCATATAAGTTAATACATGTTTTAAAATTTTAAGGGTCTTTATAAATTTACATCATCTTTCATATTCGTCATATTCTACGGGCCCCGCACTTGCTTAGTCTGGCCCTGCTTAAATGTAGGGTAAATTTACATAACAAGTAATGTAGCTATTCCCTGATCGTACGGAAAAGTACCTGACAAAAGTGGGGGGGGGGGGGGGGGGGGAGGAAATCCCAAACAAGTAAGGGAAACTTAACTATATTGTACAATAAAATTATATTTTAAAACATCCCGGAGCATTAGTACTGTTAATTTTTTTATTACATACATCCTCTGACGAGTAGTAATCGAAACCTCAATACTAAAATCCTCGACATTTGCTGGCGGGTGGGCGAAATCAATGTTCCTCTATCACGATAGGCCATGCACTCCCCATTGCACCATGATAACAGTATGGTAGACTCAGTGAAAATTAGCGCGTTAAAGTAGTGTTTCATCCCCACCCCCTCCCTCTTTTCTTAGCTGGTCGGACAATGCTGAAGAGATGCACGCGTCGTAACGTAATTTTCCCATCCATTTATGGGATTTTCCACTACCATGTACGTGGATTTTACTACCGTGCAGTAATTTTACCTTACCCGTAACGAAAATTACGCCCCCCCAACCCCCAACTTTGCGAATATTGCCTTACAATTGTCAGGTAATTTTCCCATTATTTTTTATAGTGTGAATATAACTTTTGCGAGGCAGGACTCAAAATTTATTCAAAAAATGATTTTCAACTTTGCTTACTTAACAATTTATTAAAATGGGTTTGTAATTGTTACCAGTAGGTTACAAAATAAATAAACGTACGATTTCGTCATGTAATAGTGTAAATACTGTGTAAGTCAGGCCACTCCTTCATCGCATACATATATGAATAACGCTGTGGAGTTCCCTGACGTACAGAGAGGTTAAACACGCACTTCAGACTGTTCCAAGGTCGTGGGTCGTGGGTGTTATCAACATTATTTTGTACCATTCCTCCGAGAAATACCATTATCAGACTGCCGTATTTCAAACAATACTATATATGAACGTTATATTTAGGATCGTCTTCAAGAAATACTGTCACTGCCCTGTCGTCATCCGGACGAAATTTGCCATTTACTTGTAAAAGATGCTTACGAAACAAAAAATTTAATTTAGAAGTCCTTTGAGTTTGTTACAGTTTTATACAAACAGCTCGGGACGCCTGTTTGAAAAACGGAGGAGCCCATAAACTGAGGGATGAAATATCACCTTGTAGTTATTTCTCGCCAACGGTAATAATTAAGATTAACTTCTCCAGACTCGATGATCTTTATTCAACAGGTCATTGTTTTTTAAAACCGCGTCACTTTTAAAATCCACACTGGCATCTAATCCGCTTATTTTCTATGCTGCCAACCACAAATCATGGTATAAAAATAATCTTGTAGCCGAAAAATATTTTTATTTTTTATTACGCGACTAAACGAGACGATATGATAATATACGCCACATCTTTCAGTATCGCTGATGTTACAGTTGCACGTAAATATGTTCATATCGTCGTGCACAGAGAGTTGGGTTGTTTACAAACACTTTCGATGGACGAACCAAGTAGAGACACCGCGGAAGCTAAACATAAATAGACAACATGATGACCAACTCTGCAAATGTACTCGTATACTTTGACGTTTCACGTCCAGTCTGTTAGAAGCGATAGTTTCTCTTCGTAATACTACGTGTACTGCGAAAAAGATTATTTTTCAAAATTTATCAAATAAATCACTCGGCCTCTTAAGGGGGAACATCTGATGACACCTTGGATTTTTTTTTAAATTCATGCAATGGTTTTTGTTTTTAAAGACGCACTGAAAATGTTGGCTGGTTGAGAATTTCTATATTGTTACATTGCCACTGCGATGATTATATTTTAAGCTGGAGTAGAAGTAAAATAATGCTCTGTTTAATAGCGTTTTAAAGTTTTTGGGACCACAAATAATAACTGACCCACTTAACGAAATGAGATAATTCATATTGAAATAATATTCTGTGAGTTACTTCAATAAATCTTTAAAATCATAGTATGGCATATTTATGCAATCAATAAAATTTGCTCAATATAAGGACTTTATTGCATATTAAATTTTTTATTTTTGTAGTAGTGTATAATTTTTAACATGTAAATTTTGCTAAGTATACCTTAAAATTAGATCCTTCTGTTTTTCGCGAAGAGATTATACGACTTGTACTCAAAAACACGTTAGTACAGAACCAGTATCGCAGTTGGATGATTTTAACTTGCAAACGTTTAAGTGCCTGCGAGCGTATTACGGACGTTCAGTGTCAGGATAAATATAGTGCTATTGGGCCAGTCGAGTAGAACATGTCTTCTCACGTAGACACGCGGCCAATAACCAAATTAAATTTGCAAGTACCCACTAAGACGTTGAAGTCTAGCTTTAGCATATATCTTTACGCGAAAAACAGGCGGCCCTACTTAAAACTAGGGGAAGTGAAATTTAGCGAAAAGATTTTAAGACAAGTTGCATTGTTAAACACTGTAGGGTCGGTCGCCTACTATATTGATTAGCTGAATTAAATTTTTGACACCCGTTAACTGCACACGAATCACGTAGGAGTCGTGCCGATGTTGCCGAATCCTGAGTGGCTTGGTCAAATATGAAGACGCCTTCTCAAGCAGACAGCAACCAATGGCAACAGAGGAAGCACTGTGGGTGTTGTCACGGTATTGAAGTCTACCGTGTACTCATATTTTTTCGCGAAAAATCACTAGCTCTTCTTAAAACGAATGAAGTCATTGTCATTCAGTCTCCCTTGTTAAATATTCGGTTTTTTTTTTCCTTTAATTCATTCTTGTGTTCAACACACACCAAAAGTTGTGATTTTGTCATGCCATAATGCAAATACTATGCGATTTAATTTTTTTATGCTAGGAAATAGTAAATACAAGCAATTTCTACGAGTTGAAATGTGTTTCGAACAAATATAAAATGCATTTTTTGCTGAGCGGCACCTTTAACGACTTAAGACTTTGCTATTGTTGTGCGCAGTACGGCTTCCATTCTGGTTATTGCATTGCTTCATAGCATTAAAAAAAAAAAATTAAGAACTTTATTTAAAGTAGTTGGCATCCCTTCACCTTAATTTTTCTGTTAATATTAATTAAAATTTTCTTTTAAAATCAAAGCTACAAATACACGATTTTTAAATTTTTTGAATTCACTTCGATTCAATTTATTTTTTTCTTTTGACATGAAGAGTAACGAATATATAGTAAATCTACGATTATAACTACAGTTGAGATAAGAGAGCAGATAAAAAAAAGGTGGGTTTCGTCCTAACAGGCCCGGTTTTTAAATACCGAATCTGGAAATTAAGTTTTGGAGAAATATTTACAAATCCTAAGTAATGGAGAACCGTTCAACATCATATGCCCCACTCCCCCCCCCCCCCCCCTTCTTTGACGAGCTGCGTTCCCACGGGTCAGTTGAGTCCATGTAGGTAATGGAGAACCGCTCAACATCATTGCCCCCACTCCCCCCTTCTTTGACGAGCTGCGTTCCCACGGGTCAGTTGAGTCTATGAAGGTAATGCTTGCGTCCGTATCAGAAGTTCCTTATAGTCTATAGTGACGCAAAGTAATTTTGCGTCTTACTCAAGAATCGATATCGCAGAAGAGCCTGCAATTTCGCCTTACATAATCACTATCAGTGTTCCCTACTTTTTACACTGTGTTACGTTATTTCTCTTTCCTAAATCTCGAGGCATGGGTGTGTGTGTGTGTGTGTGTGTGTGTGTGTGTGTGTGTGTGTGTGTGTGTGTTTGTGCAGTCTCCGAGCTACGGAAAAATTTTTGACTCTTATGATAAATTATGTCAAATGAGGGGGAAAAAAATGTTTAATTTGGTGCTATGGGAAGCCCTGTTTGAGATCTACTTGTTTGAAAATTTTGTATTCTTGCAACAAATGTATAGGCTGTTCAAGGTAAAGTGAGCACTTTCGACGCCCTAGTTACTTTTTCCTTTCCGCCACATAAAATAATTTAACCACCTTTTAAAATAAATATTGCCATGTAAGAAATAAACACTGTGTTTATATTTCACAGCACTCGGAAGTTTAATATAATATACATTTATCGACTATTATTCCAAATGAGAGGGCTTTCAAAAGTGCTCACGTTATCGTGAATAGCCTATAAAAATAACAATGTCATGGGCCTGATAACTATATTCATATGTCGGTAAAGGGGAACAGTAAAATTATTAGAAAAGTAAACATTTTAAAAATGTTAATATTCTCGCACTTATATGCAATAAAAGAACAGAAAGTAAAAGAAAATATTAAAGACAGATTCCCACCGCTATCTTGGATTTCGGGAATTTTTTGCCAAACTCTGGAAGTACAGTTTTGTATCATGGTTTTTTTTTTTTTCGAACGACAGACCACAGAGCATTGCATAGTGCATTGTCTGAGTTCAGTAATTCTTTATTACTGTTGATACCGTCGCCTTTGTGATCGTCCGCAAGAAATACTTCCGTGTTTCGCCGTGACAGTTACCAGCTAAAAGTTCATTAATGTAGCGAAGCTGTGGCAGTCCGATAAAGTTTGGGAGGCTGTTATCAAGGACATGTCGTGCGGGAAATTTCAATACACCTTCTGAAATGGAAGCTTTGTCGAAAAACCGATAAATCCAGGATGGCGGGTGGCAATCCGCCTTAAGTATTCACGAATGTTTATTTAACAGTTTTAATTTAACGTTCAATGTTTTATTCCGTCGTAGCTAACTTTAATGGGCATCATGATAGTCAGTGTGCCAGTTAAAATATACGGAGGTAAGGGTAGTAACATTTATCAAGGGTTGATTTCAAAAGTGCTCACTTTACCGTGAACAGCATTTAGTAAACTACAGGACACTTCTTTTTGAATTTGTGGTACAACTAGCAAGGTTGTGATTAGATTAATGTTATTTACTTTGTAGGACACCGAAGAAAATATTTTCGCCTTTTAAATCACGCAAGATTATGCGAACTCATCCCACAATCAATTCTACGAACTTCTGCTCCTTGAAAGGGTGACCCTACTGCCTGCATCATCCCGGAAGAACTTGTTTATTTTCATTGTGAACCGATTGAGTTCTCGGAGTAGGGAATTTCGTTGCCTCTTTTTATTCGTTTCGCATGTATTCGCCACTGGTTGCACCCAACGCAGGCTGAATTCCATTCGGACGGGTTTTATGGCAGCTTTGAATGTTGACCGGATGACTGTCGCAAGGGCTTCGACACGGGCCGTAAACGTAGTTACGGGACAGATTTACGTCATGCACCCGGGAATTATGTATGAGGCGGTGAGGCGGGAGGGGGGATTGGAAGAGGAGGGCAATTTCATTCGGCGAGTTTGTCAGCCACTGAAAATCACTCGTCTGCGTGTCGCTAGTCCCATTCTACTGTGAGTAATAAAAATACAGCAATATGTGATAATGATGGCATCAGAGACCACCCTCATTCGATGTGAGCATAGTTTGTCATGTGACGGGAAATTATTGCTCGAACTGGCAGATTCTGTTGACAAAATTTCTATGTGACGCGGTTATATTTACGTAAATAGTTACCTATTGACGCTGCGCGCTTTACGCCGGTAGCTAATCTATGTCAAAGGGAAGGTCATTAAATGCCAAACTAACCTCAACCAAACTTTGAAAACCCTTAAACACTGAAGTGGTTTGTGTTCATAAATGATAACCCATTTCCTAATTTCGTATATATTATGTTTAGAGACCCGAAAATTTAGCAGGTTTATTTCTAGACAAGTTGGAATTCACACACTTGTATGCTAATGTTACTTTTGTGATTTGTCGACGTGTTGTTTGGCACCTCCTGGAGATAAATGAGCCAATAACAAACATGCAATAAATAGTGCGCCCAACCACCGCATGTTATTACCACAACACTCAACCAACAAACAGTTGATATCGGTATGAGAGTATATAAGACTGTGAATTCTAGCCTACAAGTCATTGAACTCGCGGTGTCTATGTATGTAGCGGTAGACTACTTACGAACTGAATCATCAAATATTAGATCTACAAATTACTATCATCTTTGTCTACACCCGCACAAGTAAACACGTTAATTCATAATAATGATATCTATAAATAAAAAAAACAGCGAGTCACTATTGTAATATACGTGTTAAATACGAGTGCCGCATTTATAAGTTTCTAATATTCTATTATTTTTGATCAGTGTGTGGTAATGGAGTGTTTTAGCCAGTGGCCAATAAGCAAAGGAAAATCTCACGTATGACGTGGGACATTGGAGTCTAGCCTTTGCGTGAATCTTTTCGCGAAAATTAAGTGTCCCTATTCATAGAGACCTGAGGAATTCGCGGGTTCATTTCGGGACAAGCTAGAATTTGAAACACATGCGTTTATATCAAGGGTTTAAAATGTTAATTTAACTAATTAATTTACGATCATCGTGAATAGAAACATAGTGATAATAGGTGTGTTGGTAATACATAGTAATAAATATTCAGTTGAATGGGCACAAATGTTGTGCGTTGTCCCTTTGATATAATTTTATAGACTTGGTTAAGCTTCGTTTGCATGAGGTCAAGGAATATCTAGAAAGTTGAACTAAGTAGGGTTTCAGAAAAGTTGGAAGTAACCGTGAATATACTATATTCCGCGGAATTCACTATCAGACCACAAAATATATAAGTACACAGAAGTGAAACTGTGGGGCTCTCCTTATAATTTACGTTCGCTGATTGGCTGCGCAACTCTCTGGAAACGTCTGATTGGTAGAGACCTGCAAAATTCGCGTTATTATTTGAGGACACTTTGAACTTCAAACACGTGTGCTTTTACGACACGTTTGTCATTGGACGATACTTTGTATGACACGCCCTGGGTAACTCTGCGCCTATAAATGAACACTTTACATCTGCATGCCCCAGTCAAGTGCAGTTAAGTCAGGAGGGCGTGGCTTCACATACATGCAGCAGCCAGTGGAGAAACGGCGCCGGCTCCGGTACAGGCAGGACTGTGACGTTTATCCTGATGCCGAATAATAACGCGAATTTTGCAATTCTCTACTGATTGGCTTTTGCATGTTGCGAAAGACTCTGAATTGGTTAAACTACCTTCTGGCCAAGAAGTTAGAAGGCGCTCTTTACTCTTATCCGGTAAAATTAAATAAAAAAATAAAATAAAATATTTTTTTTTAGAATATTTTCCTTGCCTACGAAAGAAATAACGTGGTCGGTTCAACATCGGCGATGACACGCGAAATAAACGACGTGAAATTGTGATATCGATTCTTTGAAAATCCGATACATTCCAACTCCGACAGTAGCTACGGCTATATCTCAGAAATATGTACGGTATCTGATATTCCGACATTCGCTACTGAAATGAAAGTATCGATCCATATGCTATCGCATTCATCACGATGATTTCAAAAACTTAGTCCTCATCGCGTTTTTAACTGATACAATAAAATTAGTGTTATCGAATCAATCACTAATAAGATTTTAATAACGAACGCAGATGGTCTTTGAGATAGAACATATTGAGGGATTTAAAATGAACACAACTGAGGTATTTCAGTGACAGAAAATCTCAACATTTGTTTTTGGCGTTCTGCATTGGCATTTCTTTCATTATTATGTTCAGATTTTAACCACGACTGCATATATGAGTTGGCGCGAGCACAAAACAACTACCTATACAAAAGCGAAATTTACTTCGTAACTCCGACCACACGCCCCGACAAAGAAAAAGTTCCAACACCCTTCCAATAGGACTTTAGGTCAACAGCCAATCGCACCTGACCTCTAACCTGCCGGATGGCATTCCAACAAATGTGGAATCCGTATACAACATTACAGAGTCAAACAGACACACTGCACGATCAAAAACAACACACAGACAATAACTGAATACTTTTACATCAAATACACTGATAGGCATTGTATTATCTGTTTTAAGATGCTGTCAGCAGTTTACTGAATGCCGGTTTTTTTATGTAGCGATAAAATTGTCATTATTGCATGTGTATAAACGTGAAAAGTTTTACAATTGTAGATCCTCAAGTATATGCTTATTATTGAGGATATAAAATATTGCAGCTTCATTTTCAGAACTGCTCACAGAGTGGTAAACCACGTAGCGGAAAGCAAAAGATCGACGTCATAACCTCCAAGGACGGAGCAGACATGTAGTCGATTCCTTATTCTCTCTTTAATGAGGCCACGGGATTGAAATAAAAAGTAGGTAACTGGACTCGGAAACTACCGTCTCCGTGTTTTGACTTCCTTTGCTGGCAACGTTGAAGAACAAACAGGAAACTTACAGCCGGAACTTTTGGAGGGCCATTTCGCCTCTCCAAGGGCACTCCGCTGAGCGGTTATTTCCACAATAAATTTTATCTCTCCAGTGGAGGAAAACAGCAGTATAAAGGAATTATATTTGTTGTGTCCGGAAGGTGCAATCATATTTACCTTTTATTTTTTTCCAAACCTGGCAATGTTGAAGGTTTAATTGCGGTTTTAATACATTCAAACTTCTTATCAATAATATAGGACATATTGAACACGAAGTATATTTATAACTGGCGTTATACAGAGTGTATCAAAAGTCTACCGACAAACTTCAGCTGCTGGTTAATCAAGAAAAAAGAAGGCGAAAACATGCATTCGACCTAGGCCTATGGTATGAATCGTAAAGCATCTCGTTTATTACAAATATTGGAGAATATATTTAAAATGGAAAACTGAATGTCTTGACAATTAGAAAAAGAACAAAGATCTGCAAACACCCAACACCTGTCGCTGATATCAAATTATTTCATGTAAATAATCACAGTTACTGCCCTTAATTCAACTAATTCTCTGGCTGGTCTGGGGTGAGGGAATTTCTGGGTTCGAATCCTGGGTAAGGCAGGTGTTAATATAAGTTGGGTCATAAGTTAGTTTGTAAGCCGTCCCCTGATAAGCCTTCAAGCATAACAACGGGGAAGTTGATAAGCCCTGTACCATACAATACAATTTAATGTTTTATGGTGCATACTAGGTATATAAAATGTGAATTATTAAGCCGCATGTCACAGTTAACGTTACGCATCATCCAGACACTCAGTATTTTCATATTAGAGTAAATAGTTTATCAAGTAATTGTAATCAAATAGAGAATAGTATGGTTGGATATGTTCCGAGTAGTATGCTTATGGCGAGTTTGAGGCATTGCATCTGGCATGTCGGATCCAGATCCGTCCGCGATCTTGATAGGAGCGGCCGGCGGCCACGCTGGTCGGTGTAGTCCGCCATATCGGTAAGTGTCACAGCCACCGTCCTCCATCTAGATAGGAGCGGCCGGCGGCCACGCTGGTCGGTGTAGTCCGCCATATCGGTAAGTGTCACAGCCACCGTCCTCCATCTAGATAGGAGCGGCCGGCGGCCACGCTGGTCGGTGTAGTCCGCCATATCGATAAGTGTCACAGCCACCTTCCTCCATCTTGATAGGAGCGGCCGGCGGCCACGCTGGTCGGTGTAGTCCGCCATATCGGTAGGTTTCACAGCCACCGTCCTCCATCTAGATAGGAGCGGCCGGCGGCCACGCTGGTTGGTGTAGTCCGCCATATCGGTAGGTTTCACAGCCACCGTCCTCCATCTAGATAGGAGCGGCCGGCGGCCACGCTGGTTGGTGTAGTCCGCCATATCGGTAGGTTTCACAGCCACCGTCCTCCATCTAGATAGGAGCGGCCGGCGGCCAAGCTGGTTGGTGTAGTCCGCCATATCGGTAGGTTTCACAGCCACCGTCCTCCATCTTGATAGGAGCGGCCGGTGGCCACGCTGGTCGGTGTAGTCCGCCATATCGATAAGTGTCACAGCCACCGTCCTCCATCTTGATATAAGCGGCCGGCGGCCACGCTGGTTGGTGTAGTCCGCCATATCGATAAGTGTCACAGCCACCGTCCTCCATCTTGATAGGAGCGGCCGGCGGCCACGCTGGTTGGTGTAGTCCCACATATCGGTAGGTTTCACAGCCACCGTCCTCCATCTTGATAGGAGCGGCCGGCGGCCACGCTGGTTGGTGTAGTCCCACATATCGGTAGGTTTCACAGCCACCGTCCTCCATCTTGATAGGAGCGGCCGGCGGCCACGCTGGTCGGTGTAGTCCGCCATATCGGTAAGTGTCACAGCCACCGTCCTCCATCTTGATAGGCGTCACAGCTAGGGCAGCCCTGTTGGTTGTTCGTATCCCCGACATCCATAAAAACTATTTAAATAAAAAATTATTCTAATAAAATTAATTTAACAAAAATATATTTACATAAAAATTATTCCAATTATATACTATAAAACTTAAAAACCCACCCCCATCCCCTCGCCCACGCATCCATCATCCCTCCTAACTGCTTCAACAACTGAATGACCCTTTACCGATGAACTTCACCCATGAACTTGACCCATGCCATTGACCTTAATTAATGACCTTGACTCCTGAGACCTTGAAATTAAATTTGTGAAAAATATAAAACAGTTCATAAAATCGAAGAGCACATGGCAAGGGTAATGGGATGAGTGCGAGTTGAACGTTGTTCCTCGAATTTTTAGAAATATTTTTAATTTTCTATCGATTTATCTCGATTTTTATGATTGGGAGGAGTTGGGTGGTAATAATACGAGGTAGGGGTGGTGGGACGAGTGTGAGGTTAATATTGTATTTTCGTCGATTTTTTGCATTAATTTAATTTTTTTACTATTTTCCATGATTGGTATGTTGTCAATAAATACTTTATGTTTGGAGTCAACAAATAAAGTTTAGAAATGGACGACATTAGAGCTTTCTGGTGATAGATGCTAAAAGAACAATAACTAACACTTTTTGTAGTATCCAATAATGGCAAAATATGTGTTAAAGTGGTAATTTAGCGGCAGATGGGCATATGCCATTGATTGGTATCGGTGATGGTATAATTTCTGTTATGTAAGGCCAATTATTAATTTGGCGAAAGTAGGTTCGTTAGGGTTGTGGGGTGAGGTAACATATTCTTCGATTTTTAAGAATTGTTTTTTATTATCACCATTTCCAATTTTAAGGTCATAAGGATCAATGTCAAGTTCATGTTTAAAGTGCAAGGCCATTGAACAACGTCATAAGTCAAAGTCATTTTATAAGGTCATGGGTCAAGGATAAGAGTCAATATCATGGATCAAGATCAATGGTCTCGTCACTGATATCTTCAAGGGGTTAGGAGTGGTGTAGGGTGTGGAAGTAAGGGGATGGGCTTGGAGTGTTAATTTTTTGTACTTTTATTAAAATGATTTTTATTGAAATATTTTTTATAAGAATAAATTTTTCATGAAAATAGTTTCTAAAGATGTCGGGGGATGAACATTCGACATGGCTGCCCTGTCTGTGACGCCAATCAAGATGGAGGATGGTGGCTGTGATGCCTACCATGATGGAATATTGTGCATCTGACGCCTACCAAGATGGTGAACTACACCGACCAACATGACCACCGGCCACCTTTACCAAGATAGTGAACGGTTCTGGATCTGATATTGCAGATGCCATGCCTCAAACTCGCCTTAACCATACTACTGTTGTGGCACAGGATACGGAATCCGCTGTCAGTACTGTGGTGTCAGCACTACGGAGTCGACACTGTGGTGTCCGATTGAAGTATTAGCACTGCGGTGACAGCACTGCGACATCAGTACTGCAGTGTCAGCTCTGTGGTGTCAGCACAGCGGGATCAACATTGGTGTGTCAGCACTGCAGAGTCAGCATTTCTGTGTCAGCACTGTGGTATCAGCATGTGGAGTCATTACTGCGGAGTCAGTACTATGGAATTAGCACTGCGAAGCCAGTAATGCACAGTAGTACAAGTGTATGGATTTGCGTATGCCCAAAGACGATGTAAACCACTGACGATGTGAAATTGAGAATATTGTGTACAACTACATGAAAACCTTCAACGATTGCTCAGAAATTACATGGAATCTCCAATAAGACCTTCAGTAAAAGTCGCAATGCATGACTACATGAAAATCGCTATTTTTAAAAGAAACCAACATTCAGAAAAATAATATGTGATATGTTTGGTGCAACGTTTGGTAGAAGAGATACTTTAAAATGACACTACAAGGCTTGTACAGATCGTGCCCTTCGCCTGCTACAAAACATGTATTGGCATCATTGCCGCAAGACATGTCCATGGCCCACGTTTCTACTAGCTTCACAGTAGTAGAGCGTACCAAAACTGGGACAGGATTCAGGGTCCGGCTCCAGCTCTGTACGCCAACTTGCATTCCGAACTTCCTGCTCTATCATTCCGGTCACGTGTTCGCCATCTTAGATTCCGCCATGTTACTAGCCAATACACCACAATCTTTGTAGCCAGTATGCCACCATATTGGACCACCATCTTTGTAGTCAGTATGCCACCATCTTGTTACTCACATTGGTTCCACTGTCATCTTGGTAACCAGTAAGTCATTTTTATACTCCTACATTCCGAGGGCTTTCTCCGAGTGCACTCACTTTTTTCTCTTTTGCATTATTATTTCTCTTTCTCTCTTTATTTCCTTTCTCACCCATTCGTTAATTTTTTTTACATCAGCTGTTACTGGATGCCACCATATTTGTTTACATTTGTTTCCCACATTATTTCTGACATTGACCACTAGGAGCACTGCCATATTGGTACTGGAATTGGCCACTAGAGGCGTTGCTTTTTTATAACTCAAAACACCACCGGACCTTGGGTCACCAGAATCATTCCTTAGACCACTCGGCTATCGCGACATGTGCTGGGACAAGAGTTTATAAGTAGTGTATAGCTTGGAGACGATTAAATATTATCTTGCCTCTCAAGAAGACATTACATTTTTATTTCCTATGTTATTTTTAATGTTTTTTTCATTTTAAGTATTTTTATTGCATTATTTTTAATCATATTTTATTATGAACTTTTGAAATATTTATTTTTATTATATTTTTTTATTAAATTTTTCATTAAATATTAAGTATTTATTTTAAGTTTCTAAATTTTCATTTACATATAATATTTTTTGACTATTCCAGACTTAAGTATTTTATTTACATGTAGAGACTAATTTCTCATCTTTACTCGACATCCACTTAACATAACCAACACACTCCAGTCAACATCATGAAAGATGTACCTAAGGAAATAAAACACAGTGAATGTTTTTACATAACATTTATTGTAAACATAATATAATATTCATAATCAGCTAAAACCAATTATTTTTATTAATCTGCTTAGAGTCGGACGATTTCATGTCTAGTCGAAGGCAGCAGATTCATGGTAAAAGGACGAGGCACACTATTTGTGCAGCAGCTGTGTGTTCCTCCATGCACATGTCCATGCAGATTCTGACCTGTCGCTGATGTGTCGGTGCTGGCCGACATAAAGTTTCGTCAGCTTTCGCAGCGAAGGATAGCCATACTCGCACTGTAAATATTACCATCGTCATCATAGTACACAGCGATTCCCTTGAGCATGTATTCGCTCTGGCTCTGAAAGCCTAGCAGATTACAGCAAATCTTGCTGCTCACTATGCTCGAAGTCGGATAAAAAGTTCTAGAGTGTGAGCAGTTATATTTATATATTCTCAGCTATGCTCATGAGAGTATTTGGACTGTCTTATCTCGGCAATTGTACGATACAGGGCGGTCGTGAAGTATCAGACAGAATGCATATGTGTTGGTATGAATATTTCCATGTGTAGTGAATTCGATCCTGCAGTCGATTACATTGGAGGTAATATGCTCATCCTGTTTACTAACATCGAATAACATGAGCAAGGCCAATCTCTTGAAAGTATCAGGGCTTAATATCGTAGATTGGGTGCATCTGTAATACGAATATTGGAATTGAGCGTACATCTGATATGCCAGCAGTTACTGTCCATTTTCAAAGTCCATGTTCAAATCCACATATAGGAAGCTTTTGGTATTCAAATATATTTTCACATTTTATATTTGACATGTGTCGAACTGCGAATGGCTCACTCTCACATTCTGCTGTCTTCTGGCCTGTATCCCAATGATGATGTACTTTGGTTTCTCAGAAGTAAAGCTGGACTTCACCATCCAATTGATGTACTGGCTTGCCTGCAATCCGGGGTATGTTTTAAGACTCCACGACCTGAAAGCCACACCAATGTTATTACCATATTCCACATTCTTAAAAAAAATTTATGCATTCTGCAGTGCTCAACTGCACATGAGGCACCATACAGTCGATAGAATGTAGTTTCAGTTCCACTGCCTCTAGGTTTCCTCCCATACCTACGATGGTGTCCATATACATATTGGCTAGGAGCAGCACCAGTTCCTGCTTCGAATTGAAGATAATTCGTTTGTAATCTTCTGCAAATCCCAATAGCATGGAGTGAAATGCACAATTCGAACTTACCTCCAGGGTATATAGGAGCACTGTAGTAATCGTCGATTCCCCAACCTGCCATCTTGGTTGACAGGCAGTTCATTCGGTGTGAGCGAAAGGTAATTTTTGATAGTTGAGGTTATGCCCACATCTCGCGACTGGTCCACTTTAACGCCGTTGAGCAAATAGGCCATGCGATCAATCAGGTGAAGTATTCCATTGTTGGTTTTTTTTGTCGATGCCAGGTTGGACCCATTTTCTTTCGTTAGAGTCCCCCTGATTAGCAGGAAAGACTGGCAAGGAAGAGTGCAGATATCCTGGTGTTGGACCACTATCCGAACTTCTGATGGTAGTATGTATGGCCCGGTCAGAAAAGGTTGGTATGCATGAAGTTCCACCTTAGTTATTCTGTCTTCGAAAATGGCTCACTCTTCGATGTTTAGAAAATCTGCCATTACGATCGACCTCAAAACCGAGACTGCGGAGGAAAATCTATTTAACATGATGTACTGATTGCTGATTTGATGTGCTGCTTTGTTTTATAGTTTCTAGTCGGTTTAAATCTTATTCCCATCTTCTCAAATGCAGGTGTAGGGTGATTTCTTCATTTCGAAAGTTCACCAACTCTCAGTGCTAGTCGACGACTGTCACTACCACCTCGTGTGCTCGCTTCACGACGACTGGAACATAAATGATGCTCTGCAGTGCCACGACCAGTTTATAACCTGGAGGAACCATTGGCGAAAACTCATGCAGTGTATTGCTCGGCATGCCATTGAGGTATGTACCGTTCGCCAAATTGCAGTTTATTTGTATCACATTGACTGGTGAGATGTTTACAGGCTGCGACGACACATGTGTTTTTCGAGTTTTCATAAATGCATGGCTCGAACGCCAGCATCGGTTCGATGGAATCCAGTTTTGTAAAGTCGGTATCTTTGCTGCATCTGATGATGCTCTTCAGAGTATTGGAGTTTCCACGTAGTTCGAATTCTTTGTCGGGAGACACACGAATCTTCGATGTACCTTGCAATGTCGCCTAATTCGTAAGAGCCTATGCGCAGCGACATCTCATGGGAAACATTACCACTTTTCAAGAGATACATCTAGCAGGTTTTTTTCATCGATGTTCCGTATCGCATTGTAGGTTTTGAAAGTCGACTAAACCTATGCACCATATCCCCTCCAGGTCGAGTGGAGGAATATGTACAGCATGCAGCTCGGAGCTACGGCCCATCAAGGTAAGCATTATCGACATGACTGATGGTTTGCTGACTGTGTATAGTTATTTCATACAATTACTTGTACGAGTGAACCAGAAAGTGAAGACATAAGTGCCCACGGTTCCACGTGTTTGGTATCTGCTCCATCTCATAGTTGTTAGTATTTTGCAATTTTTCAGGTACAGTCGCAGTTCGGGTGGAGGACACAAATTCCCAAAATGGTCATAATAGTCTGCATGTTTACCCTTTTTTACATATGCTACCCAGTGGGTGCCAGGACTGGCTCCCGTGTCCAGATTAATTATGGCTCACTTACTACATTTTGGTTTAGGGGGTAAAGCATCTCTCATAAACACTCCTCTAAAATTAGTTAACTTCAATTTCCATGCAAACAATTCCAACAGTTCGTGAGCAGCCTTTTCAGTAGAGATTTAATTATTGCTTCCTCCTGCTGCGTCGCTTTTGTACACTTCTGCCTCTTACTGGGTATGGCCTTAGATAGAAGCCTTGCCCATTATTTTTACCCGAAGCAATAACTTCCATATTTGCATTATGTCTTTGGGCCTCGGACAACTAATTCCGTTCGTTCGATGCTGTGTTGACGGTTCGGACGATGCCACTAGTGGCTCTGGTTAGATCCCCTAGGGCTCCGATTGCAGGCAAAAGCAATGACAAAATCTGCCAATATATGTTTTCTTGGACTTGCGTGCTTTTCTTTCCTTATTCACAACTTTTTGTTTCACTTGTGCCTTCCGCATGCTCTTCGCTCCCATGCCCATATGCATTTTAGCCTTCATCGCATTGGAAACGCCCCACGTTGCTACTTTTTCTCCGAGTCCGGTGTCTCATGATTTTCTTATTTTGTCCGCATTCTGTGCAATTATCTTGTCTGCCTGGTGTCTCGCTTGCTAATCCTTGTGCTGGGAATAGGCGATGTCATGTTGCTAGCACGCCTTGTTCAGCATGTTGATACCCGTATCGCTGCATGACAGCTTGGTTCCCGGCCCACAGAAATTGTATCCGGGAATGTGCAGCTCGAATGGTAGACTGTTGATCAGCGTATCGACGACCCCACTTTCGGCTGCGGTCTTACCTCGTCGAGACATCATGGTGAATTGAGCGAGAAAAGAATAAATACACTCCTTTTATACTTTTTCTTTCAGTATAATTCTAGTCTTGGAACAGTACGGATGTAAAATGTCAATGATGCAACTACTTTGTCGCTTCTGTGGTAAAGCATTCACAGATTTGTGGAATTTACGACGACATAAAATAACTACCTGCATATTGAAAAGTTCGAGTGTGACTTCTGAATGCAAATTCTGCCAGAAGCTGTTTACACGGAGTGATGCTTTAAATAAACATTTTAAAATGTGCAGCATTGGTTCTTCCACCTCCACCTCCACCTGCTAGAGAAGAAAACAGTTTACAGATCGTCAAGCAAGATGTTACCCGACCCATACACATTCATGCTGAAGATGAAACTATGGCATGGAAGTCTATTTCCGAATATAGTGAGGTGGATCATCGCGGGACCATCGGGTTGTGGCAAGATGTGCGTCCTACTGAGCCTGCTGGAAGAACCGAACAGTCTTTGGTTCGAGAACGTGTACCTGTACTGAAAATCGCTCCAGTAACCCAAATACCGGTGATTGGGACGAGTACTGCAGGCCGTGGAAGGTATGGGTTATTTCCCGTGCAGTGATAATGAAGCCATCGTACCTCCGAACGAAGCACTGCGAAGCTCGATATTTGTCTTTGATAACATCACTTGCGAGAAGCAAACTCGTATTCAAGAGTACTTTAGCATGGGACGAGAGGCATGTTGTGACTGTGTGTACCTTGGACAGACTTATTCGCGCATACCCAAACAGATGCTTCGCGATAATGCTAATGTGTTGGTGCTGTTTCGCAGGGATGATATGAACTTGTGGCGTGCGTACGACGACCACGTCAATATGGACATGGCGTTTGCAGAATTCGAAGACATGTGTTCCCTGTGCTGGAAAGACAAGTACGGATTTTTGTTGATTGTAAAAGACTGGCCTCTATATAATGGCAGTTACCGACGTGGATTCGATCGGTTCATTGTCGACCGTCGAGAACGAGTTACAGTATCTCGAAATTCCGGCAGAGTAGCCTCAAGATGCGGCTTGATAAAGACAAAGATGGAGGTTGTCTCGTACCAAGAAACTTGGAACTTGTGATGCCGGTAGACGAATAATTCGAAATGTTGGGGAACCCAAACGCTCTGAAGATGCTGCTACTAAACATTTTGTCCTCGACACTGGCAATGGCCTCATCTCGGAATTACGTAGTATGTTGGTCAAACAAATCACATTCTTTCGCACCTACTTGTCCGAGTTTGGTGCGAAGATGGATCGTGTGAAGACCGAGATCGTCCGCGATATGGTGGCCATGGACGAGCACATAACGAGTTTTCAAAGGCAAATTACCGACAGATCTGCACAAAATGAAGAGACAGTAATAGTGCTTAAAGATTCCATAGAGTATGCATTTGCTACCTTGATTTCCCACCTCGCCACGAAAACGGATATTCAAAATTACATAGGAAATAAAACTTTAATGTTTTTGATGAGAGCATGATAATATTTATTCGTTTCCAAGCTATATACTACATATAAACTCTTGTCCCAGCACATCTCGCTATAGCCGAGTGGTCTAAGGCGTAAGTCTGGCAACCCAAGGTCCGGCAGATCGATCCCGCCCTATTTGAGATGGTATTTCGAGTTGTAAAAAAGCAGCGCCCCTAGCTGCCGATTTCCGTACCAATATGGCTAGTGTCAGATGTAATGTGGGAAACAAATGTAAACAAATATGGCGGACATCAAGTAACAAAGATGGCAGCCTCCAGTAGTAACAGCTGATGTAAACAAATCAACGAAGGGGAGAGGAAAGAAAGCAAATAACAAAAATTGGGAGCACTCGGAAAAAACCCTCGGCATGCAAAAGTAAGAACAAATGAGTTACTGGTTACCAAGAAGGCAGTCGAACGAAAGCGGCATACTGGCTACAAAGACGGCGGTCCAATATGGAAGCGTACGGGCTAGCAACATGGTGGAATCTAAGATGGTGGACCCGTGACCGGAATTATAGAGCAGGAAGTCTGGAATCCAAGATGGCGGACAGAGTCCGGACTGGACTCTGTCCGCTATGCTCTTTTACTCTCGACCGATAAATTAACTTTGATTTAGTCACTCATAAAATTATCTGATCCTGCATTGTGTTCTGAGCTAATTGATGATGAAAAAAATATTTATGTACAAGAGTACAATGTTTTATGCACAAGAGAAGCTATTTGTTTGAAAAACAGTCACAAGCTATGTTTTAAATTGAAAATGAGAGACCTTTGCAATGTACTACAAACAGCCTTGAGGAACCTATGTGGAATTATGATGTGCCTGTAGCTGCGAAGGTTGAAAGCGGAACAGAGAAAAGTAAATGTCGGTTCGACTGAGCCTACGGTATTTAAAAAATGGCATCTTTTGAGCATCTGAAAATTCAACAGCTCTGAAATTAAACTACGTCAGCGAAATTTCAATACTTGACAGAGTTAATAATCTAACGCCGTCTCGCAATATTTACGACTGCGCCAGCTTCGGAACTTCAATGTCGCGGTGTGCAAACGGATTGGTTGGTATGCGGACAGTCTCATTCCACGCACGAGTGGTTGGAATATTCGCAGCAGGGCCTCCCTTCTGTGGTCTGGGAGGCGGGGCTGCGGCCGCGCGGGGCTGACATGTGTATCGAAGGCCTGAGACCACAGCGAAACCACCCTCGTCTTGTTCGCCGTTCTGTTGGAGGCGATCCGTCTATGTCACGGAAGTACAGGCTGCTCGCTCGCTCTTGACTGGGAGACCACGAAAAAATAAACTAGTCATCTCCATCCCCATACGCCGACGCAGAACCCCGCCACTAACTCGTATCGATACCCTCACCCAGGGGTAGTAGTGTCCATAGACGCCGACCTCGTGTCTCCAGAGGGAAAGGGTCAGGTCTCGCATATTGTGCGATCAATCACACGCTCATTTTTATTATATACAGGATGAGTCTGAAAACACCGGCAATCTTTGCCTGCATATTCCTTATGAAAAATTACGTCAAAAACATGTTATAAATTGACCTTAACATCATTTTATAAGCTTTTAGAAAGGGGAATATAGGAAGGATTATAGTAAATAAGAAGAATGGTGAACCTAATTGTACTAAGTTCTTTTACTATATAAAAAGATAGAATTACAACATCATTGTAATTAACTGAGTGGCCAACTCGAGATAGAAGGAGAAGGGTACTGGGTAAGTTTAGGAAACAGACAGGAGCATAGAAGGAATAGCACTCACCATTGCCTCGCCGGGACTTGCCGTCCCGACCTTCTGTGTTGGACCCCCAGCTAGCTGCTCCGGTGACCTGTCGCCGACTGCACCCTTGGCTGGCTCCATGGCTCCCTTCACACTTCTCGACCCACCCCACGTGCTCGTTTTCAAAATGTCTTCCCATTGGCTCCCGCTGTGCACCGAGGGCGGAGTTTCCCAGTAGATTGTTAGTGTTTAGAAGGAATTTCATGAGGTTTGCTGGACTCACATTTTCTGTTAACCTCGCGCATTTCTTAGTTAGTTTGCTGATTGCAGAATGGGCTCTTTTTTTTCTTTTGTGGCTCTGTGTTTTATGAACCTCCTTGTGGCCTGTTTTTCCAACATTTTTGTATAGACAGTAACGTGTACAGTGGGATGACATCGTAACAATGTAATGCGATGTACGATCTACGATGCTTCGTAAGAGTGGTGCGCGCCCTTGAAGGTTTACCTGATACACATGTTTATTGTAAATTTTACAGAAAGTATTTGAAATTGAACGATGGCTTCCAGGATAATGTGTAGTTGTACGAGTAAAATCAACGACAGCAAAACTGGTCGCTCTCATTAATTTTAAGTCATAGAGAAATGAAGGTTTGCAACCTTGTTGTCGCGTAAATTTCTGCAATGCCGAAGTCTAATCGGGTTTCGAGTGATGTATTATTGAAGAGCACGTCAAAATTAACGAAGCAGATAGTATTTGCCATCTATAGTGGAGCTTAATTGTTAGCGGTGTAGTTTTTTTTTTAGTAAAGTTCTAGACTTACGTCGGGCAATGGATACTATTTCGTATAAATTGCCGTAGCATTCGTAAATCACGCTGCAGAACACGAGAAATACACCCGTTTTCCAGACATACGCCTTCGCCTATTAAATGTTTTCTATGTGCATCTTAAACTCCACTAACCACTAACATCTGGCACACGATGTTTAAGAATGCCGAAAGGAAAATGAAACAGAATCCTAGCGCATTAATGCGCGTGACCAAAAAAAAAAAAAAACGGAACAACTGTCATGCAGCTTAGTGTGCACTAGGAGGTTGTTAGGTTCGGTTCATGATGAAAAAAGTGTGCGTATCAATGTGAATGTAAGTGTTTTTTTTTTTTGCATCACGGTTCATAGCCATCTTCGACGTGTAGACGTGTACGAAATGATTTATTTTTTCATCTAGTGTGCATAAGGCCTTCGGCTAGTGAGAATACAGGAGAAAATAATAAGTAATTTATTGTAAGATTTTTTTAATATATTTTAGTGTAATGTATTATATAAGGGTGTTATGCCTGAAGGCTTACCAGAGGTGGCTTGCAAACTAACATATTACCAAAACTCAAACTAACACTAATGCCTTGCCCGGGATTCGAACCCAGAAACTCCCGCACCCCAGATCGACGTCGCATCAACCGATTGCGCCACGTGAGGTCGGCTTGAAGATTTTAAATGGAGTGAATACTTAAGTCTTCATTTTCCTTATCACATTAAAAAAAAAAAACACGTCTTATCTTCGTTATTTACTCAATAAATAAGTATTTCGCCAAAAACAAGTTAATTTCTTGTGTTGATCGTCTAAACATAAAGGCGAGAAAGTTCATAATGAAGCATACATTTAATGTGCACGTTCTGTAATCGATTCACGGTTACTTCACACTTTTCTGAAGCCCTGCTAACGTTCTACTTCCAGGATATTCCTCCGCCTAGTGCAAACTAAGCTTAACTATGTCTAGAAATTACACCAAAGGACAACGCACTGGATTTCGCGCGCACTCAGTGGTAATGATAATATGCATGTTAACTATTTCTTTCTAGGCGCTACCAACACACACGTTTTCCCACTGTTTTTATTCATATTTATTACAAATGAACTACTGTAATTTATTCATTGAATACAAATATGTCTTAAGTTTAACGAAAAGTACGATACTTTCATGTTTACAGAGATATAAAATACTTGTGATACATGGCATATTAGGAAATAACTAAGCGCTTCATAAATGTTCGGATCGAAAAGTGTGAAGAGACAAGCGAATCGACTATGAAGACGATTGCACAATATCTATCGCGAGCCGACCGAGCCTTACGCCCACGGCTTTCACCCTGCGAGTGACATGAAGAACGGGAAGGTTGGCTAAACTGCGGACTGTCAGGCGCTTCGCTGGCTCCCCCCCTCCCGGTCTCTTCTGGTCCAGGGAACGCTTTAACAAATGAAAAAAGGCGGTGTCGCGTTGCTCTTAACAGCGGCGGGCAATACCTCCTGAAAGGCTAAAACGGAAAAGGTGGTCGCGCTGAGCAGTTAATGTTACAAAGCGTAATTTTCGCGGCGTTTGTTGGCGGCAAATTAAACTCCATTGCTGACGAAATGTCTCACACGTTCTGGAAGATTCTTAATAATATAATATATATACATACATTATATACATATACATTACATATATACATTATATATTCACACATTATATATACATACATTTTATATTTATATATATATGCTATTCACGGTAAACTGAGCACTTACGAAAGATCTGCTTACGATCTACTTCTTGTATTACTTTGTATCCTTCACAATATCTAACTTAAACAAATGCGCCAAATATTCTTTATTCATGCGTCTGTCATGTAAAACTGTGAGATTATTAGAATTTTTTTTTTCATGTTTTTAATTTTTTCGCTTGAAATATTCTAAAAAAAATGTCAAATCAAATAATTTCAGTATCAAAAAATGTTTTTCAAACAATTTTAATTCAAAGTTAAGACGTGGAACTACTTTCCTTATTCGCCGTCACCAACTTTGCTGGGCGCTTGTCAGCCAGCGTGTCCGTTAAATTACATGCAGGTAGGCCCAGTTTCACTTTTAAAATGATGATTTAAGAAGTTCTTGAATAACCGTTAACATCCTATACCTCCCGTTATAATCTTTTCACGAAAATCACCTATCCGTAATAATGGAAAATGTCAGACTTGTTGACTACTTCTCGCTTCACCTCAGACTAGGGGTTCCTACCATAAACAAGTTGTGCTTTCACCCTGCTACGTCTTTTCTGTAGTTTTTTTTTTTTTTTTTTCCCACGTATGCGCGCGGCCTAACTCCCTGCCTTAGCAACCAGGGCCGATCAGTTCCCGATCTCTCCCGCATCGCTCCAGACCAACGGCGGCCTTCTCCCGAGAGAAAAGTTACTTGGAGTCGGCCATAATCGTCCATCTGCCCCTCCAACTACTTTATTCCCCCCTTCCCTGCCGCAGAAATAAGAAATGAATAAATGCAACGACCTTCGCCCAAATTTATTCCTACTCCGATTTCGACCGGATGTATGTTATTCAAAGACAGGCTTCCCACAATTTCTGTTAGTTACACAGTCCATTTACAAACGTCCTAAAAACAATTTCCCTTGAAAATGATATCTACTTGTAATAGTTATGAAGCCAAGTTTTTTTTTAACAGGTTAATTCTTTACAAATACCGCGATAAATGTAGTCTTCATTCGCAAAAACCGTCTCAGGGTTAACTTGAATATTTCGTTAAATGAACGTATTTTAAGGAAGTGCTTCATGTCCGAGGTATTGCCAAATAAAATTCCGGTTTTTTTAATGGTATCATTAAAATCACACGAACTTCTCAATCAGTCAGTTATTTACAATAACCTGTTTTTAATTTATAGCTCGCAGACTAAAAATTCTGGTTAAACAATAAAGTTTAGTCATGATCATTTGTTCCACGCGCCAAAAACATTCTGGATACACCACTTTTAATTATACTTAACACGTAAGTAGATATTTATTAAAGTTACGCCAAGATACGTGGCTTGGACGTGACATATGGTTTGTGTATGACAATTTTAAACCAGATAAAGTATATCTGTGACGGATAGAAACTTAAGTTAGCACAATATTTGACCTCCAAGCGCTGACATGGATTCCACTGTTAATGTCCGTCCGCTTTTACAGTTATTCTGTTGTGAAAGGGGCAACGGTGGCTGAGCGATTAGCACGCTCGCCTCCCACCAAGGCGAACCTGGTTCAATCCCCGGCCGGGTCACCGGATTTTCGCAAGTGGGAATCGTGTTGGACGATGCCGTTGGTCGGCAGGTTTTTTCGGGGATCTCCCGTTTCCCCCGTCCCTTCATTCCGGCGCCGCACCATTTCACTTCAATCACCCTCATCGGCTCTGAAGACCTCGATGTTAAGAGCTGCCCAAATATCTTCACTCACTCACTCACTCACTGTTGTGTGAAAATGGGGCCGTGGTGTTTCAGCGGCTAGAGCGCTCGCCCCCCCCCCCACCCCCCCAAAAAAAATTAATGGCGTAGATTCTCAACGAGACTGCTCCCGGATTTTCGCACCTGGGAATCATGTTACGTGATGCTTCTGGTCGGCGTCTTTAACAGCAAGGTCTTGAGAGCCGATGAAGGCAACTATGGTGTGCTTTCTCAAGAAGAGGTTTCGATTGAAATACAACATCCAAACAATTCAACCCATGAACTTACATGCGAGGACTCTGGAGACGAATATATTGTGTCTACGAACAACTTACCTGGCTCTCAGCTAGGAGTTGAAGCAGAGTTTATGAATACAACACAGTCTCCACATACAGCTTTCAGTGCATCCAAAAAATAAACGTGTAACAGAAAAAAACATTTGTGTAGCGTGATGGTGATCTCGCAGTTCCTGATTATAAGTGGTCAGAAATGTCAGCCATTTATAATCAAGTTCATCCTGTGAGGCATTTGCATATTTTTTTTTGATGAAGGTATTATACCTATGGTAGTAATTCAAAGCAAAAAGTATGCTGCTAGAAATAATAAACTTGGTGACATCAGCTGTGAAGAAATGAAATGCTTCATTGGAATTCTACTCTTGAGTGGGTATGTTTCTGTTCCTACAACAAAACTTTATTGGGAAGAAAGTTCAGATAGATATAATAGGATTGTCTCAAATGCTTTATCTTGGGACGGGTTTGAATTCATAATGTCGAATTATCATTGTTGCGACAGTGAAAACTTAAGATGTCAGTGATCGGTCCACAAAAGTTCGGCCACTCTTCACAGTGCTGAACGATCGACTACAGGCTTACGCACCACACAGTGAGACGCACAGTGTTGATGAAGCTATGGTTCCTTATTTTGTACGTCATGGCCGCAAGCAATTTATCAGGGGTAAGCCAATAAGGCATGGTTATAAACTGTGGGTAGGTGCAACGTCTTCTGGTTATGTGATATGGCTGGAACCATACCAAGGTGCTAGATCTGTAATTCCAGAACAGTACAGGTCTCTTGATCTTGGACCATCTGTAGTTTTGCAATATGCATACATTCTTTCTTTTTTGGGTGAGTTTCCTCATCACATCTTATTTGATAATTTTTTCACTACGGTTCCTTTTCTTGGCGAACTGAAAAAGAGAAGACTGAAAGGAACAGGCACGATACGAGACAATAGAAACCCAAAGTGTTCGCTGGAAACTACTGCCTGTATGAAGAAAAATAAGCGTGAAAGTTTCTATTCAAAAGTTAAGAAAGACAAGAGCATTATTATAGCAAAGTGTCATGATAACAGTATTGTCAGTGCAGCTTCTAATGCAGAACCGGTACATCCATTACACAGCGTATCCAGATTTTTAAGAACACTGAAGAAAATTGTGAAAGTTCCACGACGACATTGTATGTATGCATTAAACACTGGAATGAGAGGGATTGACCGAAGAGAACCAAAACATTAGCTTGTATCACATAAATATTCGAGGGAAGAAATGGCACTTTCCTATTATTGCACATTTAGTAGACGTTGCTGAACAAAATGCATGATAACTGCGCAAAATAAGCCATGTAAAGCTGGACCATCTGACATTTCGGAGGAGAATCGCCCTTGCATTGTTGGAGACGAACCAACGTATTCGGGGGAAAAAGCGTAGTTGACCATCAAGCTTTGAAAATGTGGATTCCCGGTTTGATCGTCTTGGCCATCTCGTAATTTCACAAGAAAAGCAGACAAGGTGCAGGGTGTGCCAAAATAAAGTGTCAACAAAATGCCAGAAGTGTGATGCAGCACTTATTGTATAATGTTTTGTAAACTATCACACAAATCCACGAAAAATGGGCAACAATTGAACATTTGGTAGATGCTTCGAAGTCAATGTGCAGCAATAGAGATCGTGCTATTTATCATTTTTGAGAAGAATTGGGAAAAACAAAGTCAACCATCAAGCTTCGAACTATGGATTAACAAGTTAATCTTCTTGCTCACGTTGGTACTACACAAGGAAAGAAGACAAAGTGCAGTGTCAACAAAATGCTAAAATATGGCATGGTACTGCATTGAAACTTTTTTGTGTTTTATCTCACAAACTCACAAAAACTGAGCAAATAATTAAAATAACAAGATATAATAACACATAAGTGTTTGTGTGCATATTTATATTACAATTATATATATTTCTTACAATAAATTTAAAAAAATAATTTGTAAATATACAATGTTAAACAATTTTGCATATTAGAACAATGTACTTACTGTAAATTACAAAAAAAAAAATTCAAAGTCAACAAAAAAAATTAGGCATATCTGGGTTAGCAGCAAGGTCTTGAGAGCCGATGGGAGTAAATGAGGTATGGAGCAGCGCCAGAATGAAAGGGCGGAGAAAATGGGAGATACCTCAGAAAACCCGCCAGTCAGCGGCATCGTCCGGCACGATTTCCACACGCAAAAATCCGGGAGTGACCGGCCGGGAATTGAACCCGGTTCGCCTTGGTGGGAGGCGAGCGCAGACTAACCGCTCAGCCACCGCGGCCCCAGGGTTTTCTCGAGGAAATCCCGTTCCCCCGTCCTTGCATTCCAGCGCTGCTCTATACTTACTTTGCTTCACCCTCAGTGTCTCTCATTGGATAACAGGAAAAGGAACTAGGGCAAGAAAATTATGTTTCTTTTGGCACATGCTCTTGTAAAATTAATTTCTTAATTATTATGTATGAGGAACTTTCCCTCAAAATGTTTGCCCTAGAACCATACAAAACCTTACAATTACATAAGGTGTGTGTTATTGTTTACATGCACGTATATATTCACACATATGAACGCATATACATACACGGATGTACAGTATACTTATGCGTGCACATGTGCATGCGTTCTTTCATTCGCTCACAAGTGTTTGCGACGAAATGTTTATCGAATAAGATTAATATTCTCTTCACGTCTGAATCCACTTAGCTTTACACACCGAACGTGGCGAAGTAAGACTTTTCCAACGTTGCATAGGCCCTAATGCGAAAGAGTACAAGTTCGAGATTGATAGCCACACTTATGAAGTTTAGCACGAAGAGAATAATAATATTCACAGAGATCGTTACAAACGTTTCTTAATCAACTTAAATATATGTTAATCAATAAAAATTGGGAACGAGTAGTGTGGTTCATTCGGCAGCCAGAGACCTACACGATTCGCGTTATTTTATAGCAGCACTCCAAACTACAAAACATTGTACGCTAGCCAATGACCATGAAAGTTAGCTTCAAAAATACATAGGTCCATGGAGTCTAGCCTAAAGGTCGTTTAAAACGCCAAATTTTTTGTATCTAAATAACGATAAATTCCATGTATCTAACACCCTGAGAGAAAATCAAACAAAATATTTATTTGTATAAGGCAAAATATAAATTTAGTTGCCCTAACAAAATATATTGTTGAGTAAACAAAATTGTAAAAGTAACAAAATTACTTTTGTTCATCTAACAAAATATATGTTTGAATAAACCAAATCTCTGTCTTGGGTCAAAAAAATTAGACTGTCAACTAAATATTTTGTTGAATCAACTATAGATATTCGTTTCGCCACTTACTTGTCTGCCTTCGTTCGAAATTTCATCTAGAGATTTTGTTTGTATTTTTTGTAACGGTGCTGGAAAGAATCGCCATTCCAACTTCAGTGTTTTATTCCACCTAGCCAGCTATCCGCCACCCGAGAATGTTCAGCTACCAGGGTTATGAATATTTAACTGTCTGCTGCTACTTTTCGACTGCGAGCGAGGAGCTGACGGGCGGCGTGACTGCTCTGCTCGACTTTGGTTCCAGCAATGCGAGGCGCGACCAGCTGACATCCACTCTCCCCGCATCACATCGATGGCACCCACCCTTCATCGCAGTTGGCCGTCGCTAGGCAACTCTAAGACGTGGCGGCATACGTCATCAAGATACTTGAAAATATCTCACTTTTGTAATTCCGGCAAAACCTCCATACTGTTCTCCCATGTTCCTCCACATTCCGCAGCACTAAGTCTGGACTATATATGATGGGAGTTGATACAACACAGCACTGGACACACGACAGGCGGAAACACACATTACACTCTCGTTTAAAATGTTGAATTGGAAAACAGGCAGACAGCATTCTCCTGTCATGTTTTAATAGGATAAATTTTATAATGTTAATATTTTAAATTTCTAAATACAGGACAAACCATAAGTTGGGCATTTGTATAAAAGTTAAGTAAGTTTTCAATTTTTATTATGTATTTTTGAAACTTCAATTTTGTACACCATTTTTGTAATCACTTTTGCTAAAAGTGGGAATTCGTAACTTATTTATACTCATGTGCCCCTGTTGGCACCTTTTGTATTTTGGAGCCTGTTTTCAGGAATAATTGAATTGAAGCTTATTTTTAGGCATACTTGTTACTAACACGTTTATCTATTTTTATATTTGTACCACTATGTTTGGGGTATTGCAAGAAAGAAGAAAAAAAATTAAGCCCAATATAAACTATGAGAAAAACATATTTATGGTTTGTTCATTTCACCCAATTTGGGGGGTAAAAACTATACATTATCAATGGAATTGGAAAAACCTTTGTTTTTTTTTAAACTCTGCCAAACATCTTATGAACTCTGCAGAATATTTAGAGCTTGGTATGACAGTTGGTGAGAGCTGCGATCACTGCCACGGAGTTTGGGTTTCCTCTGGGTGCTCCTACTTCCATGACAGCAGATTCCTGCGCCACTCTGCTGCCATCCCATTCTTTACTTTGAATTGGTTTTGTAAATGAGTATCAAAACTGTGAAAAAAATTTTTTTTCGGGATTTTGGTGTTTTGTGTTTTTTTTTTGTGCGAACCCAAATGGCTTTTCCAGGTGGAGTGCGTACAAGTTGGATTCAGTCCCTGTCAAAAACTACGTTTATGGCAATTCTACACGAGGCAAACGTAGACTTCATCGAGGCGGTCAATTTGGACACGCTTCGCGGGCTCATGTGTGCGGTCGTGACTAACGAAGGTGCAATTGCGGGCGAAAAGAGAGAGTTCGTACTAGTTTTGTTGAATGTTTTCAAATCTATTCCTTCTGGAATAGATGTAAAAATACCTAGTTTGAAAAATAGTAGTTTGATTCACGTAGTGGATTTTATAGTAGCATTGTCTAATATTTTACACTTAGATTTGCGTGAGCTATCTATCATCTATTCCGCTGCTTTGCTCAAAGTTCCGGATAATTTGCAGTTAGTATTTAGTAAAGCCATTGCTAACAAATGGGGTTTTCAAGTGTTATGTAGAATGTTATTACGGACCGTTGGTACCCCTGTCGCTATTTCTCGTTTGGGTATGACTATTTTGGAAAAATACCAAACTCCTGTGCAGACTATGGTAGAGTTCGTGAAACATATTATGCAATTAGTTTCTGCGTTAGGTAGCCCGTGTGATGAGGCATATTTAACTGAGGTCATTTTCTTTAATCTCCTGCCAGGCAATCATAGTTTTATTTTTCCCCGTTAGAACAAAAACCTCGAAACTTAAAAATATTGTTAACTTCAGTTTCTAAAGTTGAATTAACAGTCGGTGATTGTCACCAAAGGCGTGATGTAGTGGTGACCAAACGTAAGCGCAGTGCAAATATAGTTCACATACGAACCATCCGAGCGAAAAGCGCTTCTTCGAAGACCGCTAGGCTAGGGAAACAGAAAGAACACATGACGAGTGTAGTGCAAAAGGGAGGTAAACCACACGTAGAAAAAGACGTGGAAGTAGTAACATCCAAGCACGACGCGCATACACAGGCGGGCTGGGTAAATAGAGCAAGTCAAGGTGACGTGGGAAAATTGGCAAAGCCTTTGTGTGTGTGCTATGTTTGCAGAAACGAAGACCATTTGCAATTTGCTTGCCCATACAAAAATAAACCTACAGGGGCAGACAGTGTGTATCAGTTCTCCTCTAGAAAAACAAAAACCTAGGATTATTATTTGTGACTTTGGAAATTTGAGTCTCATACGTCAACGCTTTAATTCGTTCAGGTGCGACGTCGTCTTTGATGGGTCCATGAAATGTGCAACAAAATAATGTGTGACAATATGATAAGGAACGGTGAAAATTACGCTAAATGAGGGTACCGTACTTTCGCTTGCTCGATTAGTTCACAGGCAGTTGCTACCATGAAAATTAAAGTGGATAATTTTTCGTGGAAGGTAAACTTTCATTTGTTTAAAGTTCTGTCGTATCACATCATACTTGGTATTGATTTTCTAGGGAAGAGACAGCGCTGTGTAGAAGTGAAATACAAATGTTTGCATTTTAGTTTTTTCTCCTGAGTCTCCTGTTCAGTTATAGAATAAGCCGTCGTACTGTAGGATAGTGCAGATGGTAAAACTAGACAAGCAGTTGGAGACAGAAATTGAAAATATAACAATCGAGTTTAGGGGCGCGAGAACTACCAAAGTAAGTCCCTGCACCCAAACCCCGGTAGTTTTGAGATTGCGAGATAATAAACCTGTATTTTCCGTTCCAAATTGAGTTCCTCCACCTAGGGTCCCAATTTTTGAGTAAACATTGGCAGAATTAAAACAAGAAGGAATTATTGAGGACTTTTTTAGTACATATGGGAGCCCCTCGTTTTGAATTCCTGATAAGCACCTGCGTAAATAAAGTTTGATAAATCATTATAGGTCAGTCAATAATAACATTTGTATTGATCCATATCTCATTCCAGTGCTAGACACGGTTTTTTTAGTATTTGAATAAAGCCAAATATTTCACCATTTTGGATCTCAATTTTGCATTTTTGCAGTGCGAACTGCACCCAAATTCTAGAGAACCCTCGGCGTTTTGTACCCCGTGGGGGTTATATCAGTGGACGCGTTTGCTCATGGGTGTCAATTGTGGTCCCCAAGCCATATCATGAGTACTGTATCAAACCTTAGGCCAGTACATACATGGTTTTGTATTTACGTACATAGACAACGTGTGCATTTATAGTAACACCTTAAAAGAGCACCTTGACCACATTCGTTTAGTGTTAAAATACTTTCGAAAGGTAGAATTTACAGTTAATCCTGAAAATATAAGTTGGGCTGAACAACATGATCGTTATTTAGGATTAATTATTTCAGATGGTCAGTTGCGTAACGACAGAGAAAAAATTAAAGCGGTAGTGAATTTTACAATTCCAAAGAACGTTCGTGGAGTTTGGCGGTGTTTAGGAATGGCAGCATTTTACGGGAAATTTACTCCTAATTTTTTTCCATGTTATCGAGACACTTAATTTTGGAAGAGGAAAAACACTGAGTTTGTGTGGGCCCAGAACAGCGAAAAACTTTCCAAATAATAAAAGATATTTTGACACAGCCGCTAGTATTGCATTTGCCCAGTTTTCAAGAGAAATTTTATTTGCATTGCGATGCGAGTTCTGTTGCCGTGAGTACAGTGTTAAATCAGAAAATAGGAAATGATTTTGTCCCCGTAGCTTACGCTAGTAAACTTTTGTCAGCTGCTGAAAGAAAATACACCATCTACGAAAAGGAATGTTTATCTTGCATATGGGGAATGGAACATTTTGCTGATTATTTGGACCACGCGAGTTTTCAGTTGTTTACGAACAACCAAGCTTTAAGCCGGCTATTGAAATCAAATAAACAGGTTGGACATCTTCCACGTTGATTAGTGAGATTGTCCCGTTTTAAATTTGATGTTCGCCATATCAAGGGAAAAGACAATTTTGTAGATGATGCATTATCGCGTATGTCTTGTAGTAATGAATACGATGTGATTGCTAGCGATCCCGCTGAAATCCAGGAAATTAATGTAGCAAAAGAAATAGTTCCTAATTATGTAGAGCCAGTAGAATAATTAAAAATATTTTACAAAATTTTCCCGCAGCTTTCTTAGACATAAAATACCACAAAAAATTATGCAGAATGTCAGGAAATAATGTCTAAATTGGGTCCTTCTGGTTCCGTATTTTATAAAGGTTTTATTGGAAATTGGTCAAAGAAAGGAAAATTTAGCGTTTTTGTCCCAGAAAAGTTAAGACCTATGGTGTACACATATTATCATGAGTCCTTTTTTGGAGGGCATGTTGGCCGTGATAAAACCATTGCTCGTATAACGGAGATTTTTACGTGGCCAGACGTACAGAAAGACACTGAAACACTTGTTAGGGAACGTGTCGCTTGTCAATAGGGGAAACCTACAAATCGTAGACAGGTAGGGAAGTATTCCGCAAGTACCGCTACATTTGTATGGGAGAAAGTTTATCTCGACATTATGGGTCCCTAATGCATAGTAGATCTGGATATGTCTACGCGTTGGTAGCAATTGATAATTTTTAGCAAATATTGTTTTTTTTTCTTCCCATTACGCAGTGTAAATTTGTAAAATAATTTTTCATCACCTTTTTTTTGTGTTTTTGGGTCACCAGTATTTGTCGTCACTGACAATGTGTCTTATTTTGTGTCACGAGAATTCTGTGACTTATTGTTTAAGTGGTGGTTGAAATTATTAATATTTCATCGTATTTTCCGCAGGCGAATATATTTGAGAGAGTGGACCGAAATATTAAGTTAGCATTGCGTTGTTTTCAGTTAGACACGCAGAGGGAATGGGACACCATTTTATATAATTTTGTGTTGTGTTTGAATAATATAATTCATAGTGCCCATAAACACACTCAATCTGAAGTTTTTTTGGAAGGCACCTTTTACATCCCCTTTTAAATGCCTGGCCATTACAACCCTTATATGTGGAAAATGAAGCAAATAAAGATTTGAATATATTGTGGTAGGAAGACACTCATAATATACATATTCATCATAATAAAATGAAGGAATAATTTGATTCACAGTGAAGGGATGTTACACTGTGTCGTGGTGATTTAATTATCATTCAAACACATTTTCTCAGTTATAAAGTTTATTATTTTAGTTTAAAGTTAGGACCACAGTGGTCCGGTCCATTTAAAGTGATACTTTTTTTGACTACCGTTACTTTGCTTGTGTCAGAGCTACAAATTCCACATAAAGAATTTAAAGTACATATTACTTACACCAATAGATTTCATGGAAATATAACTAGAGATTTTCCCTAGCCCTATGTATTTAAAGAAAGTGCCCCAAAAAGCCCAATATAATTAAGAAATAAAGAAAGTAGAAAAGTTTCTAAATAATATCTTGTAGAAGACAAAAATAATTTCAAGATTTTACGAATTTTTGCCCCTTGTATTTTTTGCCCAGTAAGAGAGATTGTGTGTTTAGTGTGTGGTATTTATGAGCCCATTTTAATAGTAGCCATCATGGTGTGTTTGAGGAAATATGGACGCAATTTAAAGAAGACGAGAAGATTTTGCGTGTGTGGTTTGTGCTGTCGACCTGACTACGACCAGGAATGGCCACCCGACATCGTAGTCTGTGGAAAGCGGTGGTCCTAACTGTCGCTTTGAAGGAGGGGAGGATGTAACGGTGCTGGAAAGAATCGCCATTCCGACTTCAGTGTTTTATTCCACCTAGCCAGCTATCCGCCACCCGAGAATGTTCAGCTACCAGGGTTATGAATATTTAACTGTCTGCTGCCCCTTTTCGACTGCGAGCGAGGAGCTGACGGGCGGCGTGACTGCTCTGCTCGACTTTGGTTCCAGCAATGCGAGGCGCGACCAGCTGACATCCACCCTCCCCGCATCACATCGATGGCACCCACCCTTCATCGCAGTTGGCCGTCGCTAGGCAACTCTAAGACGTGGCGGCATACGTCATCAAGATACATGAAAATATCTCACTTTTGTAATTCCGGCAAAACCTCCATACTGTTCTCCCATGTTCCTCCACATTCCGCAGCACTAAGTCTGGACTATATATGATGGGTGTTGATACCCTGACAGAAAACACAGCACTGGACACACGACAGGCGGAAACACACATTACACTCTCGTTTAAAATGTGAATTGGAAAACAAGCAGACAGCATTCTCCTGTCATGTTTTAATAGGATAAATTTTATAATGTTCATATTTTAAATTTCTAAATACAGGGCAAACCATAAGTTGGGCATTTGTATAAAAGTTAAGTAAGTTTTCAATTTTTATTATGTATTTTTGAAACTTCAATTTTGTACACCATTTTTATAATCAGTTTTGCTAAAAGTGGGAATTCGTAACTTATTTATACTCATGTGCCCCTGTTGGCACTTTTTGTATTTTGGAGCCTGTTTTCAGGTATAATTGAATTGAAGCTTATTTTTAGGCATACTTGTTACTAACACGTTTATCTATTTTTATATTTGTATCACTATGTTTGGGGCATTGCAAGAAAAAAGGAAAAAATTAAGCCCAATATAAACAGAGAAAAAAATATATCTGTGGTTTGTTCATTTCTCACAATTTTGGGGCTACATAATATAGAGTATCAATGGGATTGGGAAAAAACTTTGTTATTTAATTACTCTTTCAAACATCTTATGAACTGTGCTGGATATCTAGAGCTTGGTATGACAGTTAGTGAGAGCTGTGATCACTGTCACGAAGTTTGATTTATTACCCGTGACATTTTGTGACAATTGGGACAGTAACCGTGTTTGTTAGTGCATCTATTGATGCTTAACAATCGTATAAACACATTAATAAAACAATGCGACAAAAACTGACAAGTAAATCTGTAAAACTTGAAATATTTGTTTGCGCACGTTGCCCAGTATTTGCAGTATATCTATTTGAAAGCTTTCTGGCGTCATCAGTGGCCACTTTAGCTGCGATTACTGAGGCTCGGAAGCAGGATATCTAGGTTCGAAACTCAGTCGAACTTGTAAAATATTTATATATCGGCCCAAACTCTTTAGTATACGTGTAACCAAACAAATATTTATTTGCACCAACCAAATCTTACAGTTTGGGGCAACCAAATGAGAACAACATTATAACTTGGATTCAGCAACCAAATATTTTATTTCCCTTATATAAAAAATAATTTGATTTCACTAAACAAATCTTGTTTGATTCAACAGAACATTTTTTTTTTTTTCAGTGCAATAGCAGTTATGTATAGGCTGTTCACGGTTACTTCCAATTTACAGAAGTTCTGCCCAAGTTCTTCTTCAAGGATATTCCTCCGACTCATTCAAACAAAGCTTAACGAAGTACAGAAAATTACACCAAAGGGAGAATGCACCGGATTCGTTCGCACTCAATGCAATATTATTTTTCATAAAAACCATTTATTACTGGACGTTACCAACACCTATCCCCCCCCCCCCTATTTTTATTAATATTAGTGATAAAGGAAATATTGCAATTTATAGATAGAATATAAGTAAATGTTAATTTTAAGTAAACAAAATGTTCTTTTGTGTTAACACATACATAAAAAATACTTAATATATAACACATTTAGGAAACAACAACACATCATACATAGGATTATGTTTGAAAGGTTTGATTCAAAAAATGGAAGAAACCGTAAATAGAGTATAGTCACCTCTTATACCGCGAACTCCAGCCACACAAACCAGTTAAATGGCGTCACTATCCAGTAACATGTTGGAACACCGTTCGCCAATCAGCATCTTGTAACGAATTCGCTAGCCTGCATCCCAGCCAATAGGGGCTATTTTGCAGAACGCAGTAGCCAATTAGGCACAACACTTTTCCCCAAAGCCTCGCACAGTCAATCAGAAAATAAGTACGCTCATATCAAAGGATCCACGGCAATACTGCGTCCATGTATTTTTATATATTCTACTTGTAGCACTCCATCGCTTCGCTCAGGTTTTATGGAGTTATTGAAATACATATCTTTATATGCGACAACCTGTGACTACATGTGACTACTCGTGAGTACCTGTGACTAATCGCGACTACCTGTAACTACCCGACAATTTCCGACAAACTGCGAGTACCTGTAACTACCTGCGACTACACGTGACTACATGCGATTACTGGTGACTACCTGAGAATACCCGTGACTACCCGAGACAGCTTTCGACATCCTGCGACTACCCGTGACTGCTCGTGACTACCTGCGACTACCCGTGGCTACCCGCGACTACTTGCGACTACCTGCGACAACTTGCAATATACCTGTGACTACTTATGACTACCCGCTACTACCCACGACTACCTGCGACAACTCGCGACAACCTGCGACTATCCGTTACTGCATGCGATTACTTGCGACTACCTGCGACCAACTGCGACTACCTGTGACAACTTGCGACAATCTGCGACTACTTGCAACTACCTGCGACAAGTTGTGTCATTTTCTTGTAACATTGTTTCAATTTATCTTCAATGGTTTGGTAGAGAATTCTTAAAAAGCAACCAAGGAGCTCATTTTATTCCGACTTGTTTGACAAATTTTGAGATTTCTCAAGGAATTTGTTTTAGTTAAACATAGCCTGTGTCCATCTAGAGGAATGTAGATTTCTAACAGTGAAATATTTATAAGAATCAGACCTGTAGTTTTGGTAGAGCATGCTTAGAAAGCAGTCAAGAGGCTCATTTTTCTCCGACTTGTTTTACAAATTTTGAAATTTTTCAAGGCTTATTTTTTTTAAATTAAACATTGCCTATGTCCATCTGTAATAATGTAGCTTCCTAACCGTGAAAGAGTTATAAGAATTGGCCTTGTAGTTTCCGAGATTAGCCGTTACATATAAATAAACACATTCACATTACCTCTTTATAATATTGGTATAGATTGCAGTAAGATTTTTAAAGGGTTATGTAAACTTGAGTGCGGGGAATGATTGTGGACGAAAGAGGTGTTTCAGCACATAATTTTTGGGATTTCGAAGTTTGTGGGCGTGTATCTCGAACGATATTTAAAATAAATCTAAGATGTACTAATTAAAAATAAATCTAAGATTTAGTAAACTTCGTAATTTTGTTAACGTATTCTTAGAAAGCAGTCAATTAGCTAATTTTTCTCCGACTTGGTTGAAAGATTTTAGAATTTTTCAAGGAAATTTTATTTTATTTTTGAATTCAACATAGCCTGTGTCCATATGGAAGAATGTAGCTTCCTAACAGTGAACCAACTGTAGGAATCTGCACTGTAGTTTTGTTAACGTATGCTTAGAAAGCAGCCGAATTTTTCAAGGAAATTTTATTTTATTTTTGAATTCAACATAGCCTGTGTCCATGTGGAAGAATGTAGCTTCCTAACAGTGAACCAACTGTAGGAATCTGCACTGTAGTTTTGTTAACGTATGCTTAGAAAGCAGCCAAGTAGCTCATTTTTTCAGCGATTTGGTTCATAAATTTCGAAATTTCTCAAGGATTAAAAAAAAAAAAATTAAACATAGCCTATGTCCATCTGAAAGAATGTAGCTTCCTAACAGTGAAAGAATGGATAAAGAAAAGAATTATACGAATAAGCCTTGTAGTTTCCGAGATTTGTCGTTACATATAAACCAATAAACAAACTCACATTACCTCATTATAATATTAGTACAGATGATACAGTTGTGTGTTCTACACTTTGTTCACGTGAGAACAGGGGCAAGGCGATTTTCGTTTACTTGGCATGATTACAGGACGTTAAAATGCTGCGCCATTGTCCGCAGAGTGAAGCTACTTAGGCCTACGTAACGATGTAAACAGTCGAATTCGCACTGTCATCGCGTCTCATTTCGTGTGTAGGGGAAGTGGGAAAATTTGGCCCGTGCCATTTCGTGTGTAGGGGAAGTGGGGAAATTTGGCCCGTTCCATTTCGTGTGTAGGGGAAGTGGGGAAATTTGGCCCGTGCCATTTCGTGTGTAGGGGAAGTGGGGAAATTTGGTCCGTGCTCCAGAAAATCCATTTACAAAAGGCGAATAGAAAAGCTAAGATGGCGCTATAACTAAACGCTATCGATTTTGTCAAGCTGATCCCGTAAGTCTTACCCACGAAAAGATAAATCTGTTTCTTTAAAGGAACATTTATATTTTCGTTAAGCTTGTTAAAAATAGTTTTAAGTCTTAGAGCTCTGAAATATAATCCTTCTAAACAGTTACATTAACGGATTTTAATATAAAGTAACGTTTTGATGGTGAGCAGCTACTCAACTAGGTTAAGCTAGGAATTATTTCTATTTCTTTTGAATTATTCTTCGTTTTAAGTACCTATTTAACATTAAGGATCGTTAGGACAGGAGATATATTTATATTGTTTTTACGAATCTAACACTTATATCTAGAATTACATATGATAACTAAATAGTTTTAAACTTATTTTATACGGTAAAATAAGGATGGTTCTCAACTAAGACAACATTCAAAAATTGAATAAATATTGCCGTACGCCAAGAAAAGTTTTCATTTTTAATATTAAATCTTGAAACATGGCTAATGGATGGCATAAACGAATCTAAGGTCTAGAGGTAGGTAACGTACTCATGATTTTATTTTGTTGAACATTATGTTTTCTTTTTCGGTTTTCCTCCTTTTTGTTCTCGTTGTGGTCTTGTAAATAACACGTTTAAATACACTGTTACAGAACCTGCTGTCCAACGTGATTAACAACACCTTTACAATATTTATTTGGCCGAAGCCACTTCAAAATGTATGTTCAATACTCTGCAATATATAAATAATCAATCTTTGTACGAAAATATAATATTAACTGTAAGAGGAATAGAGGAATATTCAAAATTGGCATGTGCGTAGTGAAATCACTCCAAAGTCTAATATTGTTTGCAAAGATATATTTAATAATTTTTTTCCATTTCCTTTCGAATTTGTTAACATTGTTTTTAAAATACAGTTGATGGAGTAGACGACAAACTCACATACACTGCACTGTTTTTCTTTGCTTAAACGCATAATTTGTTGTTGCAAAGAAAAATTTGTTTAAATATGAGTCACTGTAATGTAGCCTTACCAGAAACATAATTTTTGTTTTATCTATATATTAATGACCATGATGACATTGCATTGTACACCGCCCTCTTCTCTACTAGTTTTTCATCTCTACTAGTAAAGCATGATATCCAACCTTCTTTCTCCCGCAGCATTTCTATTTAATTAATGCATGCAATAATTTCGAATTATTTCCTGTCGGCTGGATTTTTACGTTTTCTGTGGCGGTTTTTCCCAGTTACTTCTTAGTTATAGTTTTAGCTGGGAGGTAGTCATGGCCTCAATCGCTGGCCATGGAGTTGCCCAATCCCTCTCTGTCGTGATGCATGTCTCCTTGCGTGATTTCCCTTCCTTGTAGGCGTGAGGGGTTCGCCCTGAGACTCAATTAGCTCCCGTCCTACCTTCGGGATACACTTAACAATCAGTGATATGGCAGTTAGAAAAATTTAAAAAAATTGACCTTGCATTGTCGTTACAGTAGTTCAGCAGAATTTTTGTGGTAATGTAAACGAGGTCTTGAGAGCTGTAAAGATAATTTGTGCTTTGACAAGCAAATGTAATTTGTAAATAGAAGAGAAGTGACAAATATTTCAAAATATTACTCACAATAAAAAACCAGGACAGCTCCGATATTCGAACCCACCCCAAATTGTGTTATTAACCAACCTAAAGCCCTGCAACACACGACCACTTCGTCTACATGAGAGCGGGTTACTTTTGATACGTATGTTATTGAGGGCGTAACATGGACCAGAATTCAATGCTACCTCTTGGGAAGAATTGAGACTAGAGGTGTGGAGAACCGCCGAACTTCAGAATGACAAACTTCTGCAGGAGGACTGTCGGCTGAATTTGCTCAGCTGCAGTTTCGTTGTGCCGGACTTAGGTCAGAAGTATATAGACTTACACAGTTAATCAGTGTTGATAACATTTAGTCAACTTCAAATATGTTGTCAATAATATGCAAACACAAATATTACATCAAGATCTCAATGATTTGGTCTCACTGAATCTTTTCCCACAAATAAGAAACAATAGAAAAACATTACCTTAAAATATACAAATACCATAACAATACTTAAAAACACAAAATATTAACTAGAATCGTGTATTCTCACATATGCTCAATTACCCTTTAAGGCATAACCAGATATATCACAATGCCATTTCTAGTTCGGCTCAAATACAAGATTGATTTTATAATTACAAATAATTTCTGCAAAATTATTTTCCAAATAGGAACTACCATGAAACTTATTTATGTTGACGATAAGCAATCACATAAAGGTTGACCAAGTAGGAAGCATGTTTCTTCCCTCACCACGCTCTAATCGTGTTCAATATCTTTTATTAACAATATTTACCACATAAATCTAGGTAGACAAATAATTGTTCAGAGATTCTTGGTAACTCAATCACGCTTTCTTAAGCATATTCAACCATAGCAAACTTTAATAAAACTCTGAAAACCATAGTGTGTTAACACATTTCGGGCAACTACAATAATTTCATAAAACCAGGCCCACTTTCATGGCCGATTAGACCCCTCTATTACATACAGCATGAAATATTAAATACCTTATGATTATTACCAGTATTAAATGTATATTTAACGGGAAAAAGAACCCCGAATATAAATGACATTCATAATCCGGGTTACATTCAGCCGACAAATAATGACTGTTACCACCTTTACTAAAGACCAAAGAAACAGGCACATTTGAAAAAAAAAATTTACTGCACCAAGTTTAATGTTGCTCTCCGCACCCGAATTCATAGGTTTCAATATTATATAAAACCTTAATAATTCCCCATGCGAAATACTGTTACCAATATTTATTGCTGACAAAAAAACGTATAAAAGGAGCAAACACTTTGCACCCCTGAATTTCCTATTCAATCAAACTCCTATGACAAGCTGTTTCATCCACTTTCAACAATATAAAAAATTCACGCTACAGAAAATGTCACCTGTATCTCGACCTAGAGTTAATATTTTCTTCTACTCCCACACAAAACACTTTTTCTCGTAAACTTCAAAACCGTCTACACCCTTACATTGTGGAATTCCTAATTTCAAATTTGCCTTACATAACTTAGAGTTACGTGAAGCTTATGCCCCAAAACCGTTCTAAGAAAAGGGTAACGGTACATGCATCTACAATTTTACACGTCATATTAAAATATTTAACATGCCGCGCGGCGCATAAAAAAATGCGCACGCTGACTAAAAGATGGGAAGGGGGCACCCTTACGGCCCAGTAAGCCTTCCGTACATGACCACTCTCAATTAATATATTTGCACAAGAAATTACTCCACGCCGAGCAAACGAGAGAAGGGCAGCTTGGCGAGCCTCGTGAGGCCTTCCACCGAATTAAAACAAACATTAAACGTGAGCCGATTCAAAATCTTGAAGCCGGCAAAATATTTGAAGGGCGCGGAGGCGGAAAGCACCCGCCCAGCAAGTCGCGGCATCGTGGCAGCGCGCGAACCAAGAACTCACGAAAGGAACTCAAGTTCAAACACAAATACAATGGGGCGACGGCCCACGGCTAGGTTTAATCCTCGGCATAATTTTGAATACGGCAAATAGTCACAAAAAAAATATTTAACAACTAAAGATCGTCGACACCCAATTTACAAGCTAGCCGCGACCCCTAATATTCACCGCACTTAATCCATGTCGCTGAACAAACCACGGCGTGCCGTTCGCGTGTTGGCTGACGTCACTGAAACTGCTCAATAGTCTGGAATAAGGACTAGACCCTACTTCGTGTCCCATGGCATGGCGGATAGGGAAAAACCTGAGCAGGCGTGCTACGAACTGATGAAGTTGGCTGAAGGCCGTCAGAAACGTAACAAGAAGGATATATGAATACATAGATTGGCTACTCTGTTAACTGCACAGTCGTTCATTAAAATGCTTGCTATACACATTTATTACTTTTAAAAAGGCATTGTCACTGATATCAACAATTCTTGTGCCATTTATTCTTAGGCAATTAGCAGTCTCTAAATTCAACAAAGCTCAATTCCAATTCCTACAATTGGTTGCAAACTTCAACAACTCTTTCTCCAGCAACGAGCATAACAACGGAAACAAATCAACTCAAAGGTCAGGCGCTGACCGTGCATGCCTACATCATAATCATATGTTTTATGAATGATGATAAGAATAATATTAAAGTTAATATACTTGTGACTTAAGTATATTTAAAAAATAAAATTAGATTGTTTATAAAATATACAGCATTCTTTATCAATGAGCATTATTTTCATTTTTTAATAGTTGGCGAAATCATTCTACCCTAAAATTTAGTGGGCCACGAAGTCCCTATAGAGCTTCGACCCTGGGTTTATGGACGTTAGCGTCGGGACAAAAGTTACATATTCAAAACTGCAATATACGACAGGAATCCTTTAAACCGTTACCTTTGGTACAAAGTAATATTGCTTTACGGTGAACAAAACCAGCTCGAATAATGTTTATTCCTTTGTGAAAACAGAAAGGTAATATTGCCATTCAAAGTACAAAGAGAACATTCAATAGCAGCAAACTTATGTTTCCGTAACCTTCTCTGTGAATTAAAGCAACATTTTGTTGCTATAAACAAAACAGCATCAAATAAATGGTTCTCTTTGTCGTACAGAAAACTATGTATGGATTTTCTTTAGAGTGTACAGACTGTTTCAGTAACATGGGTGCTGCTTACAGCTCATGTTGTATGTATTATTTGACGAAAATACACTAATAGCCATTGGTAGGTTCAGCCACTCTTGTTAATTACCTTCCCAAGCTAGATGGCATTCTTACTACTGGCCGTAGATATAAGAGGGCGCTGCCGCTCAACGTGGCCTCGTAATAAGTTTCTAGTGGAGAGGACAGGATTATAAATCGGCGTTATTTAACCAACAGTTATAATAAATTGTTATTATTTTGTAACGTGTTACATGAGTAACACGTTCCATCGTTTATACCGTTATTTCTAGAACGTCTTGTATTGCCTCACTTAAACCAACACTTGACTACTGCGCATGCGTAAAAGTTATTTTTTTGGAACGTCTCTGCTGGCGACTACGCGCATGCGTAAAAGTTATTGCGCGGTCATTCGTAATTCCCGCCGCATAATGCTACTGTTTACCGCCTGCTCGTGGAGCGCGCGCTTCGTGATATCGCTCGGGCGTGCCCCTCCTCTTCACCTTCCCCTCCGACACTTGAATTTTCCCTCCCCGGCTGACGCTTCGGGTCATTCTGATTCCGGAGGCGATACTGGAAGAATGTGTTTCGATACGGGCGACTTCATTCCTCGACCCCATTTAATTGATCAACGACTGGACAGCTGGGGACTTCCAAGTACTTCACTGCTGCGAGGCACGATGATTACAGTGGCCGCAGAATATCTGAAAGCCTGAGTGTCTGTTACGGCTACCCTAGGCCGTCGCACGGGAGGGGATGAGTAAGCGACTACGCATGCGCAGGAAAGGCCAGTTACACTCGTACTATCAGACCAGAAAATATTAACCTTTTTGCAGTCTGGAGGCGGAATCCACATTTACTTGTTCGCGGTGTGGTGTTCATGGCCCCTACTGTTATCTGAAGTTGGAATTCGAGCGTGCATGCAGTAGGCGTTGTGTAAAGTTACGGCCGTGGAAAACAGCTTGGCGTTTCATCAAATACACACGTTTTATCTGTGTTTATATTAACATTGTTTAAATGTCATGCTGACATCGCGATTGTGTATTTGAGTTTGTAAACATGTGTCCTTATAATATTTGTCATCGGTGTTTTTTTTTTTTTTTTTTTTTTATGCGTGTGCTGAGAGACCCATATACCAGTAGTATATTAAGTTTCGTGCTTTTTTTTTTTTTTTTTTTTTTTTCAATGTGCCACCTATCCTTTCAAAAATAAAAGGCAAAAAAATTCCCTCAGAAACGCGGGAAGTAATTTATAATGTCTTGGCATTCATGGAGAACGAAGTCAAAGCTCTGAAACTGTCGATTCCCAAAGAAAAAGCTCAGCTGTGGGCAGCTGCAGCTGCTGGTGTATCTCGTAGCGCAGTGCAGAAGATAAAAGCTGAAACGAAGAGGATCTGCGCTGATGGAGGATCCTTTGTTACACCCGATAAGAAGAGAAAGAGGGCCCGTTTGATGATTTTAATCAAGCAGTACTTCGTAGGACTGTATACAACTTTTATGTAACAGAGAAATGTGTCCCAACCGTCGAAAACTTACGGGAAAAAAAGGACATAGATTTTCAAGGCAGTAATACAACATTACGGAAACTTTTGGAAAAGATCGGTTTTCGTTGGGGGGGGGGGGGGATCGCAGTGTCTTATTTTGATTGAGAAATCTAATATACGGCAGAAGCGAATTGAATATTTAAGACGAATAAGAAGATTCAGAAACGAAACGAGAACTAGGCCTATCGTGTACACTGACGAAACATATATTTTGTCATCGCACGTGCAACAGAAATCCTGGAGTGATGACTCAGTGCACGGCCTACTGACACCTGTTTCGAAAGGACAGCGACTGACAATAGTTCAAGCTGGAGGTGAAAGTGGTTTTGTTCCAAATGCATTAGTGATGTGGAAGTCTCAACTATCTATAGGAGACTACCATCACAACTTGAACAAAGGAAATTACGAAAAGTGGTTAAGGGAAAAACTGGTACCTAATATACCTGTCAACAGTGTAGTCGTCTTATACAACGCACCTTATCACAAAGTCAGGATTAATAAATCACCAACATCCAACTGCGAAACAAGAAATGCAAGAGTGGTTGAGACATCACAACATTCCATTTGCAGATGATATGCTTAAGCCGACACTTTATAGGCCTATAAAACAGCACAAGCCTCGGAAAGCTGTCTATTCGGTGGATGAAATATTGAGAAGTTACGGACACACAACTCTCCGTTTACCCCCTTATCGCCCAGACTTATCTCCTATTGAAAATATCTGGGCTAAAGTGAAAGGAAAAGTTGCATCACAAGATGTCACCTGTAATTCAAGCGATGTGCGACGACTCTGCGGAGAAGTGTTTGACAGTACAGGAGCAGACGGCTGGAAACCATACTGTGGACATGTGAAGAAGCTTGAAAATGAGAGTATGGATGCTCGTTTCGACATTGACAGTGATCCCATTATAATAACGCTAGGAGGTGTGGACAGCGACAGCGACAGTGATAGTACGAACGACGACTGCAATAAGGGATTATCAATTGACGAAATGGAAGGCAGCAGTGCATGGGAGTGATGAGTTAGCTGATGTTTTCAGTTACAATGTACACACGGTTGTTGCCAGCCCTGCTGCTTCCCTCCCTCCTCTTCCCCTCCTCAAGCAGCGGTAAAGCTGTGATCTGTCCCAAGCTTTCAGATATGCTGTGGCCACTGTAAATGGCGCGATAGTCGTTGCAATATTTTATATTCACACGCAAATGGTCAATTGCAAGGGCATTCTTTCACGAGTCGTTATAATCAAGGTGATTAATGTATGGAAATGCGTCGGCCAGACAGTAGCAGTGCGTGAGTTGTGGCTTCGAGAAGTAATGTAGTTGGGCATTTTTGTGAGATTGATTCAACTTGTGTCAGTGCTAAAGTACGCCCAGGGCAACAGCTAGTAAGTTAAATCTATGCTTTGTGATATTTTTTTTTTTTTGGTCGCGCAATCAAAATTTAATTTATGAATGTCAGTAGAGGAATCATTTTGAGAAATCAATGTTGCTTGTTCCGAAGCCGTTCCTAGTAGCCCAATTAACCTATCTAGCACTCATGTCCACAACACCCCGGATTAGAGGTTTTATTTGTCGAGTAGGAAATGTTTTAGGAGAGGCCACCTTGATGGGCAATTGTGCCGCGGGCCTTCTCCGAGGTAAAAATACAATTTTAAAAAATTATATTTTTTTAATGTTTTATTTAATTGCGGGCTTTACTGGGCGTAGAAGTCACCGCCCCGTATTAATTGTATTTGTGCCTGCTACGCCGTAATCAGATGATGCACTTGATAAGTACCTGATGTTAGCGATGTGTAATTGGCGAGAATTTCGTCTGAAAACTGGTCATTTAATGGATAAAGGGTGGCGTTGTAAATAAGTGTTTGATAAGTGTGAAAATTTTTAGCGCCCCCAGATCAGTGATCGAATGCTTTGATGATGCACATATTAGTAATTGTATAGTGGTTTGGCCAGTGAGAGACGTGAAAAACGGTCATTACATGAATACTTACTTCATTGGATAGTCTCTCGTATAATGCATAAAACATAGTCGAAGGACGTGACCAATATTTGTGCCGAGGTGCATTATTAGATGCCTGAATTTTGACTAGATTACGCACATGTGGTGTGTGAAACTGACCTGGCTCAATATAAGAACTGTTGTCCGTCGCATTAAGGCGGCCTTAAAGTCCTACCTTGGTGATTGTCTGTGTGTTCGCTACGGCGAAGATAAACACAATAAGTTTTGTAGCCCAGGTTATTTAATTCACTGGCCTTTAGATATATGGTTATATACATTACCTGTGATATTTGCCCTTTTTGGACTGTGTTTTAATTGATGTATCTTGCAGGTGTGGCTAGACAGTTGGGTATCTTTAATGAATTAGTGTGAGAGGCACCTCGTAATTTTCTTGTTTTTTTTCTTATTCACTTCCAATGTGATTATATGATATAATATGCTTCACCTTCTGTTATGGGTCTCTGTAATGACACCAGCTCCTTTGTGTTTGAATTGAATAAATATTAAATAAATGGATTCGTGGTTTATTAAATCTTTAATCTCACGTTGTTTCAGCCGCCTTGATTGGTGAATATTTTCTAGACTTACTTGGTTATTAATTTTTGCTGGATAATGATTCTGGTTTCGATCATAATTATTGTGGGTTCACCACAATACATTTTTTGGAATGTTCCAGTCTGCAACAGTGCGCATGCGTAAATTTTTTTGGAACTTCTCTATTTGCAACTGTGCGCACTCACGGGTGTTTTTTTCTTGAAATGCCTTGCTTTGATACATTGAACCACGTAATTGTTACATCCCGGAACGTCGGGACAGGCGAGAAATATTTCGCACTAACCTGTTACAAAAAATATCACGTTACTGGAACGTGTTACTTACTTGGAACTGGAACGATGGAACTCGTTATATGAAAGTAACTGTTTAGCCCATCCCTAGACAGGGTACTACTGCTTGAAGCTACACATTAAGTGGAGTGGAGAGATTTGGGCCATTCTTAACATCGTGGTCTTAAGAGCTGTTGAGAGTGAAACGAGATGCATATGGAGCAGCGCCGGAATGCAGGGGCGAAACATCCCTAAATGGATTATTAAAAAAATAAGTAAAATTTAAATTTAACAAAAAATAAGGTACTTTTATGTTTACAGAAATATAAAACACTTGTGATTTATGACAGTTAGGAAACAACCTAACCAAAAATACACAGGATGTTTCTTCAAAGGATTGATTGAAAAGTTTGAAGAAACCACGAATATAATATAGTAATTATATTGGAAGTAAAGAAACCATACGCTAGCAACCGATGTCTTTGGTAATAAAGATATATATCGTAGTCTTTACTAAAAACATTCCAAAAAATAAAACATACGTTTTCTGAAAACGTCAGGTTACGTACAGAATGGGCTTCTGCCACTCAAGATCCCCTCTTTTTTCCTCGCTTTCTCCCCTCCACTCGTTATCGTTAATCCATCCTAAGCTTGACTCATCACCACTCCACGAATATGACGCCTTTGTAAGCAAGGTCACCGTTGAAGATACTAATGATCAATTTTACATTGCAAATGTTTTTTTTTAAGTGACCATGTATCCGTCAAGTACCTTAGTACAGGCTGTTCACGGTAAAGTGAACACTTTTTAAGGCTCTTTCAAAAGGCATTATCCCGTAATAAATGTATTTTATTGCATCATCAAACGTTAACGTTTGAGAGTGACGAAATGTATACACTGTGTTTATAAGTCATATTGCAATGTTTACATTAAAAAGTGGTGGAAAGGTAGAAATTAATTGAAAGGAAAAATTTAGCAGGGCCTTAAAAAGTGCTCACTTTACCGTGAACAGCCATACTTATCTAGGTGTTGACTAGTCCGTCGTGTTGCCTGACTTCATGTTTGTTGGCAAGGGACACGACCGACTTACTCCTGTTTTCCAATAGTTCCGCAAGGCCACGTAATATCTCTGGATATGGAAACAAGGTCACTATGAGCAATATGATTATGCCTTACATAGTCCTACTAGCGTCCGTGAAATGACACTTGTGACTGCATATAGTTCCCGGCAGCAAACTTCGGAAAGCAATTTTACCAGATGAACCAGTACATCTTGCAACACGCGCAGAGTAAATCCACTGAATACTTTGAATGCCGGCGTCATACTATCACCTCGGGTGAATTCGACAAATTCACACTACCTAACGAGGTGGCGCAGCGGTAGCTCGCACTGGACTCGCATTCAGAGGAACCCGGGTTCGATTCCTGATCCGGCCATCCTGATTTCGGTTTTCCATGGTTTCCCGAAACCACTCCAGGCGAACGGGGGTACGGGCCCCTAGCAAAGGCCATGGCCGATTCCTTCTCCTTCCTTCCCCTATCCCTCTTCCTCGTGCAACTTGCACCTTCTCTAATGACCTCGCTGTCGACGAGATGTTAAGCCCAACTCCCTACGAAGTAACACCAACGAAGTAACAGAAAGTGAAATTAAATATCCCTCCAAAATAACGACGTTCGAATCCCTTGGAAGAAATTGGCGACGCGACATTACCTCGCCAGTTCGGTTGTCACGCTGTTCACCGCAGCGCATTAACACATTGGCGGCACTCGAAGTGTAAGTTATTGAAATGAACCCAATGGATTGTATATCATGTTGCTTAAGATAAAAATATTTCATTGGGACGTTAACTAATTGCCGTATTTTTTAGGGGGCCACGGTGGTGAGGTGGTCAGACTACTCACATCCCACCTACACGAACCGTGTTCGATTCCCAGCGGAGTCGCTCTCAGAAGATGCCGCTGGTCGGCGGGCTTTCTCGGTGCTGCTCCATACTCACCTCGCTTTACCCTCATCGGCTCTCAAGACCTCGATGTCAAGAGCCACCCAAATTTCGCCACTCCCTCCACGTCATCTTATTGGCTGACAAACTGCCAATGATGGACTTTGCTCAGTGCATTGTTGCGAAACTGTGAACTGTGGACCAGCAGGACTGTGGAAACTTAGACACCAACAGAATTGGTGTTCATAGTATGAACTTAGTAAAATGGGATAGTCGCTTCTAAAATAATAGATTAATCGATTGTTTAATTGCAATCGATTCATCGATTATTTTAAAACAAATCGATTATTCGTGATTTTCAGTTATTTATACTTAAAGACAACAAAACATCACAAAAACAGTAAAAATATAAAATACAGTTTTTAAACAACAAATTTTTAAAATAGCAGAAAATTATTAAAAATAAACCAAAATATGTTTGGTGATATTAGATTTAACCAAATTTATAGAAATTTACATTAGGCCTATTTGTGGTCAGTTATGTATGGATTAGAACAAGACAATTGATTATTTTTACCGATTATTTATTCTATTAAAAATAATCGTAATCGATTCATTCGAATTACAAACTTATGCGATTACTCCCATTACTATTTCATACAATGGTGGACGTACGTGACTCACGTCTACTTTTTCTTGAATGTTTGCAAATCTTTTCCTCGCCCAAAGTGTTGACTGAAACAGCCGCTGGTACAGCGAACTATAGGCTATTCACGGTAAAGTGAGCATTTTGAAAGTCCTCTCATTTGGCATAATAGTCAATAAATATATTTGATTTTAGCCTTGAATGTTAGCTTCCGAGTGCGATGAAATATAATCCCTGCGTTTATTACTTAGAAGGCAATATTTATTTTAAAGGGTGGTTATGGGATAAAAAATGGCGATGCAGTTGCATTTCCCCCTTCCCTCTTCCCCATCGCCCATTTCATGTGAGTGTACCGGAGATGCAAAAATGTGTTCTTGCCGGCGCTGTCGTGTCGTTCTCCTACAGGCTGGAGTTGCAGCGACCGGTACTTGGTTCGATGCTTGTTGTTGGTACTTATATTTTATTTTTGCGTAACTAGCAATTACGTAATTACAGAAGTTGTCAGGTAGGCAACAGGAAGCAGAATGAATGGTAAGATGAGAAAATGGTGAGGGGGGGGGGGGGGGGGGAGCAGCAGGAACATTTATGTTGACTCTTCGAGCTCCAGAACAAAGACGATACAAGATAAAGACTGGTATCACAATGATATTCTCGCGTCTCCGCTTTGAGGCTCCGATTGTGCTGCCATCTCTTGATTTCGCAAAAACGTTTTGGAGACGTTGGTAATAGGGCATTCTAGCGGCCATTTTAAAAACTACGTCGTCATACAACTGCTTGGCGGGTTTTTAAATGTGGCGGGTTATTTTAATATACTAGGTTCTAAAAACTATTTCGCCATTTTTCTGGATGTTTTAAATTGTGTTACGCAAGAATGACTTATTAAAGCACCTCATAAATGTGGTACCTACTTTTATCTGAAATGATGATAGTATTCAGAATACAATACAATATAAAAAATCAAATTTGTTAGTATTTGGTGACTTTAATATGCATGCTCCTTTTCAAGATTAGAATTTAATGTAATTTTTGCTGTGCTCACAACATATTATTATTTAGTCTGGAGGTAATCACTTTCACAGTAATGCTAATGATACAAACTGCATTTAGTGATATTTAACGGGAATAAGTAATCATAGGTATAGAAACTGAAGTCACTACATACAAACATTTGGATTTTTTGGTCTTCTATTTCAGAAACTACAATCATTTGAGAAAAAAATTACCACACTTGCATGGTGCTTGAATGAATCACATTTACATAACACAATGAAACACATCAAGAAATAGGGCTATAATCTAAGAGAAAGTTGTATGTGAACTATGAAAGAATGATTTAGTGAAGAATAGTAACATTGTAAAAAATTGTTACTCTCCCTAACCTTTAACATCACTCTCTTATAAACAATTTTTTTTAATGCATCCATGGAAAAAATTACAAGTATTCCATTTTTATTCAATTGAAAACTTGTAATTTCATAACATGGAATGACATTTACAGAAAAAAGTTTATTACGTGCAATTGTTTTGGAAAAAAACAATACTAGTAAATCATGATTGTAAATTTTGTAACTAACCGAATGTTAACTTAATGTCCTCCTCGCAATTTTACTACGAAGGCAGGGTGGGATTATTTAAGAACCCGATACCACGATGTTTACTACTTTTTATGACGTCATCAATATGGTGTCGATGACGTAATTCGGTTTTTTCAATCGCCCAATTCCTTTCCTACGACAATCCAACGGGGCATCCACGGGAATGTCGGGGTTTTCGGGCGGGACACTTTTCAGCACGATGGTATCGCGAACTACAAAAGAGCTGATGTGCTCTATCGGGTAATACGATACAGCCCATCTGCTCTATCGTATTAACTGATACCACATATGGTATCGGGTAATACGATAGACCCCATCCGCTCTATTGTACTACCCAATACCACATATGGTATAGTGTAAGTACACTTGGGCCCATCCGCCCAAGCGTACGACGCGATACCACATTTGTATCACAGTCAATATATTACTATCTTGCTGCCTAAACTAACGTTTGATATTTATAAACGACAAAACACATTTTTCGGTATATCAGCCTCACCTTGTTTATCACGGGACGCGTGTGGGCGAATAACTGTAATGCATGCACATTTCGAACAAAAATAGTCGATTATTTACTAACTTGGTGCCTAAAATAACGTGTATCCAAACGACGAATCATATTTTTTTGGTTGTTCAGCCACACCTTGTTCATCACGGGTCGCGTGTGGATGAATAAATGTAATGGGTGCATATTTCACTTGAAAGGACTATTTCCACACACATTCACATTTCACTATTTGTTTAATACAATTTCTGCTATATTATACGCTTCACTTTATCGAATACCACCTAAACATACTAGTCCTACCCCAGGGCCTACCTAAAACAACGTATTTCTACATGTCATTACAAACATCAAACACATCCAATACTTAATTACAAATGGTAAAGACCAGGTACCTGCTACAGAATCCTCCCTTAACATTACCTAACAACAAAACTCGTTATTACACGGGAAACAAGCATTTCTACTTAACTGTGTCAACACTTACCTTTACCAAACATATCTATTTTCTGCAAACATGAAATACCACACTCATTTTCACTATCCGACGTGGAACATATTGTTTGCACAACGGTTAATATATAATTTTCATTTTAAAACACCACGATGCACCACATATTTTTATTTTAGCTCCGTATTGAATATCTTTCTTCTGAATAACACCATATATTCACTCTTATTATCGCACACTTATTTCCACAAACACTTCTAACAGTATTATTTCTTATAAAACAGGCAATAAATCACTCCTAAATCTGACACATCCCAACCGGCAAATTACTGTCGTTAAATTGAACTCACCTGTTACATATTCTAACGTTTATTTTATTCCGCATTTCATACAGTCATGCCACTCTCAAAAACTGAACTCCTAAGTAGTTGCATTTTATTGCTTCACTCGTGTAATCTATTACCAACATAATCAACCAGACGTCCAACGTCCTGACGTTATTAACTTCGTCGCACTTATAAACAAATGTTTGGTATCGCGATCTTGTATACACCCGGCAGAGTCTTTGTCAATAACGGTGTGTTAATAATTCATCAACTGTGAAGTTTCTAGAGCACACTTGTCATCAAACGCTGCAGTACAGCTGAAGACAAATAGCATATCACATTACCTGCAATAGCTCAAACACGTAATTTATTAGCACTGCAGTATTAACAATGAATGTATATTGCTAAAAAAATATGCAACACAAGATTCTCTTGTACCTGCAAATAAATAAAAAACATGATTGCCGAAACTAAAACTATGTTCACCCATAATACATTATAAGTACACATACCTACTTATTTTTTTCATTCTGGGAAAACTGCTAAATGACGTTAAGCACCATGTCTGACTATCACAGCGACTACTAGCCTGTGGCCAGGTCAACACATTAAAATATCTTTAGTAAAATGTAGTCATCGAAAATACATTCAACATTTCAATAAATAGTGACAATGTGTAACTGACCTCTTTCCACCAATATTTGAACTGATTTAAGTTTGGTACGTACATATACTCTGACGCAAATTTCAATTTGTTAATGAAATAAACTATGCATTTCGGATTCAAAGAAAATCTGGATCCCGATTACTTCTAGTAGTGCACGTAACTGCATCAGAGTATGACAACATGAGAGACAGAAAACAGCCTGAAAGTTCCCATAGAAAGCACTGTCAGGAGAATCAAATAAACATAACATTTAAAACATTTTCTGGATGTTGGTTACCAATATGGGTACTGTATGTAGCTGTATGATTTAATATGTAACTGTATCATTCAATATGTAAAGAAGCAATAATAATATATCGTACTCCAAATACCCCTGTATTTGTAGTTCGGCTTAACCGTAGAACCAAACCATCCTTAATATATGAAGAAGCCAAAGTGCATGTTTGATATTGATTAACAATTTATCTCATGGAAAATATTCAGTACTCCAAATGCAAGTACATTTAATACAACCTCATGAAGGGTCAACGAAATATATTGAATGATTGGATGCAATTCTTTTTAAGCCTACTAAAAAAAAAAAGGAAAAAATTTGAACTGTAAATTTGGCGCCAAATTTGGCGCCAACTGTTGCGAGTGCCATGACCGGTGGCCATCTTGACTTGTGGTGCTATCTATGAATGAAAGCAGTTAGTTACCGCTACTTCATGTTGCTAGACGTCATGCAGCTGGAATGTGTTACAAAATATGTTGTGTGGAAACATTTTTGGTCCTCCGGGCCAGATACGAATTATTCGAGCCACTTAACCTAGTTTAATCTATATTTAGGGTAAACAGTGGACGTGTTTTAGATATTTCTTTGTGTGCGGAATCGGGTGTGGTGTGGCACTGAAACTACTTCGTTTCGCGCCAAGGTGGTTATGTGTACAAATACCACTGTATTTAATCACGAGACTTCTGTTATACAATAAGTGTCGTATTTATCATTTTCGTGATTCGTGGTGAAAGAGTGTTTTTTGAGGTTAGTCACGCGGTATACCAACCATAACTGCAATTGTTTATGTTTTCACCAGGCCGGCAATTTATTCGAACCACGACGAGAAATTGTTAAAATGTCTCTACACCAATTGAAGACACGTTTACGCCTCATGAAGTGTGGTATAAATAGACCTATGACCTTGGCTGATGAAGTTGACAACAATCCGAGCCGGGCGGGACTTTTCAAGGCAACATGCTGCGATTTGCAGTAACTGAAAACAGACTTCGAAGAAAGCCATCTGCAACTTGCTGTTCAAGCATTGGAAACTACGTCAGTTGCAGAGTCTGAAGCCAGCGATAGGGAGCTCGAGGAGTTTGAGGAGGCCTACTATAGAATACAGGAAGTTTTCAACAAACTTTTTGTGATCAAAGAAGTAGGAAGAGTACAGCAATGTCATCTCGGGCGAGCCTCATCCAATGCTAAGTTATCAAAATTGCAGTTGCCTACCTTTAAGTGGTTGCTTACTGACTGGTCTACCTTTTATGATTTATTCACCTCGCTGGTGAACAACAATAAGGTCCTCGCTGCGGTGGAAAAGCATCAGTATCTCCTTACGTGAGCCATACAACATTATTAAAGCTCCCGCACTGTCTGAGGATAATTATAACCTAGCATGGTAGACATTAACTGAAAGGTACTATAATGTCAGAGCATTAGACACGATGCATTGGGAAAATATAATGCAACTTCCTCGCTTAGCTGCTGTCTCTTCTGACAAATTGCAGAGTATGGTAGACATTCTTAAGGAGAACTTGGGTGCCATGAGAATTCTAAAGCTGCCAGTGACTAAATGGAGCTTTGTGTTCTTAAACCTTATGTTACCGAAGCTTGATCCAGATACAAGAGCCCAGTTTGAAGTAGCTCATAAGACCATACAGATGCCCACATCTGATTAGCTTCTCGAATTTTTGGAATCACATTGTGAGAAATTGATTATGGCCAACTATTCAGCATCAGAGTGCACTTGTGCACGATCAACAACTAAGAAGTTTGTAACTTCAGGCACAAACATCAAAGCTTCATTCTTGGCAACTGCAGAACAAGATATTTGTATAACCTGTGAGGGAGCACACCGAATTCACAAGTGTCCTATGTTCAATGGTCAGTCAGTTGATGAGAGGATAGAGTTGGTGCAACGAAATATGTTGTGTTTCAATTGTTTGCAAAGCCACAGGGTGAAGGATTGCAAGTCGAAGATAAACTGTATGTACTGTAATATGAGACACCACTCCCTTCTTCACACTTCTGTCTCTCCAAATCAAGTGGAACAAACTCCAGATATTTCTAACCAACAAGAAATAGTCACTTCCATTCCCAATGAGGAAACTGCAGCTGTATTCTCACTTACCTCTTCCACTGATGTGTCGGCAATTGTCGTCTTAGGTACAGCAGTCGTTAGAGTTCAAGATGTGTGGCAAGACTCAGAAGGTTCGATGTTGCTTGACTCAGTATCCCAGAGCTTTTTCATCTCTGAAGAGTGTGTCCTCAAGTTAGGGTTAAAATGCCACAGGACTCATGTTCCAGTTGTGGGGTTGGCTCAGTCTGTTGTTCTTACAAACAAAAGTTGTTACTTGTGTTCTAACACCTTCGGCACATGAAGGGACTTAATTAATCACCAATGCACAGGTCTTGAAGGGTATAGCCTCGAAATTACCCAGCATCCCACTTTCTCACCACATGAGGGATGTGTATCGTCATTTGGAATTAGATGACCCATCGTTTGATACTCCAGAGACAATCGATCTTCTTTTGGATGCTGATGTATACCCAGATGTGTTTGATGGTGGGTGGTACCAACCACCATGTGGGTTCTCCATTGCTCTTCACAGTATATTTGGTTGGGTTATAATGGGTAGTCAGTCAGACTGCAGCTGCTGCCTCCAGTAGTGTTGTTTCTCTGTTTGTACTGTCTGAGGCTTCCCTAACAGACACCATCTGCAATTTTGGGAGAGCGAAGAAGTACCTTCTGTTCAACATACTGAATGTGAGAGTCATTTTACTGAAACCCATTCGCGAGAGCCAGAGGGTAGATATGTCCTGAGGCTACTTTTCAAGGAAAAGGAGCCAGAGTTAGGAGATTTCCGCAGCTTTGCTGTCAAGCAGTTGCATCAACTGGAACACAGAGTGCATAGTCAGTCATAAACCAAAAGGGAATATTCCAATTTTTTTGCGCGAGTATGAACAAATTGGACACATGCATCCAATTAAGAATAAAGTAGGGCACTCTCCTCGTTATTATATCCCACATCACTATGTGTTGAAAGACTACCAGCTCAACAACCAAGTTAAGAGTGGTGTTTGATGCTTCAGCGGCCTCCACTTCTGGAAAGTCTCTTAATGATGTGCTTCTGAATGGACCTAAACTTCAAAATTACATTGTGGACATTATTACACATTTCCATCTTCATCCTGTTGTAATGACCACAGATGCTTGTAAAATGTATCGAGAGGTGCGCGTACATCCAGAGGATGCATCTTATTAAATAATTATGTGGCGTGAGTCCCCTGATCAGCCAATACGTGAATTACAACTAGACACTGTCACTTATGGTTTGTCAGCAGCTCCTTAGATGGCTATGAGAGCCTTACAACAGCTTGCAGTTGAGGAAGATTGCTTCTATCCCAAGGCGGCTAAGGTCGTGATGGAAGACACATTTGTTGGCGATGTGGTGACAGGTACATCATCAGTTGCAGAAGCCCTCAAGTTGCAGCAAGAATTGATAAATCTCTTAAAGCAAGGGGGTTTTGAATTAAGCAAATGGTACAGTAATAGCCAAGCTGTCTTAGATTCAGTACCAGAAAACCACTGAGAGAGTTCACTTAGCTTTCAAGGAAATAGTGAAGGGGTCAAGGTACTTGGTCTCCAGTGGGACTCAAGGTTGGATGTGTTTTCATATAATATTCAATCAGCCAGCACAAGAGTCACCAAACGAGCGATTTTTCAGACATTGCTAGGTTGAATGACCCACTAGGGTAGCGTACTCCAGTTGTAATTCGAGCTAAGATTTTCCTCCAATCACTCTGGCTGTTGGGTGTGTCATGGGAGGAAGCTCCACCTCGAGATGTGCTGGAGGACTAGCAGGCTTTCATCTGCCAACTGGATGTTCTCTGCAAACTGTCCATATTTCGTATTGTGTCAGCATCACAGTCAGAATATCAGCTTCATGGCTTTAGCGATGCATCCAATTAAGGTTACGCAACTGTTGTATACCTATGTAGTGCTCATCAAGGCGGGGTGAAGATGCACCGGCTCCTGGCCAAATAACGTGTTGCACCACTAAAAACAGTCACACTTCCTCGACTTGAATTGCAGGCTGCATATTTACTCATTAAGTTACTTGAGTCAGTAATGTTGACCCTTCCGGAACGTATCAACATTAGCTGTATTACTGCATGGTGTGACTCAACAGTGGTCCTCTCCTGGATCAGGATTCCTCCTCATCGTCTGAAAACTTTTGTGGCAAACAGAGTCGCTCGTATTCAAGAGAGCAAGATAATGGTCCAGTGGAGACATGTGCCTTCTGCTGACAATGCTGCAGACTGTGCTTCCAGAGGACTCTCACCCCAAGATTTACTGACACACACACTTTGGTGAACTGGGCCTAGCTGGGTAATATCTGAGAAGGAATCGTGGCCATGTGGAGGAGTAGCAACCAGCATTCACGAAGGTGAAGAAGAGCTAAAGCAGCCTAAGGTAGTCTCATTGGTTGGACATTGTGAGCCAAACCTCCTCGCAAGCCTCTCTAGGTTTTCTTCCTGGTCACAGCTTCAGAGAGTGCTTGTTTATGTATTAAGATTCATTTCAAACCTGAAGGTGTCACTAGGGTGTCAATGCGCTGGTCGCTTTAGTGTCGTATAACTTAATGCTGCTAAGAAGATGTGCCTGAAGCAGTTCCAATAAGAATGTTTCAGCTTTGAGATTGAATGTTTGATTTCAGAGTGTGAATGCCCCCCCTCCCCTGATAACGATATTAGAAAGTTGAATACATTCTTGGATTGTGATGACATTCTGCATGTGGGTGGACGTTTACAAAGTTCACAGCTAACTTACAAAGCTAAACATAAAATCTTGCTAACCAAGAAGTATTTCGTAACAAATATGATAATTGATTATTATCATCTCGTGCACCTCCATGCTGGTTCCAATGCCACACATGCAGCCATTCGTTGCGAGTACTGGATTGTGGTAGGGAAGAGATCTGTCAAGGCCAGGATCCACAGTTGTATAAAGTGCCACAGGTTCAGGGCCACCAATACACAGCCATTGATGGGAAATCTTCCACCAAGTAGGGTTCAACAAGCGAGGCCATTTCTAAATGTTGGTGTTGACTATAGGGGTCGGTTGCAAATCAAACAGTCGCTTGTTCGGAACAGTCGTGTGTCAAAGGCTTATTTGTGCCTATTTGTTTGCTTAGCGACAAAGGCATTACATTTCGAAGTAGTTTCTTCTTTGAGCACCACAGCTTTTCTTGGTGCATTATTCAGATTTACTGCTAGGCGAGAACTGTGTAAGAATGATTTTTTTTTCAGGCTGCGGAACAAACTTTACAGGCACACTCTTATTTCGATGATCTGCAGAAGTTCTTAAGTGAGAGTGCCAACTTGCAGTGTGTTGCGGATACCCTTGCCACTCGTGGCATTCAGTGGAACGTCAATCCTCCATCTGCACCACATTTTGGTGGGTTGTGGGAGGCAGCCATTAAATCTGCTAAGTATCATCTGAAAAGAGTTTTAGGCCAGCAGGTTCTTACATTTGAGGAGCTGTCTACTCTCTTTGCCCAGATTGAAGCTGTCCTTAAATAACGTCCACTGTGCTCTATTTCTTCAGATCCAGATGACTTAGAGGCCCTGACAACAGCACACTTCCTTGTAAGTACCACCCTGACAGCACCTCCCATTCCAGATCTTACAGAGATTCAGTCAAACAGATTGGACCGGTGGCAGCTGGTACAGTGTGCCACTCAGCACTTCTGGCAGAGATGGCACAAGGAGTACCTGTATACACTACAACCACGTGGAAAGTGGACCAAGAGTGAAGGTGAGGTGCAGGTTGGCGACCTTGTCCTTGTCAAGGAAGAACACTTGCCACCCCTGCAGTGGCAGCTTGGACGTGTTGCAGTTCTACACACAGGCAAGGATGGAGTTTGAAGGGTGGTCACCATTAAGCAGCAACATCGAACAGTGAAGCGCCCCAAGTTGTATCGCCTACCTATTCACTGAGAACCACGTATATCATTGCGACATTGTACAGATTTTCTAATTTGAGTAAAAATGTAATTTTTGGTGGGCGGTATGGTCAGGTTTTGCGTCAATTTGTGTATGTACTTGGATTCAAATTCAAATTTCGTGCCAACTGTTGTGAGTGCCATGGCCGGCAGTCATCTTGACTTGTGGTGCTATCTATGAATGAAAGCAGTTAGTTATAGCTACTCCGTGTTCCTGGACGTCACGCAGCTGAATGTGTTACAAAATATATTGTGTGGAAACATACATACTTCTGGAGAGGAAATTGTACAAAGGATATTAACAATGAAAATAACATTTTTTGAAATGTTATTTATTTAATTTAAACACAATACTACGACATGATAAAAAGGCACAAGAGTTACTTTTCAACACAACTGGTGGTACTGCATGATAATTCAATTTTTTCTTCTCCCTGGTGGTGAAATCCGAAGGCAAGAAATGATTACCACACACATATTTGTTGGCATGGATCTGTGCTTCTTCAGTGTTAGTCAGGGTACTATATCAGGCGAGAATTTTGCAATGGCCCCAATCTATTCCAACCATCTGTAAAAGACAAATGAAATTATCTTTGACATGCTTAATAAACTACATAGGGAGACATACAGATAAAATTCTAGAATAAGGGCTGTATTGAAAAAAATCTAGGAAAGTGTTATTATTCTATCCTACTAACTACACAGAACACGAATTTTTCTAGGGGCATCAAAATATGGCCACTATAAACCCCAAAAGCGAGAGTTGGGGGGGGGGGGGCTATGAAGATCAGGGAAAATGTGGGGTAAAATAAGTGAAAAATATGAACACATTGTAATATTTATTCACAAAAAATACATTAAATTACAAAAAGATCTTACCAAACAATACCTTGATTGATAACATTACCAATAACGCTACAAATACGATAGCGAGGAGGGTTATGAAGATCATGGAAATTGTAGGGTAAACAAATAAAAATTTTTATGTTTTCATGATTATATTGCACCCCGCAATTTCCCTCCAGTTCACAGCCTTCCCCACTATTATATTTGTAGATTGTATTGGTAATATTGACAATTCAGGTACTGTTCGGTTACATCTGTTTACAATAAAACATATTTTCATTATACAATATTACAATTATATCACACATAGCACGACAGCACATTAAATTGCAAAACACAAACACATTAATTTTCAGTTCAAATGGGCTACACTTGAAATTCGCTTCTGGGGAAACTCCAAGCTTCGCTGAAGCATGACGCTTCGCGTCACTACCTACAAAAAACAGCCAGCATGCCTTGAATCTCTGTTTTGGGTATTTGCTCCCCTGTTGGCGCTGGGACTCTGGCTCGGTGCTTAATATTTGGCTACGCTTGTACTATCTGTCTGATAAGTAATTACAGGCGGCAGTCGGGGGAACTACAGTGTTGGTATGATGCAATCGCGTCGTGTAGACAGCAGTGTACAGTCTGCACCGCTATACCAGGGCACCTGTGAGCCGCGCTCGTTGTACCGGACTGTTGTGTGGGTCTAAATAGATCACCATGAGCATTCATCGCTGCTGTTATTTCATATGTAAAGTAAATGTTTTATTATGAGTGTTATAGTTACGTAACAGAACAAAATGTGATTTGACAAGTAATAGGGGCATACATACAGAATGGAGACTCCTCGAAAGAAATCATGGGAAGTGAAGCAGTCACAAAGTATAAAGGTTATTTACAATTTTCACAATTTTGTAAAGAAGAAAAGAAACGAGGTCTCATTAACACGCTAGACAAAGCAGTAGAAAGGGCGATCAATGCAGTAGGCCTAGGTGTAAGTGAAAAGACAGTGCGTAACATGGCCAGGCAGTGTGGGATAGCCGACAATGACGGAACTGCCATTTCCATCCGAGGTAAACGTCGTCCATGGCAAAAGAAGGCGGATATTGACGAAGTCGATAAAAGTGACGTGCACCGAACATTCTTGGAATATTATGAAGTGCGCAAAGGAATTCCAACATTGCGCAAACTCCTTAATGCTGTGAAAGAAAAGATACAGTCTTCCGGGAAGAAGGATACATTTTGGAGAATGAATGATCAAATCCGTGGGATTTAAATTTAACAAATTCAAACATGTTGGACACATGTTAACAGAGCGACGTGTTACTGTCGCACAGCATGCAGCCTATCTACGTGCACTGCGGCAAAATGTAAATGGACCTAACAAACCTGCAGTGTATACGGACGAAACATGGGTTCATACACACTGACGAGGGTCCATGAGTTACGGCAGAATAGCATGTGTTGTGTTCATTAGCCTCCTAAAGTTTATTATGCATGTGCACGGGGTTTACTTGCCGTCCCGTCTTCCCGCGCTACACCCCTGAAATACTCTAGTCTAGTTGACAATAGACAACAGCGCGCTTGCTCCTCAACGGCAAAGACTTGTCAAACAGGTAGTACAGTATTTTTAAGTGCGGGGGGGGGCTATGCTTGAATATCATACATTAGGCCTATCACAGTAATATGTGGGTGAGTTTGGATAAGTAATATTGTGAATAAAGATTCGTTCCAAACAATATTCTTACATGTAATACAACTCAGCGACCCGATACTAATATATTGGACGTAATTTATACGTGTTTTACTGCATAAACACCGCGATTTTCAATAGGTATTGGCCCTATCACATTTCATTTTTTTTACAGCAGACTTCTTGAAGCTCCACTAAAATTCCTATTAAGTATGATTAGTAATAATCATATCTAACATATCCAGGCATTATTTTCCCCATTTTCAGAAAAGCCCATATTCTAGAAAATTACTGACATACATTCACCCTAATCGTAAAAAATAAAAGAAAGTCATCTAGTAAGTACATAAACAATACAATCTTCAAGATGAAATTCCACTGAGAATGCTGTGGCTAGTGAAACTAATCATGTAGGCCTACTCCAATTACTCTACTGAGTTGCACTAAGTGCACACTGGCAGAGTGCACTTATCTACAATGTCACTAAGGTGTTTAGCTTTGTAAGTGTGCATCGAGTACTATTTTTCCTGTACTATCACATCAGTCAAAGTAATTGTTTTAATTGCCAATATGCCCGATAATCAAGACATATTTAAGGCTATGGCAGCATAATATAACCTTCCGTAGTTTCGGGGGACAACCAAGTACTCACCCAGTATAGTCTATTAGGAGTATTTTAATATGTTACTGTAATTGTAGACATAAATGGCTGAAATTATAAACATTGTACAGTTACTGCACTATCTCAAACTCAGTGCACAATTATCACTAATTATCATGAAACATGATCGTATTGGCACAGTGTTCCCTAAACATCCCATGAAATCCACATTTGGAGTGTATTATAAGCAACTATTTAATTGAAGGGTCAAAATGCTTATAAATACAATAAAAATTTGAAACACTATTTTATAAATTTTTTTGGACTTAAAATGGAGATTCTATCTTTAGGCTCGATTACATGGCCTACAAAAAAACACTTATTTAAAAAAAAAGGTACATAAAAAACCTGACCAGGGTAGCTCAATGAAACTAAGTATCCTAACATATAAATTCTTCTAGTATGGAGGTGATCCATAAGCACAATACTCGACAGGTCAATGAACTAAATATTCCCAGGTCTAGACTTGGTAGAACTAGAAAGACATATCCTTTATTAGCCTTAAAAATTTACAATTCACTATCTCATGAAGTAAGGCAAATGAATGTTAAATTATATCGTAAAACTCTCCAAAAAAAATTTAATAAGCCACTTTGTTCTTTAGAAGTGAACTCAATATAGAGCCCCTCTAGGCTCATATTAATTTTAATATTATTATTATTTAATATTATTCATATTTAAAACTTTGGTTTTAAATACGAATTTTAATAATATGTTGTTATAATTTGTATTATAACTATTTATACAATCTTGTGTCATGTTTTGTTTTAGCCATCTCAACTTTATTCGTGAACTGCTTATACTGTCTTAGTGTTTTGTAATGTGCTACTTTTTAAAAAAATTTTTTTGACGCAGTCAATTCTGGTTGTGACCGGTAAAGACATAATAATAAATAAAAAAATTACCTACGCCAAGTAGCACATGTAGCAATACTTTTGGCAATTTGAAGTGTGATTAGAGGAAGTTAATCACAGTAATAGTGCAAATATTGACAATGAGACCATTTGCCTCATCAATGAGGCCTCATTTGCTTGCCAGCCTGCGGCTCGACATATACAAGCGACCTATGTTCGCGGATTCACGTCGTCGCTCGATCAACTGGGCCTGATGGTTAGAGCTAGTGATTTTTCGCGAATAAATCCGAGTACATGGTAGATTAGAATACTATAAGCACCCAACAATAGTTTGTATATTGTCATCGGTCGCTGTCTGCTTAAGAATGCGTGTACATATTTGACCGAGCCACTCAGAATTCGGTAACATCGGCACGGCTCCTACGTGATTCGTGTGCAGAAAGTTAACACGTGCCAGAAAGTCATTCGACCAATCGGGATAGGCAAAAGACGCTAAGTGTTTTGAAATACAACTTGTCCTGAAATCTTCTCGCGAAATTTCACTACCTCAACTGATGGTTTACAATATCATCGGCATAATGCATTAGGGTTGTGAAATTATATGACTCTGGACTACAATTTTTTTGTGATTAGTTCGCCGACGAGAGGGGCATGCTAGGTAAGTGGTGGGCTTTTGCGCACGTTTAAAAATGGAATTTGAGCTGTCGATTTGTCAGTTAGTAATTTGTGTAGGCTGGTGAGCGCTTAACATTAAATGCTGGTGCGCAGTGTCTTAATTATTATTCTAAATTGGTTTTTTTTTTTTGGAAACACGGTAGAAAATTATTTTCAGGTTAAAACTGCGACGAGTTGAGAATGATATTGGTTCCCTGCTGTATTCAGTCTTATTCTGCGCGCCTGCACCCCTGTTTATTTATACTTAAACTTGCGAGCTCATTGTTCGAAATAGTCCACCACCTGGAATTAGGTTATTTTATATGAATCCACGAATTTTTTAAAATTTAAAACCAGGAGCTTTAGGAGCCTTAGTTAAGCTTTTCGCAGTCGCTTCCTTGGTTTGTAAATATTTCAAGGTAATTTTTAAAGTGTTGTTGGTGGTTCGTTTTACACGACAGGCGCTGAATTGGGCCGACACGGCTGCCGCAATTTTACTTTCAGCACACCTTCTGCTTTTGAGATGGTTGAATGATAAATTTTGTTGAATGTATAATTTTTCCTAACCTTGTCAACTGAGTGCCTGATGCGTCAAATGTTTCTCTCCTGTAAGTGAAATCAGGTGTTTACATTAGTTACACAGCCAGTGAGTTGTATGGTCTATAGAGTTTTACGACTACCTTAGTTATTTGGAGTATTTTTTTATTAATATATAAATGGTAGATGCCTAATATTAAATTCTTTTTACGTCAGTGAAATTGACACTTGCGAGGCGTGAAATTTTGATTTGGGTACGAGTCATGCGTGAAGCCATTAAAAATATATGGGGCCTAAACTCAGTTTGGTATCTCAGATATTGTTTATAATCAGCCCTGCTGGTTCAGGCTTCCGTGTATTTTAAGGGTGTTTTAATTAACCAGTCTGTTGTGTGTTGGTATTTAGTATTACGCACATAGGAGAGTGCCTTATGTCAGTGGGATTATGCATGCGTCGATGAAATTAAGGGTATTGGGAGCTGTTGACGCCGACCTTGAATAGTTCCAGTGGTCTGGTCGCATAGATGCTAGATGAGTGTTGTGACCTTGTGAACGAATGTTTCTTAGACCTGTTCAGTATTCTGCACGTACGAATGGTGATTTGTGTTGTTTCACGAAGGTCTGTAAGGAGTTGGCTGATGTTACGCGAACATGGCGATGTTGCCGCACTTGAATCTAAACAAAGTATGATAACCCTTAAAGAGTCCTAGTTAATGTTATTGTAATTAACTGAGTTTCATTGAATTATTAATCACTGAAGTGGCTTCTAGCCCCATGTAACATTGTCTTTTTTATTATTAATTTTTTTGGTGAGTCATTGGCCTTAATGTGGTTTGTCCCGCTATGTGCATGAGCATTGATCATTGTGAAAATAAACTCATTACAAAGTGTTATTGCGTTACAATTTGTACAAATCCTGTACAAAGATTTACCATGAGAGGCTGATGCAGGAAATATATTTTAACGTCTTATTTAAATAGCAATATTTCAAGTGGTGCCTACCGGAATTATTCGTCTGTTTTTCTACATATTAAAATTAAAATCTGAATAATAATAACGGCTTGGTCTAGGGGCACCTGTTTTCCGAGAAAATATTTCAGGAGAAGTTGTGTTCCAAAACACTTTATTTCAAAGTAATTTTAGTGATGGGACGACTTGAATTGTTACACGCCTTATCTTCCTTCCCCTAGAATTACGGACGTCCAGCATCGGAGAAACTGAATTATGATTTGCTCACTCATGTCACAGACTCTCTTCACGCAAAGACAAGCGGCCAATAGCCAAATGAAGACTGCAATTGTGTACATAGGATATAGAAGTCTAGCCTCAGCGTTAATATTTTTGCTAAAAAAAAAAAACGGGTGGCTCTACCTGTGTCTGTTACAGTTTCATCATATCTCACGATCTGCTCATGGATTCTACATCTCTGTTAATACTTGCATGACGCGAAAGAAAACATAATGGTAAGAAATTAAATCTAAGTAGAGTTTTCAAAATTGTTCATATAACGGCTAACTAATTACAGTACTTACAACATTTTGTTAATCTTTCGTAAACGAAGGAAATTTATTTGAACTAAAGTAATCGTGACTATAGAGAATCATAATTCGCAAAATGTTTGTCCTCATATCCACCAAATAAAAAAAAAAGGCTATTCAGAGATTTTTACTTTTTAAGATTTGGAGAGGAGAAACAGAGTAAAACTTAATTTATAATAACTAGAGACCTGCAAAATTCGCGTTATTGTTTGAGGACATTTTAAACTTAAAACACCTTTCATTTGCAATAAGTTTGTGATTGGACCATTCTTTATTTGACACGCCCCGGATAACTTTGCGCCAGTAAATGAACACTTCACAATCGTGTACCCCAATGACGCGCAGGTTACTCAAATAGGGAGTGACTTCACATATAGCCAGCAGCCAATGGAGAAACGACGCCTGCTCAAGTGTACAGAGTACTGTGAATTTTAGCTTGATGCCAAAAAATAACTCAAATTTTGCAGGTCCCTAATCATAACAAGGGATAGGAACATTTCGCGAGTTCATTTGAGGACAAGGTAGATGTCAAACATCTGTACACTGAAGTTGAGTTTGCAATTGGATAGTAATTTATAAGACGCGCCCTGGACGACTCTAAGCCAATAGTAGACTGGAAAGGAAACAAGTAGCGAGTTCCATACTGCCAGGAGTGGAGTAACACTTGCTACTCTGTGCGGTAGCAGTCAATGAAGAAACATCTGAGGCTCGAGTGTACACAGGACTGTGGAGTCTAGCCTATAGGGCATTGAACTCGCGAAATTTTCCTATCTCTAATAATAACATACATAAATTTTGAGAATTTCACGACGTGCAAGTACGGAGCTTAACTTTGTTTTATATTTTTTATTTCTTTCGAATAGGTTTAAGTTTTGTACAGTACAACTTAGGTTGAGAGCATATTGCAGCTAGAGCTTTGCAGTAAGGACTTATGGTTTTATATCTACGCTAGTTTTTTTTTTTCCTAACTCTAACACAACATAAAATTTTTCTGTTTACACGTTTGCTTTCCCTCTGTAATGACTTATTTTGTTATGTTTAATATCTAATTATATATTTGAACATATTGCTTACGAAATATGACACTTGTTACGGCGTGGACATCTGTGGGGAGCCATGACTATAAAGCTTGCATGAACGCGCCACCCCACATATATAGCGTACAAGGACATCGGGCAGCTGAAAACAGCACGCGCCATAGCCAAATCACGGCCGGGCGAATAATGAGGCCGCGGCGGCATGATGTAGACGAGCCAGACGACTGGAAGGATGTCTGTTCTCGCCTGGACGCCAACCGGCGAAGACTGTTCCACAGATCCAGAAGGATGACGACGAGCCGACCGCCGTAGTCCGTCTACAAACCAGCCTCGGTATCATGCAAGGTGGCAAATATCGAACCAGAACTTAACAGCAATGGAGGCTCCATTACACTTTATTAGAACAACTTAAATGTATAAAGTATCAGCTCTTCCGATATGTTTCGAGTTAATGTAATATGTGTACAACCCATGAGGTAAATAATAATAATCTGTCAAACCATAGAAGGGGTAAGCTTTGAGTGAATCATAAAGTATCTCTAAACCGTTTAGTACGACCCTCATAACCGTATATTTTAAACCAGATTATAAATTGAATTTCATACCCAAAAAGATCAAAATATAACACTGTGCGTTTACTTTATAGTATAAGTAGGGATAGGAAAATTTCGCGAGTTCAATGACCTGTAGGCTAGGCGCCTCAGTCCTCTGCATACTGGAGCCTCATCTGTGTGTTCATTGGCTGTTGCCCTGCACCTGGCAGTTATGGGATTCGTAACGTGTTTCCTTGTAAGTCTGCTATTGGCTCAGAGGCGTGCAGGGCGGCTCTAATAAACTGTGATCCAATTGCGAAGGTGACTTCACTATATATGTGTTTGACGTCCATCTTGTCCCGAAACGAATTCGCAAAATTCTCCTATCCCTAAGTATAACTTATATTAGACTACAATAATTTCAAAACTTTTGCCCGTGTTGCAATTTAGTGACTTGCTATGGCGTGTTACAAAATGGTAGTCTCTAAACGTGAATTATTTTTATAATGTTAAACTAAAATGAATTAATCAAACTTGGCATTAATTTCTATTAAACTTCAGGATGACGCGTGATGTTTTTATGAAGCCCTTAACAGGTTTATAGGTTGTATATAAACTTCGCAAATTAATTCACGTGATTACATACTGCGATGCAAAAGTGTAGTAATATCATATTCGTGGGGAAGTTCCTCTTTTACCCACAATCCATGTATACCTTTAGCTATTCACGAGGAAGGAAACTTATAATATACGCCCTGATATTTTTATTTCCTCACATAAAGTTGTTTATATGCTCTTAGAAGAGCGCGTGTCCCATTAAAAACTTTGAAGCACGCGATCTTCGCGTGTTTTCCTCAGCTATAAACGGATAACGTGTTTTCATGCGTTACAAAATATGACGTTATCTTCAGATTTATTTTCATCCACTATTCGCACATAAAACAAAACAAAAACCGAACAGTTGATAACATGTGGGAACAATTAAACACAATAAAAACGTTTATTACATCACTCCTGGCCATTTTCTATAAACGTTCAGCTCAGAAAACATGAAAATTAAGGGTTTTCAAAAACCTAATTTTCACATGTTTTAAGACAATATTACAATTTTTTTGACGTTACGTAAAGGAAAATTTGAAAAAAAAATTACTAATCAATTACGTAATGTCTTTCTGAGACATATTTTTCACTACGGTTATAAGTATTTAACCTTAACACATGCACCAAGAAAATTTGAAAATTGATTTTAGCAGTGTGCTCGTTTTCAGCTGAAGTGTTCGCTGAGGCCGCAAGAACGCCGTTAACCACTTTATTTTAAATTTTCATTTTATTCTTCTTTGGTTTACGTTTAACTTATGGCCACATTTATTTCGAAACTTATCGTAAATATTAAAATTATGGACGAACCGCATAACGAATTTCCTTGGAATTACTATGCATTATTTGGCGACTACAACAACTACTTAAAACTGCCGCCAAACATGTAAATATCAACAATATAAATTTAAAATTTTCATGAATCCATTAATAACCATTATTCATTTGGCAATGCTTTTTGCAGTTCTATTAGAATTATTTTGATACCTTAAAATATATGTCAGGTACATTACAAATATAGGCAATATTATTTTGAATATTGAACGCCATTAAGGGTGCAAACCTTTAAATAGACGCCAATTATCAGTAGGGACCTGCAAAATTCGCGTTATTTTCTGGCATCACGCCATAATCCATCGTCCTATACACATGTGAGTTGTCGTTTGTTTATTGGCTCCTGCAGCAGTGATATACGATTTTTCCCTTTTGACTTTTTGGACGTGATTGGGAAAGCCTCTCAGTGATTTCCAATTCGTACAAAGTCGCCCAGGATGTGTGCGGATAAACTACAGTTCAATAACAAACACAATACAAAAGCACAAGTGTTTGAAGTATACCCTGTCTTGAAATAATAACGCTAATTTTGCACATCTCTAATTATCAGTACGATGTCTAAAAGTCAACCTTGGAAAACTAGGAAACAGACTACAGTAGACTTCACAATCATGTTTGTACTTGAGCCACGGTCGCGTTTTATCTGCTGTTGCCATAGTAACGACACAGAGTAAATAATAAAAGAGAGGGGAATTAGTCGCTTATTATGCGAACTCCACCCGCACATGCCCCCAAAATGGCGTCAGTAGCCAGCAATATTTCGGGACGCCGTTCCCCGATCACAGCCTTGTAAAGTCTGTTCACGATTAAGCGAGCACTTTTTAAATCAATCTTAGAAAATTGTCACTGCCCCGGCCTGCATATATTTTAATGCGCGAACTGAGTGATATGCGCCCGGTAAGGTTGACAACGATGAATGGAAAGTAGTTCCATATGTTAACGTCAAATAAAAAGTGTTAGGTAACCATTTTTGATCATTTAAATTATTTCTTACGCTTTCAGGTTTTTTTACTGCCTCAGTGTGATAAAATTAGCAGAATTATAAAATGTTTACTTTTCTAATAATATCTGTTTCACTTGACCGACGTATGAATAAATTGATGAGGCCTATGGCAATGTTAATTATACACATGGTGGAAAAATACACAACGTGTATACAAGTAGATCCATAAACAGGGCTTTCAAAAGTCCTAATTTTACCGTGAACATCCTATAACTTGATTGCCAACCAGTAGCCCAGCCAATAAGGGAAATTGCTAATCACGTGGCAGCCGATCAGACACAAGGCCCAGTTCCTAGACCTTCGCACAACCAATCAAAGAATAACAGTTAATTAAACACGCCCTAGACGCCTCTGAGCCAATACCAAACTTGCAAAGAAACAAGTAGCCAATCAGATACTGCCAGGTGTGAGGTAACGCTGTGTCAGCAGCCAATGAACAAACAGCTGATCCTCTAGTCACCACAGGACTGTGGAGTCTCTCCTACGGGTCATCGAACACGCGAAATTTTCCTATCCATAGTCATAAGTTAATTTGTAAGCCGTCCCATGATAAGCCTTCAAGCGTAACACCGGAGAACGTGTATACGCCCTTTCTAATCAAGTCCAAAAGTCATTTCGCCTCTGCGTATTTATATACTCTGCGGTAACGAAATTGAATCACACTATTATATTTTTCTGTTTATTACATTGACACACGTTTAAACAGGGCATGCCGAGGTGGGCAAATCATAATAGCGTAGTAAATGAGTAAGTTTCTGAAGTCTCAACCGCATTCGTTTAAATTCACACTGTGCAATAGTGAGCCAGAAAAAAAAAAAGGAAGCAATAGCGTGAATTATTCAAGAAAACTCGTTTTAGAGAGTTCGCTCTACGGCATCAGCCAACAAACACGTCAAAATAGAAGGCTGTGAGTTATACCCTGTTACCAAATAAATTCTTGATCAGGCGCTACATTTAAGTGGTGGATAGAAAGAAATTCTAAGCTACGCATTCTGCTTCCCTTTGTTTAGGCCCGTGTTCTTCGAATATGAAGGTCTGCTGTGTTCCTCAGTTTCTGTAACATAAATATCTTATTTCTAAGAGCACATGTTTTTCACGTAAAGATTTCAAAACTAGTTATACTTTAAAATACTTCAGATCCACGTCTGTGATCGGACGGTTTTAACCTACACGCAAATTATATTTTTGCATACGAATCATGGTCGTTCTCTGTCGGATTAACTTATTTCTGAATGGTTGTTACAGGTAGAAAATATCACACTACCAAAAATGTGATCAATCATCAAAGGAATGTCGAAAGATGGTCCAGTACGACATCGTAGGCGTAAATATTTCCACAAAGAGCAGGCATCTCTACTTATTTCATAAAGCCCAACATATGAGTTTAGGGATTTCAGGCAACAAAAGTGAAACACGAAGACTTCCGACATTGCAGGATAAACCGGCAAATCACAGCCATCTTTCACATCCGCGCGAGGAAAAGTAGGCAATTTCTAGTCTAAACTGCACAACGTAGACGAAATGTTTGTTCAAATCAACAAACAGTGTAATTAATACCGTGATATGATGGAATAAATTTCCTCCAGTCCACGTTTTCTTTGAACACATAACAACCTCAGATTTCAGTAATATTATACAAGTTTATTTTGTTGTTGACTTGAGGAATCTCTTTGACGAAGTCAACAGCAGAATAGGTGGTTCTAGAAATAACTAGAGATAGGAAAATTTCGCGAGTTCAATGACCTATAGGCTAGACTCCACAGTCCTGTGTACACTCAAGCCTCAGATGTTTCTTCATTGGCTGCTGCCCCAGAGAGTAGCCAGTGTTACTCCACTCCTGGCAGTATGGCACTCGCTACTTGTTTCCTTTCCAGTCTACCATTGGCTTAGAGTCGTCCAGGGCGCGTCTAATAAATTACGATCGAATTGCAAACTCAACTTCAGTGTACACATGTTTGACATCTACCTTGTCCTCAAATGAACTCGCGAAATGTTCCTATACCTACAAATAACTGATCGACACTCAAATTAACATGGTTATTTGTAAATCCTTTTGTATGATAGGGAAATATTGATTGGGTCAGTTTCAGCTCGGCTCTCCATTGGTTGATAACCGGCCAATAATGAACGGTTTAAAGTACCGGGTAGTATACGGTGTGGCATGGACCAATAGGACGATGGTGAGTTCTAACACAGGCAGCAACAGAACCGGTGTTCTTGTAGTAGTGGATATAGGCGATTTACTTCTAATTTGTTTTAAGTGCCGGTAAATGTGTGCAGACCTCAATGTGTTAAATTTAATGAATTAAAGTTTCCCAAATTTTAAGCTGTGTGTTATTCCGTGGCTTTTTCTTAAATTAGTAGATTGATACATATACACGAGGCTGAAATTTGCATTCCTCAGGCGCATTGTAAATACACACATCTGGTCAGTAAAACTGCAATACCAAAGGAGGGCGCATCAGAAGGATTCCACGCACCACGACGTCGGGGACGTCGGGGCACGAGGGCACCACGACGCCGAGCCAGGGCATCACGACTTCAGGTTCTGGAGGGAGCCTTCCGGACGAGTGTCGCCATCCACTATTCCGTTGGTAAGGACCTCGAGAGTTGATGCAGGGTAGGGCCTGGGTTATGAAGTTACGCCGCCTTCACGTTAACTACAACAAGAGTAAAACTGTGCAGTACTGTGGAAATTAGAAGCGATAAGCTGTCAGGCAAGTAAATAGAGTCTCACGTTTTTTCAGGTCTAGAAGAGACCAAATCAACGTAACTCTCTATAACTTGTTAAGAGTAAATAACATTTGTGCATTTGATGTATAAAGGTGAGAATCATTTACCTACTGTACTGTGTTACCCCTTGTATATCTTTTTATATTGCTAACAATCTAGGAGTGAATGAAGTTAGAGAGTTAGAAAAAATTAGAAATTTGAACAGTTTGCACATGCTCAGTGAGCATGTCGCGTCGAAAATGCATCTGTCGAATTAATACCTCATGTTTATTGAAACGCATTAGCCACGCGAGTTGTTGCCGCCACATTACTGTTACACACACCAACTTTATAAAAATTAATATGTCTATGGAGCAAACAATTCTTAACAACAACCACACGAACAGGTTTCCACTTTTGACCGCGGGAGAATCGTGGCCTGTCGGGATTGTGTAGTATCCTTCCGCGAAATTTATTCTCGCATGGGAAGAAGTTCAGCCACAGCGAAGCGGATATGTGATCAGTGGACCGAGGAGGGACAGGCTGAGCAACATGGAGGAAGGCAGCGGTCCCGTCGCATCAACGAGCCCGGGGACAGACATCTGGTGCAAGTGGCGATTATGGACCTTAACACATTCAGACCCAGTGTACACAATTGTATACATTACGCAAGTGTAGGCAATTTTTCTTCTGCGCTGCACACTGCGAAGCTCAATGACCAATAATCTCACCTGTGGGTAAACAATTCGCAAACTGTATTACTGGTCAAGGCCATGATTGGTTCATATTACTGTAGCCGAACATACAGCCTACAACTCATTGGCTGTGACAACGAAACAAGTGTTGTGTCGACTTAAGTACAGTACGCATCATAGAATGTTTGGTTTGCAACACTTAGTAAACGTAAATTGAAGTGGGTCTGAAATGGTTAAATCCACATCAAACAGCCTCGCTCAAGAGTTTTAGGCATGTGGCACATCAATACATGTCTGCATGCATGATTAGTTGCTGTCTGCAGCATCGAGGCATCTCATACAGGCGCCTATTACTATGGCCAATAGTGACTGCTTACCACAGGCGCGCGTGGCTGCAATGGTGGGTGGAACGTCATGCCCGGAGGAACGAAATTGCATGCCATCGTCTCTTTTGCTTTCAACACCCCATGGTCAAATCTGTGTCCAGCGCACGCCCTGTCGACTCTTGCATCATGCACTGTCATACCTGGAATGGAATTACGATATGGGGTGCCATCAGAATCCAGTCCAGCTCCCGCCTAGTCCACATCGCTGGTACGCTGACCATAAACCGTTACACTGCGGGGGTATTGGAGCTTGTTGTTATCCTCTACAGTATTTCCAGGGCTAGCTTGGGGCTCTGTACCAACAGGACAGAGCGCGATCGCCTGTGGCACACTTCGTCCGTCAGTTCCTGGGTGACCACCGGATTCTCGATCGTGGGAATCGTTCCGGACGATGCCGTTGGTCGGCGAGTTATATATTCACTTCAATCACCCTCATCGGCTCTCAAGACCTCGCTGTTAAGAGCCACCCAAATCTCTTCACTCACCCATGTCACACTGCTTCCTTGGTCTGCGCGTTCACCAGATCTCTTGTTCATCGAAATTATGTGGTCCATGGTGGGACGACGACTGGTCTGCCACAAGACGCACGTGATAAGGTTTTCTTCTACTCATATTGGGAAGATCAATTTTGAAATTTTGTGAATCAAATATTTTCGCTCTTAGGTAAGCGCTATTATCGCATGTGTATCAGATTTTTCTCTATTTCCAACATTAAAAAACGGGATAATTGCAATAAACATAAATCAAATCTAAAATAACTTCATAACTAACTAAAGCATTTCTCTTTTATTATTCATGTAGATTAAAATTCTAATTAAAAGTGACTTCTTTGGAACACCAGCGCTTACCTAAAGGCGGGAATTTTCCCTGTGACGCACACTCCCATAAGAAAACTCGTATTGTTCCTACAGCCTCTGTCACACAGTCAAATTTTTCCGTCAGACTGCTTCCAGTAAGTTTGGTCAAATAAAGTTGGACAGTTATGATGTCATCGAAACGTCATAAACGCCGCCATTTTTGTCTGAGAAAGTTGGATGGCTTCAGTTTCCAACAGACATTTGAAAATTGGACCAGTTCTAAAATTTATTTGATGTTTGACCATCTCGGCCAATCAGAATTTTGCGCCACAGAAATGGATATCAAAAAAACTTAAAATAACGAACAATTGTTGGAAACATAGTAATTTATGAAGATAATGAAGATAATTAATTTATGTAGAAGCTGTCTGGGCATGAATGATATCTTAAGTGAATATTTCACATAATAATACGAAATCAGAGGCATTTTTTCATTGCGTAGGAAACATATCTTATAAATAAAACTTTAATTTACTAAGAAACGAAAATTAATTACATTATTACTCACATTTTTCCTGTAATGGACCGCATGGAAAAACGAAAGAAATATCACACTATGAAAATAATTTTTAAATATTTTTTTCAGATTAGATTTTCCCAATAAAGAAATTTTACAGTGTGAAATATTTTCAAACACATTCAAGATTATTTTATAAAATTTGTTGGAAGAAAAAATTTGGTGGCCGTATTTTCTCATCAGATTTTGTCAAATATAGTTGAAGGCAAAAATTTGATAGTGTAACAGGGGCTTAACCCGAGTAGAATTAACCTTACCCGTGACCACAACGGATGAACTTCGGGCACGGATCAAACAATATGGGCGGAGATACCCCAGACGGACATCCAAAGTCTATTTTACACAATACCGCGGTTATTGCTGCCCATGGGTGGGCTACACAGTACAGATTTGCCCATATTCTATTCGCCATACCAAGCTGTTAAGAGTAACAACGTCACTTGCAAATGACGCGCATTCTGTACAGTAAAGCTGGTTGTGATAGCTCATGTCCTTCTTGGTGTTGCAATTTGAATGGCCAGCAGTGTAAATTCCCAAATCAGTTAATGCATGGTAAAGAAATAACTCATTTATCGGTAATAAAAAATACTTACAAATTATTAATCCATTTAGGCAGAAAAGTACACAAAATACTTTGAGCCCGCAGATCGCAAACCATTTGGGAATTTTCGTGCGTTGAGCAGATGACGTAAACTTGTCCGTGATGTGCGAAGATCAGATTCGAAGTAGTGAGAGAAATAAGGAGATAATATTGGACATGATCTGATATCGAGCGAGGGAATCTACTGCTGGACACAGATCGTGCAAAAGAGAAAAATATGAGGAGCATCGTGAATGTTTCAGCGTTCCGCTGTTAAAAATGCAACAGGAAATCTACCAGCAGATGGTGTTACCACGTTCCTGGGGCTCTGAACCCTCAACGAGATCGAACAGATTATAGATGAATTATTCGTGAAGCCATGAGTAGATGTGATTATTTATAACGAGGATAATTTACTCCAGCGTAGATCCTAAACCTCTGCGGTTTCATCATAGGTTTATAATTGGATTGTTAATATTTAATCTTGCAGAAGAATAGAACCAGCTGCCACATACCCCAATAAAATGGCGTCTTTAGCCAGCAACATGGCGCAACGCAGGTGGCCAATCAACGCCTTGTAACTTACTGGCCAGGCCAAAGCCCAGCCGATAGGAAATTTTAAGACCCACATTTAGATTTTCGTGTAGCCAATCAGTTAATAGTTACGCCCACTTGAAGGGTACCACTGCGAATTTTTCAAGATTTGCGAACTTTCATGTTCTGTGTCAATGTCACTCTAAAACCGAGATGACTGCCGATCTATCTGGAATGGTGGAGCATGAAAACTGTTCAGGTCGCATCTTGCATTTCCCCCGACCCGATGTGCAAGAACAGTTCCTCGCTGCGGGTAGGGACACCCGAATATCGCGAAAAGATTTCCGCGCATGGTAGATCTCAATGTCCTACGGGCGTATCAGCAGTTTTATTTTGCTTATGTTCGGCGTGTGTCTGTGAGTTGGCATTTTCTTATTGGACTGGCCAATCAGAATTAGGTTACTCCGATACTGCACGTCTGTGATTCGCGGGCAGGCACCTAAAAAGTGAGGCACCTAGATCATCCAATCACGGATGTGGGTCTGAGTTAAAGTGTTATGAAATTCAACAGATTGTGGACTTATTTCGCGAAAACTGGGTGTCCCTATTCATGGGGCACATGAGCACCACGTCTTTATGATGCTGTTGGTTTTCAGTCCAAACAGAACACAGCAAGCAATATGAAAGTTTTAAGGGTCCCGCCTGCTTGCAACAACCTTGCGCGTTCGGGGCCTCGAAATGTTTGAACACTAAGGTCGACCCTTGCTCACCTACCACTTGCCTCATCGCCTCTACGCGGAAGACGCTGAACTCGCGTGCAGTCTTTCCTTTAGTGGCTCTCCTGAACGCGACTTTAAACTGTGACCCCATATTTTTATGTTGCGTTAATGAAGATACAAGTATGATACGTGTTTAAAGACAGCTCTAATGTTTTTGTACATGAAATTTAGCAGCTGAAACGAATATTGAAAACATTCCTTTTAGCCATCTCCACGCCTGAAAAATAAGCCTTGGAGTTGGAATGAGAACTTCAAACTTGTCTTTGGGCACAAAATGTTTCTTAAATGTTTTTCGTGTTCAGTCACCACTGTACGAAATATCCAACCGGATGTTAATCACGTGTTTTCTACCAAATTTCTGCAATACACTTCATGTGCCAGCTAGACGAATCTCTTAAGCGCTCGTGTCTGCCACTGTGTCTATTTTTTGCAGTTAGCAGTTTATATTAATGATAACCTTCACCTAGACCGCGAGTCAAGAAAAATACTTCCTTATTTAACCCATTACAGATAACGAGTAAATGTTTTATATCTTCAGCAGTTCGCCTCCCAGGAGAAATCATCCCGGAGACTTGAAGGAGCAATAAAGGCACTGAAAAGAGTACAAATGAAACAAAACGCAGGAGAAAAGTTCAAGCGTTGGTTCTAAACACAGTTACGATGAGAAAAAATAATCTGAAGAAGTGTTTGATTTAGTCCCTTGCACGTGTTGAGCGTTGCTGTTAAACTCCGTTTACACTGCATAGTTTCATAGACGCAAGGTAAACAATGCTTACCCTATACATATTGGAAATGTGTGAACCCTTATAGTTTCCACCTTAACTTTAAATTTAAACACGTTTAAATATTAGTTCCCCGTTTCCGATCCAAGCAACAGAGTTTTCGTAACTCCCGCACTGTACGCGCATGGTGCTGCTATCTAGAATTTATTTCCACAAACGGGAGCGACTAGCGATGAATCGAACTCGGAAGCGAGTTACCCTGCCATTTTCCTTCAGTAAGGTAAGCAATCGTTCTGTTTGCATCCTCCAGTCCCTATTTAACTTTGAAAGTGGATCAAAGTGTTTGGGAGAACGGGTGTTTTCTTATAGTATATTATATGCCCACTAAATAATATTCAGTTTTATTATTATTACATTCATTTCGTTTCCGTTTTTATAACTAATGTTAGGTATTATAAAACGGTAAATACATGTAGAGGGTGTACTGTAAGCAAAGTTGGAAGTTGCGTTTGTAAGTAGAAATTGAAAATGGAACCACAGCCCGGCACTAGAAAATGTTATCTAAAACACTCAAATATGTGGATCTTACCCTGTAAAAAACACACTACACGCCACTGACACTACAGGCTATTCAGAAATATCTCAGCGTGGCAGTTTTGAAGCACAGAATTTAAGAACATTTCGTACTTTTACAAATATTAATCATTTGTAGCCACATTTTAAGTAACACCACAAGAACCTTTTGGATTTTTCTAAAACACACATTTACATGTTTGTGTGATGTCCCGAAGATTTTTGTTCAGTAACAGAGATAAAAATTAAAATTGGTTTACTTTGTCATGTAAATTAGTAAAATTCCCTCAGCAGTTTGAAACTCGATAAACGAAGTAATTTTAAACTCCCTCAATATGTAATCTTGCCTGTTGTTACAGGTCACAGACGAAATTCCCATTTAGGAGGATTCTCAAAAATGAGATTATTTTAGCATACGTAGACGCTGTAACATTTCGCGTTATAAAATGGTGCCACGTTTTACTTAACACACCTCTAATATTCGAGTAAATGTCACTTGTTCATTGCCTGCCACCATAGACAGAACTTATTCTCAGCTACCTGCATGCAGTGATTACTATTGGTTTAGAGTCTTACAGGGCGTGTCGGAGGACCAGAAGTTCAATGACAAAGGCGAAACTAACGCACGCCTTTGTGCGATCTCCTTTTGTACTGAATTACATTGGGTAGGGCCACCCGAATTTCGCGAAAATATTTCCTCGCATGCTATACTTCAATATCCTACGGGCGTAAAAGGAGTTTTTGTTCGCTCGTTGGCGGCTTGACTATGCGAGAAGACATTTTCATACTTGACTGGCCAATCAGAGTTAGATATTACTCCGATACTGTACGCCTGTGATTCGCGGGCAGTCCCCTAAAACTAGAAACACCTACATCATCTAATCACGGATGTGGATCTGAACTAAAGTGTTATGAAACTCAATTGGTAGTGAATTTTTTTTTGTGAAAATCTGGTGTTCCTAATAATGCGAAATTCTAGGGTGTCCAACCATAAGTATAATACTTTTAGCTGATTTCCTGTTAGGTTAGATTAAAAAACACTGTTATTGTCAATTATTTGGCGAAGTTAAGCCAGAGTACCTGTTCTTCGACTTAACCACATAATAGTTTCATGTTAGTTTATTACAATTACTTAAATAGAAGGCGTGGAAAACATTATACACGTAAGATAGCTAAGAAAACTGGAATGATTTAGTGGCATCTTGGAAAAAAAAAAGTCGTAGCAAACAAAATTACAAAGAAATTCTATTTGCATTTACATGCACCATATTTATGTCATTCGTTAAAATAACTCGCATTGTAGCCAGGTGAGTAACACCGTCAGCAGCATTTGAAAATAAAACACCTGCATAAAACTGTATATACTTTAACGGACAGGTTGACTGCAATTTTCCTACATACGTTGGCACTGGTAAAATAAAACCTGCCCCCGTGCATTAACGTCCTGTTAAAGTTCAGGTATGCTGAATTATTTAATTTTGTTTTATTTAATCTACAATTATAGTGGTAATTTACGTACAATTATCTTGTTTACGTACCCAAAGTTCTTGCAGTTTAGCTGTGTGTGAATATGGTTATGGGGTCCCTGGCGAAGTAAATTTTGTTTGCGAGGGAAGAGACAGAATGAGCGGAACAGTGGCTCCTAAATAAAGCTTCCAGATGTACTCATTTAACCGATAACAGCACATCCCTGCACTCTAAATCCAAAAGAGTGAGAATTGAGCCAAATTAGTGAAAATAGTGAAAAGTGAGCGACCGATAATCAGTGCCTGATAACTAATTAATACGATGGCTGGATTTCACTGATTCATTTGAGATTCCCGCTGAGTGTCGAGAATTCCACTGCCATGAGCCACTTGTACCCAACAGTTCACTTCCATGATTTACCAGTTGGCAGCAGCTTATCGACTGACATTCAGAGAATGTTACTTCACTGATTGATACAATCCATTCACGGTTACTGCAGCCTTTTCTGAAGCCCTGCTAAAATTCTACTTCCAAGATATTCCTCCGCCTCGCCCAAACTAAGCGTGACCAAGTCTGGAAAATTACACCAGAGGGACAACGCATCTAATTCGTGCGCACTGAGTGTAACAGCATTTTGTATAAGAACTATTTCTTACTAGGCGCTGCCAACACACGTGTTTTCTCACTGGTTTTTATTCAAATTATTTATAAATGAAACATAATTATAATAAAAGAATAACATCAATTTAACAGGAAAAAATAACTTTTTATGAACACAAGTATAAAACGCTTGTGATATATGGCATATGTAGGAAATGACTAAACACGTCATACATGGGGAGATTTTTCAAAGGTTTGATTCAAAAAGTTTGAAGAAACCGTGAATAGACTATATAAATTAATCAGGCTTAGAATGTGGACTGTGAAGATGTTATCAGCATTTTCCTGGATTTCAATAACAGTGTAAATATTATTATTCTAGTAGGCTCATGGAACTGATACACTTGCGAAAGAATACTTGCATGATAGGCATGCTAATATTTTTTTTTGTAATTTCGTATATGCCACTTTTGTTTAAAAAAAAAATTAGCTGCAATTAAAAAATTTTCTTTTTCTTTTTGCCGTAAGCAAACATCAAATATGCTATCGTGTTTTACAAGTATTTTAAAGCCTCGCTCGAAAAATAGAGACAGACAGAAAAGACATGTCCTGAATAATACTATAAAAATATTTATCAGCATTAGTTAATCGAACATTGTCAATTTTTGTGCAGTTATTTTTACATTACGAAATTGTGTACTAGGAATTTTTTCGGAGTGTAACAGAATATAATAACTGCAGACTCTTGTTTAATTCACAAAAATGAACCGAAATGTAATTAAACTTTTTTTTATTTACCAAGAAGCAATTGTGTGATACGTGTGTGGTCAGTAAACAGTTGATATCAACATGCCTGCCACATGTTGTGGTAATCCAATCCATCCCTAGCGTCCTAACCACAGAATACTTAGGAACACAGAATTCAAACAGCCGCTTGTAGCTTGTACCTCGTAATTCAACCCCACGTGCGAGCGATATGGCGATACTGGCCAGTAACATCTTCACGATAAAGTGAACACTTTAGAAATGAAGCTTAGAAAAAAAAAGTTACTGACTCTGCATCCATGTAGTTTATGGGCGCACTGAGTGACATTCGCACAGTAAAGTTGGTAATGGTTTGATAGAAAGTAGTTCCATATATTAACGTCGAATAAAAAGTGTTATGTGACTATTTGTGATAACCTAAAATGATAATTTTTTTTAATGCATCGGAGTGTAAAAATGAGCATATTTGTAAGCATTTACTTTATTAATTATTTCACAGTTTCATTTGACCGACGCGTGAATAATGGGATGAGGTCCATGGAAATGTTAATTTTACATAAGGCTGGGGAATACACAACGTGTTTACAAGTAGACCTTAAGCAGGGCTTTTAAAAGTGCTCATTTTACAGTGAACAGCCTATGATTTATATGTAAGTCGACAAGCCAAAGTCAATAGGGGAACATTTAGCAACGTACATCGACTGATCAGGCCCGTAGCCAGGCTTTCATCATTGGCTGGGAGGGGAGGAGAGGGGGCACCTGATAATATGAGGGAGAGGGGGCAAGGATTGCCATACCTGTGTGTGTAGTGCAACAGAGAGACAGAGAGTAAGTGCGGGAACAAGAATATTTTAATTTTAGTGTATTTTTCATATAATATAATTAATTTAGAGTTTATAACTAAAGGAGAAGCCATCATATTTTAATGGAATAGAAAATAGTCAACACATTTTATATTGTCATTTCTCAAGGACCGTAGTGTTCTGCTGTTTTCACACGAAAATGAATAACTTATTAAATTAAAATTCAGGAGGGACCAAAAATATCCTGGTACCCCCCCCCCCTTTTTTTTATCAACCCCTTGGCAACGGGGCCTGCACAAGGCCTCCCGCCTCCAGAACCTTACGGAGTCAATAAACGAATGGGTATACTACATCGTAAGAATTCATTCGTAAGGACATTTCAGTCCTGTGTATTTGCTATTACTGAGTATAATCCATTCGAAGTTACTTCGCACTTTTCTGAAGCCATGCTAATGTTCTAATGCCAGGATATTCCTTCGCCTCATGCAAACAAAGCTTAAATAAATCTAGAAAATTACTCCAAAGGACAAAGTCCGAATTCGTGCGCACTCAGTTGTAATAATATTTTGCATGAGAACTATCTCTTAATAGGCGCTACCAACACACAAATTTTCTGAGCGCTTTCGCCATAAATGAAATATTATAATTTGTAAATAAAATATAGTTAAAACTTCAAATTTACGAAAAACAAGATACAATTATGTTAACAAAGGTAAAGGCTGTTCACGATAAAGCGAGCACTTTTGAAATAAACCCTAGGAAGAAATCACTGCTCCAACCTGCATTAACGGGCGCACTGAGTGAGATGCGCCCAGTAAAGTTGGTAACGATGGAGGGAAAGTAGTTCTATATCTTAACGTCGAATAAAAAGTGTTAGGTTTATAATAACTTTAATGATTCCTTTGACTTTCTGTTTATTTTTAATGCATTGAAGTGTACAAACTATCAAATTTGTAAGATTTTTTTTCTCTAATTATTACACAAGTTCATCTGACTGACGCATGAATATGAGGCCCATGGCAATGTTAATTTTACATCAGGTGGAAGAATACACAACGTACATATAGTTAAATTTTAAGCAGGGCTTCTAAAAGTGCTCAGTTTACCATGAACAGTCTTTACTTATAAAATGCTTGTGACACATGCCACAGTTAGTAAATAAGTGAACACGTTACGCATGAAGAGATTTTTCAAAAGTTCAATTAAAAACGTGTGAATTAACCGCGAATAGACTATAGTACTGAATGCACCTTGCAGTGTATAGCCTTTTTATATAATTACATGTACGAGCGAACCAGGAAGTGAAGGCACAAATGTCCACAGTTCCACGTGCTAGGGAGCTGTTGCGTTTCGTAATTGGTACTTCCGCAATTCGGGCGGAGGAAGCAAATTCTCAAAACTATTATAATAGTCTGTGAGTTTACCCTTTTTTATGTAGGCTACCAAGTGCGTGCCGGGCACTGCTCATAAACATTATGCAAAAATGAGGTATTTTCAATTTGCGTGCAAACAATTCCAAATCCACATTCGTGAGTGCTCATTTCTGTAGATATTTCATAAAAGACCATACTCCTACTGGGTATGGTCTTAGGTAGAGGCCTTGTCCTTTTTTTTACCCATGGTGATAGCATCCATACTTGCATTGTGTCTTAATGCCTAGGTTAACTGCTTCCGTTCGTTCGATACTGTGTTGATGGCTCGGACGATACCACTCTTGGCTCCGATTAGGACTCCAAGTGCTGCCAGAACAGGCAAAAGCAATGGAAAAAATCCACCAGTAGATATTTTCTTAGACTTGGTGGCTTTTCTTATTATTGTAACTGCTTTTCTTTTCACTTGTGCCTTTCTTTTACTCTAATCACCCATGCTCATCTTCACTTTGGCATTCATCAAGTTGGAAACACTCCATGCTGCTATTTTTTCGCTGAGACTGGCATTTGATGATTTTCTTTTTTCGTCCGCCTTCTGTTCAAGTATCTTGTCTGCCCAGTGTCTAGCTTGCAGATCCTTCTGCTGGGAATAGGCGATGCCGTGCTGCTTGCATGCCTCGTTCAGGGTGTTTATGTCTGTCTCATTGCGTGGCAGTCTTTTAGATAGATTGGTTCCTGGCCTGCAGAACCTGTATCCGGGAATGTGCAGCTTGAATGGTAGATGGTTGATCAGCGTATCGACTACCCCGCCTCCAGCTATGGTCTTAGCTCTTTGAGATATTGTGGGGAACTGAGCGAGAAAAGTATAAATACACTATTTTTATACATTTTCGTTTCAGTATTAGTCTAGAATTGAAACAGTATGGATGTATAATATATTCCAATATGACATTTCGGTACGAATTCTCTCCAAAGCTGTTTTCTCGGCGTGATATTTTAAAGAGACATTCTAAAATTTGCAGCATTGGTTTTCCACCATCACTAACACCACCGCTGCCATCGCCGCCACCACCACCAGAATATTGCAGTGCTAATATATGTATTATCAAACAAGATGTTACTCTACCCACTACCCATACTCATTCAGGCTGAAGATGATGATATCTCCCACGAATTGTGGCATGGAAGACTATTTCCAAATATAGTGAGGTGCATCATCGTGGGACCAACAAATTATGGTAAAACATGCCTCCTACTGAGCCTGCTGGAAGAAGAGAACGGTCTATTGTTTGAAAACGTATTCCTTTATTTAAAATTGCTCCAGCAATCGAAATACCCTAGATTGGCATGAGTACTGCAGGCCGTGGAAGGCATGCGTTATTTCACATGCATTGATAATGAAGCTGTAATACTTCCGAACGAAGCACTACGAATCTCAATATTTGTCTTCGACGACATTGCCTGCGAGAAACAAACTTATATTCAAGTGTATTTTAGCATGGGACTCCATGCATGCGTGGATTGCACGTACCTTGGCCAGACTTATTCGCGCATACCAAACAGATGCTTCGCGATAATGTTAAAATGTTGGTGCTGTTTCGCATGGACGGCACGAATTTGCGACATGTTTACAACGATAATGTAAATATGGACATGACGCTATCAGATTTAAAACATGTGTGTGCTTTGTGCTGGAAAAACAAATACAGATTTTTGACAATTGTGAAGGACTGGCCCCCTATATAATGGGAGATAAAGAAGCGGGTTCGATCAGTTCATCGTCAGCCATCGAGAATAAATTAGAGCATATCGAAATTCGGGCAGAGTAGACTCAAGATACACCCTCATAAAGACAATGATGGTGGTAGTCTCGTACCAGGGGATGATGGAACTTGTGATGCTGGTAGAAGAATAATTCGAAACGTTGGTGAACCTGAATGATCTGGGGATGCTGCTACTAAACATTTCCTCCTCGAAACAGGTAATGACATCATTTCGGAACTGCGCAGAATGTTGGCTGAACAAAACGCATTCTTTCGAAACTACCTGTCCGAGCTCGGAGCAAAGATGGAGCATGTGAAGACTGAGATCGTCTGCGATATGGTGGCAATGGACGAGCCCATGACGAGTGTTCAAAGACAAATTATCGACAGGTTGAATGTAGCATCTGCACAAAATGTAAAAAATCTGAAATACCTGGCAGGATATATGACACATGCATTCGGTAACTCGATTTCCCACCTCGCCACGAAAACATATATTCAAAGTTACAGCGAACGCCTGAGTAAGATTGAAAGTATGTTGGAGGAGACACACGACTTAACTTATTAAATAGAGCCACAGCTAGAATTTTTATTCAGTATGATGGTGGACATTGCCAGCGAATTCAGTGGGTGATTCAGTCTGTCTGCTCAAAATATTTGCTCGCCAAGATAGCCAAAATTCCATGTGACCATATAAATGAAGACTTTTTAAGCCCATTACTCGTTGTCTCGATGTACTCAGGGAGAGCTACAGAGCACCCGTAGATCTAAAGTCCAAAATCGACAATACCACTAAACTCTTGCAGGAGCAAAAGCATAATGAAGCACAGTCAGATCAGGACGATGGATGCGGACTTGCCACACAAGAAGAAAGTATGGAAGAGACCCCTGAAATCTAATGCTTTGGCTCGATGGTACCTACGATCAAACACATTTCGTAATAATGATTCTATGTACAGTGTATACAGGAATAATGATAAATTGTTCCTTGGTGCTGATGAAATAGAGTTTCTACCAGGTGGGAGCATCCAAATTGGCAATTACATGGTACCTTAAACCCCTGTACTATATGAACTTTTATTTCGCAAGGAGCTCAGGGACTTTACAGAATTCTACCTCCCAGAATACAAGACTATGCTCGAACTCACGCATGCTCTTTACCAAGGCAATGATACGAAGACCGGTGTATATAAGGATGAAGATCACGAAAAAATCGATATTCTCGCAGACCTTTTCAGCGGCCTAGCACTGAAAAGTGGCGAAGGCCTGAAGAAGATAGACGAAAGCAAGAACATTGGTTACATGTTTTGGGATGATCCGAACGAACTGGTCGATAGGCAGCAGCTACTGATTGCTTCGCAAAACATTGGAAATTGCTCCCACACAAACGAGATAGTTTCAATCATAGAAGAACATAAGGAGGGCTACATACGATGAATCGATAGGGTATCGACAATGAACTGCATGCGACTACCAGGCGCAACTACAGTCGTCGCAAGGTCATGATTAGTCGGATGAACAATCTGTTTCAAGCCGACCTCGTCGAGATGATACCATATGCTCATGTCAACAAATGCTATGAATACATGTTGACATTCATCGATGCCTATAGCAAATTCGCCTGGGCCAGGCTGGTCAAGTCGGAGAATGCATGTGATGTCACCGAGGCCACCACAGATGTGTTGAGCGAAGGACACATCCTGGTCAATTTGCAGACCGAGCAGGGCAAGGAATTCTACAATGTAAAGTACAAAGCCCTGATGAAGAAACATAACATAAATCATTATTACACATACAGTAATCTCAAAGCTTCAATTGTCGAGATGTTCAACACGACTCTGAAGGGCATGATGTGGAAGCATTTCGCAGCAAATGGTAGCTACAAGTGGCTTGAGCTACTGTCGAAACTTGTACGCGAGTGTAATTCTACAGTGCACTCGACCACTCGCATGAAGCCCGAAGATATCAAGGACGACTCCCTGGTTCGGACTGTGTATGCTATTCCGAAGACGCAGGGTTCTGTGCAAGCCTAAAGCCAAGATCGGTGACCTGGTGCGCATCTCCAAACAAAAAGGCGTCTTCGAGAAAGGGTTCACAGCGAATTGTAGCCCCGAACTGTTTCGTGTGCGACATATACGTAACTATGCTCCGAGGACCTACTATCTTGAAGATCTGAACAACATACCCATCCATGGCGGTTTCTACACCGAGGAGATCCGGCCGACGAAGTTTCCAGATGTGTATTTGGTGGAAAAGGTGCTGAAATGGCGTAATGGAAGTGCCTACATCAAGAGGTGGGGTTTCCCTGCCCGCTACAATTCCTGCGTCGTCGAGGCAGACATCGAGCAGTGAACGACGAAGAAAATTAATAAACCTGTATATTTTATTATGTGTACAATAAATTTTATTTAAAAAAAGGTATGCTGTGTTTTATTCCAAAAAACCATTCCCGCTTTATATATAAGAATAACAAAATAAAAAATTTAACTGCTTTGCAGGAATGGTCAATGTCACCATTCGGTACAGGCCTATATCAGGTGGGATAATGGGGTTTTCGCACAAAGGTGAGACACACACTATAAAACAAATGACAATAAAAACATGGAGGACTGCACCTAGCAAGATGGCTGCCTCACAAAATGGCAGCCTCCAATAACATATATAAACAAATAATGTACGAAAAAACAAATATGGCCGCCTCCAGTAACATATATAAACAAATGATGCACGAAAAAACAAATATGGCCGCCTCCAGTAACATATATAAACAAATGATATACAGAAAAACAAATATGGCCATATCCAGTAACATATACACAAAGATTGCAGCCTCCCATAACATATAAATATTTTTTATGTGATAATCTAAAACTTTCATTTGTCCGACGCTTGAATAAATCCGTCAGCCACTGGCAAAATTAATTTTAAATATGGGGGAAAATACGCAATGTGTATACGAGGGTATTTAAGCAGAGCTTTCAAAAGTACTCATTTTATCATGAACGGTCTAAACCAATATTCACTCCTGCTTCCGCTTTCCTGGACCAGTAAAGATTGAAAGCCCGCGGGCAACGAAGGACGCGAGCGAAGAGGGAACGGCCGGCCGGGTGAACGCGATGCCTGCTCGCGACTTCGGTTGCCATGGCGACGTAAAGCCGTTATCGACACAGGCACAGAGAAGATGAGTACACGGAGAAGAATATTGGCGGCGGCGGCTCCTTTGATGTGCGCCTACCCGTTCCCTGATTAGTCGCGCGAGGCCGGGCCTTGTGTATGATTGGCTACCGCATGCTGCGAAAGTTTCCTATTGGCCGGGCTGCCGACTGGTGGGTAGGTTTCCACAGGCGCTGATTGGCGCACGGCGTTCCAACATTCTCCTGGCCTGGTGGTGTGTGCGGCTGCAGCTCGCGCTATAAGCTACTGTTTCTTTAAATATTAATCAAGAACGAAAGTTTGCCGCGTCTAACACTTTGCGACCAAACGTTGTGAAGGGAGGGGGCCGGGCCTAGGGGGGATCGATAGTGCGCCACGTGGAAGGGGGCGAGTTATGGTTGCCAACCCCTTCACCTTCCCACTACGTTTGGGGGGTGTTGGGGGGGGGGGGGGGTTATGTCCCAGGCATAAGATTCGTGTATACCATACAAGTTGGGTTAGGGTGTGCCGTAATTATGGTACGCAAGTTAATGTAACCATTTGACGCGTGCCCTTGAGGCTTGAGTCTTAAGTCTTAAGTTTTAATTCTTAAGCAGACTCGGAAGGTGCGAACGAGTGCCATTACGCGCGAGAGAATACGTTCTGGCATTCCATACAACACTCTACCATAAATAAAATATTTCCATTGCAACTGCAGGTCAAAAAGTGCGAGCGAGCGCCGATAGGCAAGCACATGCAGGAGTTCCCAGGCAACACTGTACTATAGGCTGTTCACGGTAAAGTGAGCACTTTTTAAAACCCTCCCAACAGGCTTTAACCACTTATAAATATATCTTATTCCAGCATTAGGCATTAAATTTTGAGGGTGGTGAAATGTATGCACTGTGTTTATTCGTCAAATTGCTTTTTTTTTATACTAAAAAGCAGCAGGAAGATGGGAAAAGGATGAGAGGAAAAATTAAGAAGGGCCTTTAAAAGTGCTCGCTTTACTGTGAACAGCCTATATAACAGCTCATTTGTACGATTACCTGCTTCATCGACAGTGGATTAACCCGCGGATTCCGCGGGCCTGTCCCCGGTTACTTGTTTATTCTCTACTAGGGGTTAGCACGTGACCGTGTTTTCAATATGGTCACGTGCCTAGAATAGTTACGATGTTACAAATTTTTGTTATCATACAAATACTGGGGGAAAAAATATCTGAAATTAACTCAACATTGAATATAGTTCTATCCACTAAGCCACTGCGGCCCCACTTGGAATCGCTCTATCCATTGGGTCACTGCAGCCCAACTTAATTAACTCAACATTGAAGCGAGATATTTAGAGTAAAAAAAAATGATATTCCATTACCTTCATATCTATATACAATAATCGCTATGCATTTATACAAAACGTTCATCATAGTAACAAGTAATTTTAAAATGAGCTTTCAGGGTCAAAGGTCATGATCGCGTAATGTGATATTGCTGAAATTTCAACTTGACATGTAGTTGACCCTGAGGATTAGCTCTGCGAAATTTGAAGAACTTTTGTCTAATTTCAAGGAATTTTTAAGTATTAAAGAGGCACGGACAGACAGAGATCGTCTCCTTATATAGTAGGATGCCGGGACAAGCGCGAGTGTACAGGTAAACGATCTTTTAATTAGCCAAAGTGTAGGTATTTAGACTGAATACATGGGATTCGGGGCATATTTGATTATATCTTCTGATGTTGGTGGGCAGCGGGTGGTTTCTGGTTAAACTACGGTTCGATTCCTGATGGGGTCATCACCGGGATTTTCGCATGTGGGAATCGTGCATGGTCGGCGGGTTTTCTCTGGGATCTCTCGGCTCTTTAATATTCCGGCGGTGCTTCATACACACATCGCTTCATCCTCATCGGCTCTCAAGACCTCGATATTAAGACCCGCCCAAGTCTCTTCACTTCACATAGCTTCTGGTAGTGGTATAGTTTGATTGTTGTTAATTTTGTGATCTGTGTAGCTACCCATACATGTTTATCACTTAGGCCTAGTTCTTGTCTGCAGCTACGGGACGGAAAATAGCCAACGCTGTGAATGATTAATAATTGTTTGTCTTCTTTTAAATAGAAGCTCTGGCAGGAAATACTAAGAGAAAATGTGAGATGTCAATCCCCTTTATTTTATTTTAGTATTTATTTATTTATAGTTCGCGAGGAAACCATAGATTCCTGGACGGTTTTCATTTTGCTCCTTTTTTGGATTTGTTTTTTAGTTCGGCATTTTCCTTTTATGTCATGTTGCTTATTGTTTGTTGCTGACGATAAAATATCTGCTAGGATCCCTGTTGCTACTTAGTTGGTTTTTGTCTTGTTCTGTGGTTTATTTTTTATCTTTATCTGTTTCTGTAATATTTTGACTTACGTTTGACAATGGATGCAATCCATTTAAACTTTTGGTGTAATTCATGTGTACCACTGCCATTAAGTTTCAAGAACAATGTGTATAAGAGTCACGTTTCAGGGTTATTTGAGTACTTGTGAAATCAACATTTGTAAAATGTCACTGTCCCCAACTGCGTATTTTTGAACGGGCAAACCAGCAGGGACGTGTCAAGTTAAAGTTGTTAACGAAGGAGGAAAAGTAGTTCCACAAATTAACGTGAAATTAAAAGTGTTAGGGAAAAGTTCGTGAAATCCTATTTTGTTTTACATTTTTTTAAATGTGCTTTCAGTGTACTAATTAGTAAATTTGTAAAATATTTACATTATCTAATAATTTCACAGTTTCGCTTGATCGACGCATGAATAAAGTAATGAGACCCACAACAATGTTAACCTTACTTGTGTTGGAAGGACACACAATTTGCATACAAGTAGATCTTAAACAGGGATTTCAAAAGTGCTCAGATTACTGCGAACAGCCTATGCGACCGTTTTGCTAAGGTGACGTCAGATGTTTAGTGTTGGCAACCGTAAGCTAGAACACGCCAGTTGGCACAGAACATCTCCCGTCGACCAGCATGCACCAGGGAGCGCAACACGATCAGTGATGTGCTGAGGTCAAAGACATTTGCCTTCCGCGCCGACGAGCCGGGGTCGATTCTCGCCGGTGTCACACATGCGTTTTACTACACTGTGTAATTGTTACTGAGAAATTGTTCGTTTCTCCTGTAAAACTACTAGTTTGTAAAACTAATAGAGCCGTGTTTGTAATAGACCTCAAGCAGTTTTTGCACTATACTGACCCGTATCCACGAGCTTCAACAAAGTGGCGGACACTCAACAAGGTGAAATCGTGTATAGCTTTTTGCGCGGGAAAAAATAATTGTATTCCAAGTTTTAATAACACAAAACACTTAAAACAACTCAAGCAATCATTAAAAAAACGACAACTCCAGTAAAACGTGACAATATTACACATTAACTGTTAATGTTTCCTAGCGACACAGAATATCTTAAATCGGTTCTAAAGACCTCGTTGTTAAGAGCCGTCCAAATCCCTCAACTCTACAACAGAAAACTAAAAATCTTCATAATCAAATAACTTCCTTAATATTTTGTTGGAACTCGCACCTCCACATTCTATATAAAAATAAGCATTGAGCTCGTAAGTTAAGTAGGTATTGTGGTTAAGGGCGTGGGTTCTATTCCCCGTGCTAGCGATGTGTAATTTTTTTTCTTTCGTAAATTATATATTTTTTTTAGTTGTTCTCTGTTATTAATTCATCACATTTGTTTTCTATAAGAAAAAATAGTCTTACGTACACTCTCAATAATTTAAGTTGAAATGCAAAGTTATCATTTCTACTATTACAAATATACGTTTTGCAGATTTTACAAGAAAACTGTTAGTAGTTTTACAAAAGGGTTTTCTTGGCAACTGGGTATCCAGGGATTTTTCTTAAAAAAGTAGAACATTTTTTCCAGAGCGTACGTAAGAAAAGTTGCGAACGCGCGCCATTGGTCGGTGGTGTTTCTCGGAGTGCTCCCGTTTCTCCCGCCATTGCATTCCGTCACTCCCCCACTTTCCCTTCACTTCATTAGTAGAGTCGTGCGAAATTCGCGTCCTTATTTCATCCCTTTCATTCAACTTCAGTAAACGACAGACATTGTGGTCAACATACACAGCATGTTATCAGTAAACGCGAGTTCAATGACCTGCAGGCTAGACCCTACAGTCTTATGTACAAATTTGCCGATGTGAAGTGTGCAATGATTGTCTGCTGTCACAGTGGAAGGCGATGATTGGTCCAGCCTTCTCCAGAGAGTGTTATTATGTAGGCGGTCTTATAGAAGAAAATAGTACTAGGTATTAAAAATTATAATTTTTTTTAAATGTACGTGGTCTAAATAAACGCCTTTCTAGAGTATTCCATTGCATAAAAAATCCAACAATTTTTATGAGCGAGTTTAACTTCGTTAAAAATATACAGTATTACTCGCATCGGTACGAACAGCGACAAGTTAATTGCATTTAGTTCTTTTGATGTTCGAGTTATAGTAATTTGAAAGTTATTTCCGTACGAACTAAATTTTACACTGCATAATTAAAACAATGCATGTGCAAATTGCCACACACTCATGAGAGAGAGAGAGAGAGAGAGAGAGAGAGAGAGAGAGAGAGAGAGAGAGACGATAAATTTGATTTCCCCACGCCACCAATAAAATAAACAGAAACATAACTAACATATTACGTGGTCATAACGAAAGTAAAAAAAGGTGAGGATGCCAACCAGCTATATTAGCAAAGTACTGGTCTGAATTTGTCAGTCTTCTAATGTCTGCCGTTGGATTGGTAGTTTGTTAACAAAGATAGAATTTCTTCACCGACAGAACAGCTGTGGCGAAGGGATACCTTGCGGCCGCACTTCTTTTCGGGAACTGTCGAAATTCACTGAAGTTATATGAAACAGAGAATATGCTTTAAACACTTGTGATTTTTGTAATGTGTTTGTCATTGGACTATAGCAAGGGTCACCTGTTTGTTTCGCGAAAAGATTTACGCGGAGGCTAGGCTTCAATATCTTGTGTGGACCCTCGCTATCCTTATTTGGCTTTTGGACGCTTGTATTTGTGTGAAGACAATCTGTCACATGCGCGAACCTATCAGAATTACGATTCTCCAATACTGACCGCCCATGATTCTGTGGGCAGACAGATGCGACGCATAACAATTTAAATGGTCCAATCACCAAAGTGGTTCTGAATTACCATGTTTTGTAACACAACTTGTCCTGAAATCGTTTCCCGTAAAACAGGAGCCCCTAACTTTATTTTGTACTGACAGAGCCTGGATGACTTTGCACCAGTAGGTAACCACTAACGGGAGACTTGCCTAATTACGTCCAACCAAGGCAAAAAGGAAAATGGTATTTCACTGCTGCAAAAGGCAATAAACAAACGACGACTCAAACATGTATAGGACGGTGGATTATAGCGTGATGCCAGAAAATAACGCGAGTTTTGCATGTCCCTATTTATCGGTGATTAAGACCTCACCGATCACGAATTTACGAATTTTCTCTAATAGATGGGCAGACAGTTCATAGATAGGCAGAGTATAGGAATACACAGATACGAAATTGCATTGCGGTTTTTCGAAGCGGGCGTACCAATTCGCTGATTGGCTACGAGAGCTCCTGGAACGGGTCTGATTGGCTACTGCGTCTTACGGAAATCTTCCCTTTTAACTGGGATTCCGGCTGGCAAATAAGTAGGACCACCGTTTTTCGTGAAAAGATTGCAGGACTACTTGAGTTCCAAAAAGCTAGTGCTGAGATCTACTTTCTTGATTGGATGATTTTAACTGTCACGCATTAGAGGTGTTTCCCCGCAGATCACGAACACTCAGGGTCAGAGTTACCTGATTCTTAGAGACCTGACAAATCCGCGAGTTCAATGACCTGCAGGCTAGACCCTACAGTCTTATGTACAAATTTGCCGATGTGAAGTGTGCAATGGTTGTCTGCTGTCACAGTGGAAGGCGACGATTGGTCCAGCCTTCTCCAGAAAGTGTCAAACACCGCGTTGGCCAATGGCTAATATTATATAAACACACATGTTTTGAATTCTAGCTAGTCCCAAAATGAAACTGCGAATTCTTCAGGTCTCTTCTAATCTTGACCGGCCCAGTCAAGCAAGGAACTGTCTCCCGACAAAGACACGTGGCCATTAACCAAAGGAAAACTGCACGTTAGCTATAGGACACTGTAGTCTAGCCTTCTCGTGAATCTTTTCGCGGAAAACAGCTGACCCTAAGCGCTGGACATGTTGCTCGTTAGTGACGCTGTTTAGCTTGCATGTGTGGTTGCAGTTCACGGTAGAAACGAATGGTTCGCTTCTGTACACTCACATATTCTGTGGCATAGGTAGAGACCCAAGAATTTCGTGGCTTCATTTCGAGACAAGTTGGAATTCGCACACTCGTATGTTCATGTTACTTTTGTAATTGTTCGACGTTTGGTTTGACACCTCCTGGAGATAAATGAGCCAATAACAAACATGCACTAAATTGTGTGCCCAACTACCGCCTTTTACTAGCACAACAATCAACCAATAAACAGTTGTTATCTGTATGACAGTATATAAGACTGAGATGTCTAGCCTACAGGTCACTAAACTCGCGAATTTCTCTGGTCTCTAGACATAGGTGAAAATCAAACAAATTCGTGAGTTTAGTAACTTGCAGGCTAGACTTCACAGCATTTGTTCTAAGATAGTCGTAAATGGCGAGGCAATAATTGCATAATTATAATTTTATAAAATTATGGTATTGTGGGCAATTTTAATTAATTGTTTAGAGTAATTCCTCAGAGAATAATATGTAATATTAATTTGAAAGATAAATTTGTGCCCGTGGGGAAGGATCACGCACGGTGTTTGGTGGGGCTTAGAGGGTCCGTCTATCTGATTGGTTCCGAGAGGACACCCTTCGGGGAACCTCGAGTCAACCCGAGCGGCGAGACAATGGATGAGGTCGCCAAGACGAGGTAGAAATGAAATAGACGGGAACTGAGGAGTACAGGCCTTCGACAGGCTTGTACAGGACATGATTGCCGAACGCTAACTGGATGCCTGATTAACTTTTTATACATTGAAGGCCCAGTGTGGGGATCTTCCGAGAAGTAATTGAAATTATCTGGAATCCAATAAGGGCACATTCACGATAATTACTTGCGGGGATTTAAAAATAGTCGTGGTGACTTTTAATTATTGTAGTTTTGGTCGTTAGATTCCTCATCTCTCTGAGTTAAGCTGCTGGTGTTTAATTCATAGTGATTTAAATAGACTCCTACAATAATTTGTGATACTCGGCTCATTACAGTTCTCAAGCAAGTGAAATACTTATTGGTTGCTCGCTTCTACAGTAGGTCGTGATAGTAACTACACTTTGTTGTTGTTTTATTATCGGTTCAGACTTTCTTAGGACGGGTTAATTAAATATTGGACAAAGAAAGAAAGGGAAACAAATGGACGAGTGATTGAAGTCTAGCCTGTCCCCAAAGGAATCCACTATTTTTCGAGGTCTCTAGGCAAAGAGTGTATCATAATATGTTTCCTGAAATCTGAAGTACATGACTGCTGATATCGCTCCTGCAGTAGTCCGCACAAAATAAATCACATATTTGAATTTTGCGGTTTCCTGTGCAATGAAGGCAGTGAAGTAGCGCCAGTTAAAAATATACTTAGGGATTCAGCTATTTAAGATGTTTTCGTGTCAAAAATTTCTGTCAACACTGTCATCCAAATAGTGTGGGGAAAAAACTGATAAATTTGGAAAGTAGTGTATTAATCAAGTTCAAGCTTGATAGCTTGATAACTCTCACTCATATGATAGCTCAGACTGTTATAATAATTAAATTTATGATTAATGTATATAAACAATATTTGATTGCTGCTAGACTATACTCAAATACGCATTACCAGGGGCGAATAAAGAAAGTTTTTCATTGGCAATGTTTGCACTGATTAAATTGATGGATCCACATATACTGTAGCCCATTCACGGTATATTCGCTTGTTTACATTTCGTTTGCATGTGGCGGAAGGATACGAAGTGAGTATCTTGGAAGTATAACACTAGCAGGGGTTCAGAAAACTTGGAGAACACAAGAATACGCTATAGCAATTTAAGTCCATGGTCCCGTTAACCATTTGTATGATGAGAAATAATACACAAGGCGGCGCAGATGCAACAGATTTTCTAGGGCTTTCAAATGTGTCCTGACAGCCTAATGCCAGCTGTATGTCCGACCCTCAACTAACCCTCCACGCGGCACAACACACTGGATTGGCGGAGTCGCTGACTTTCCAAGCAGGGGATCCTCTCTCGGCGGGACGCATCTGAATTCCAAATGGCGCTCGCTTCGAGTCAGGCCCGGCCAAACCCCTGCGGCCTCTTTTATCTCCTGAGCCTTGCATCGCGACTGCGAATACAACGCTCATAAATATCGCATTTTACCTACATCCCTCTCCCGGGTACGTCGCTTTAACCTTAGGCCCTGGAGGCTGCGGTCCTGGGAAATGTGCTCCGCCTGCTCTGAATTGAGTAAAGCACTCGGTGAGTGAGAGAGATTTAAGCGAATTTTAACAGCTGGAAAGGGGATTCCCGAAGCTAAATATAAATACTCTAAACCTCTAAACTGACGGCCTTGAGGCTCGGCTCCGCCCTTTGTGCAGAAATTCTTCGTTTTCGCGTCATAATTTCGGATTCAAGGTAATTACTGACAATATACGATTATACGGGATGATTCTCAATCAGACCGACAAACTTCGGAAGGTGATCCTTCATGAAAAAGTAAAAGGAAAACATATTTGACACTTTATACCTGAACCGAATATTAAGGGGGGTATGAGCCCTTAAAAAAACGAAATTTTAAGCCGTAATTGTGCAAAATATCGGCCCTTACGTTGAAGGTCCTTATAACGTCCAATAATGTTCCGAGATTTGTTATTGAATTTTACTTCGTTACCGATATTTTGCACAAATACGGTTTAAAAATTCGTGTTCCATGGGTTCATACCGCCCTTAATATTCGGTTTAGGTATAAAGTGTCACATATGTTTTCCTTTTACTTTTTCATGAAGAATAACCTCCCGAATTTTGACAGTCTAATAGCGAATAATCCTGTAGAACATTACAATTTTACGAGCTATTTAATACATTTGTGTGTAATTTCAATTGTTTTTTATCTGCTTGTTGCGAAATGCCGAGAACATATTTATACCTTACTAGCGGACCCGACAGACGTTGTCATGTACATATGTCTTAAATCCGAAAATTTCAAACTTTTTTTAATAAGTTGTAACAATCTGGAACGTTTTGATGAAAATTTTTATAAAAAAAGTTATTACAATACCTGACGTCATCACATGTACAGTTACCACAATTCGACCAATCGATTGCGTGTGAATATGTATATACTATGAGCTAAGTTGAATATAGAAGCTATGTTGAATAGAAACTTAAATTTGCACAATGTGTAGTTTTTATCTACACTTCAAAACCCTTCACACACTAATTACATCTGAATGTAATATTTCAATTAGCACGCGATTAATTTTAACACAATAACAACACAAAGTTGCGAAATTCTCCTGAATCTGATCGCAGCGCCACTATCGGGACAAACTGGAAGTAAAATGAAATATTTTTGGATATTCGACACTGCGATCGCAGCGCTGTCTGCCGGATACAATGTAAAACATTCCAAGATCAACAATAACTTATAAATAAAAAATTTATTAAAAAAACATTTTGTAGTGGACCTAATTGTGAATCTAAACCATTCTCGAATCCACTTGAACACACACAAAAAATTTCATCAAAATTGGTCCAGCCGTTTAGGAGGAGTTCAGTGACATACACACGCACAGAAGAATTATATATATAAAGATTGGCAAGTTCTCAACTTTTTGCAACAAACAGATAACATACAAATAAAATTAAGCACAAAATATTCAACAATTCGTAAAATGTAAATGGTCTAATCGCGCATTGTTAAAGGAGCGGTTGAATGATCCCGGGACTAATCTGTTGTCCTGAAAAAAATCTCTACCGCCACCTCCACCAAGCCAGTCTCATGCAAACTTGATATGGCGAAATACATAATCATACTGTATAAGGTTAACAAATAGGCTTTTAGAAAATAAGAACATCCTTACATGTAGATTTGTTAATAGCTTTTATCGTAAAATTTTTTCAGCATAAATGAATCATGACATAACTCCAGGTACATCAAATTATTTTAGTATAAATACATTTATCAAACAGTTATCTCTAATAACACTTATTTCTGACTAAGAAGTTGCAAATATCGCTAGAGAAAAAATCCCTTGTGTGCTACCCGTTCAGCGACCACAGTGGTTACCATTTGGTAACAGTGATTTAAAAAGATATTAGTTGCCACTTACGACTTCGCGTATTGGTTACATCTCAAAGTAAACAATTTGTTTGTAACCATTACATTTCCTTATCACTCTAAAAAAAAAAAAACTTTATAAATTTCACTCAGGCCTTTACTACAGCCAATTAATTAATAAATCTAATTTTACCTACTAAAGCTTTGGCATTTAAAAAGTCACAGCGGCCACAAACCTGCCAAAAATTTAATTACATACAAATTAAAGACATACATAATAAAATTAATTTACTGCCTTTAAAACGACACAACTACAAAGGTAAGTGTACTTAACCTATCATGACTGCCTCACCTTCTCTGCCCACCAACACGAAACGGAAATGATAATGTAGAACCCCCACTCCACCCCCCCCCCCTCCTGCTCACATCACACCAAAACAGCCTGACCCACACTTCGTCGATAGAAAATCGGTTTATTAATCTATACTATTATATAAATAAGTAAAGTTTGTTTGTTTGTTTGTTAGAGGTAATCTCTGGAACTGCAAATCAGATTCTTATAATTCTTTCATTGTTAGAAAGCTACATTCTTCCGTATAGCTATAGGCATATACCAAATGGGGTCACAGAGGCCCAGTGGGTAGAGTAATGTCAAGTAAAGCCGCAGTAGCCTAGTGGTTAGAAATATAACAAGAAATACACCAACTCCATACGCTATACTTCAAATCAGTGGGAAACTACTGATTCGCAGTGAAATTAACTACTCTAATCAGTGAAAATGGCTCCACTTAGAATCAGTGGAAAACCACTGATTGTTTCAGGAAAACATTCCACTGATAGAATTAATGACGTGAAAGGATTTCACTGATAGAATTAATGACGTCAAACAATTTCACTGATTTAATATGTGACGGCCGACTGCAGTTGCAAATTAAATATTGCTTTTATTGCATGTAGGCAAATAATTATGTGAAATAAGCATATTTACGATAGTTTACTATTTATATTGTGCAATTTGCCGTAATTTAAAAAAGTCAAGTAGTTTCGCAGGTAGCCGGGATTCAACTCGCGCCCCCTTCGATTCTAGGTCGTTACCCTGCCACTGAACTAACACAACAAGTTAAAATTGGGAGAGGAAAATATATGTCTTATATTTCCGCTGCGAAATCGTGTAGTTTGAAGTTGTATGCTCATACTTTTCGCGTTTGGTTTGATTGGTATCGTTAGGATTGCTAAAACAAATGGTATATATGAGTGCACTCTCTTCACCACATTAAATGCAGTTTAAACCTTCAAACAGAGCGCTGTGACGATTACATGGAATCGAAATGAAAGACGTAAAAACGGAATGAAAGGCTGTGTATTAATATTACCTCGTAATATGGCGTTTTGAAAGACGAAACACACTTTAGAAAGTATTTTGTATTGGTTTGATACGTTTATTCGTTGTTACTTCACTTGTTACACGTTGTTTAGAGGCCATTTTTTTTACCGATGTTCGACCGTCATTTTTCACTGGTACAGCAGTTAAAATTAATTAGAGACGGAGCAAGTTGCTAAGATGTTTCACTGGCCCGTCAGTCAAAAATACACCACTGAGAAAACAGTGGAAAAAATGACTGACGAATCAGTGGGAAATATCACTGAATCAATCAGAGAAGGAAATATGGCATTTTTTCACTCGTCCATCAGTTTAATTCACTGAAGTGACTGTTGTATCAGTCAAATACGTTTGACTGCTTGAAATAGTGAAATTCTCACTGATTCAGATTTAGAGTGTAAAACCTGAGAGTTTGTAATATATATTAATCTTCAAAATAAATCAATACCCAGCGAAGCGGGCGAGGATACAGTTAGTATTAATTAAAGTTAAAGGAAGAAACGTGCAACGGCTAGGACGCTCTCCTCCCACCAAATAAAACCGGGTTTGACTCCCTGTGGGGTCGCTCACGGATTTTTGCCCGTGGAAATCGTACCAGGCGATGACGCTGGTCGACGGGTTTTCTCTCGAATCTCCCGTATTCCCCCGCCCTTGCATTCTGGCGCTGCTCCATACCCGCGTCGCTTCACCGTCATCGGCCCTCAAGACCGCGATATTAGCAGCTGCCCAAAACTCTGCTCGTTGCAGAAGATATGAAATTATGGTCGTTGCTGTCCAAAACAGAAGCTTAGTAAAGGTTCTACACGATAAAGTGAGCACTTTTGAAATGAACTTTAGAAAAAAGTCGCTGCCCTTGAACGCATATATTGTAATCGACGCACTGAGTGACATTTGCCCAGTAAAGTTGGTAACTACGGATGGAAAATAGTTCCATATTTTAACGTCGAATAAAAAGTGTTAGGTAACCACTTGTGATAACTTAAAATTATTTATTTCGCTTTCTGTTTTTTTTTTATTCATCGAAGTGTGAAAATGAGCATATTTGTATAATATTTACGATCCTAAAAATTTCACAGTTTCACTTGATCGACGCATGAATAAAGTGACGAGACTCATGGCAATGTTAATTTTACGTTACATGAGGTGGAATAATACACAACGTGCATACAAGTAGATCTTAGGCAGAGATTTCAAAAGTGCCCATTTTACTATGAACAGACTATACCAATATGGGCATCGCCTTTTGCCTGAAAAGTTTTATTTGTTGCAACTCAAACCTGGACTCTTTTATAATTGGTTGCTTCTTCTGCCTGAAATCCTTTCCATAGATTTCACAGTGTTGGTTGTTTTACGAAATTTGTAGGTACTTTTTACAAGAAAATTTCTTCTACTTCAACATCTGAAACGAACACGAATGTGTACGGCGAGGGGTTATCATTCACTACAATTTTTTTTTGGTATTAAAAAAACTGTTAGGAAAATTTTCGCCAAAATAATTTTTGTAACATTGCAACTAAAACAAAGTAAATTTTGCAACACGTTATTCTGGAATGTGTTAAAGCAATTTTTCAATTTTAACGATTAGATTGTATACTCTTCAGGTATATAATAATCTTGGAGATATATAACCAAATTTGTAGGGTTTATCAAACAATATGTGGTCGAGTGGAGTGGAGAAATTTGGATAAAGATGCAATATTTCGCTTGAAGTAATGCAAGAATTTTTTTTGGCAACTAGTTACAAAAAAAAAGCCATTGTTGTACAATTTTTTATATTGTGTTCGATGCAGACACATCGAGTTATTAATTAGTAGGGATTTTTCAGGCCTACCCTCGTCCCTCAGAGCACAAGTTCACACCCCTCAGTAACCTTGTATAGGGTGCACTTCTGAGCATTGTCATCGAGGAGAATTCACTCCAAGCCCCATATAATTTAGATTCAATGGCCATATATAAACTCTTATAACGGAAAAATAATTATCTTCTTTTTTATTGCATGAAAAACAAAGAATCCACGATTAAGTGAGTGAGTGAGTGTGTAAAGAGATCTGGGTAGCTCTTAACATCGGGGTCTTGAGAACCAATTCCACGATTGAAATTATCCCCAACTTGGGGTTGGAAGTCCAGTACGTCCTTCATGGCAGAGAGGTCTTCATAACATCCCCAAGAGGAAGATAACCAATGGCTTCGAAACTTATTGTAGTTTTGCTCGTTAGATTCCTTATGCCTTCGCCTTTCATCACATTATGAAATGCGTCCTTTGGTGGGAGTGACATGCACATCAGACTGGCTGGCGACTTAAGAAAGCCATAAGGACAAACTCCTTCACGTTTTGTCAATTCAAATTGGGTGTTGTCTGGAAAACTCGAGCGGGTGGTACTCAATTGAGCAGGTTGTAAATTACCTGACAAAGTTTCCAGAGAGGCGCTCATGAACTGGAATGACTCAATAAAATGTAATTTAAAATATTGCGCCTTTCCATTGAAATCAATCCCATTGGGAATTTGTTTGGTGATACATTTATATTTCTCTAGGGTCATTCCAGTCATCTGGATTTTACCCGAGATTTTGATTGCCATGATTCCGTCAGGTTGGGTTACGTGATGTTCAATCGAAGTCTTTATGAGAAAGTGAGCATCACAATTCTGCAGGTTATGAAAGACAGCGACAAGTTGTCTCTTGAGCAGTCTGAAGTTCAAGTTGCATTTATTATGTGCGCGACCTCTGATTTCACCTGCCAGATGGTCATGATCGACCACAAAATCGTATGTACCGAGCTTTTCCTTACAATTGTGACAAAAATTTTCAGCCGCCAACATAGCTTTATCCGCAGGGGTTTTTGGTTTCATCAGAACAATCACACTGTAAATTCCTGCAACCCACTTTGTTACTTCAACTAATTTATGTACTAATTGGTTTATGCAATCATCACCCACAAGGTCAAAGTAGCTAGATAAACTCGGATTGTATGTACAGACCAACAAGTGCTGCATGCATACGGAACATTTTGGTTAATGGTAGTTGTATAACTCGTTTCATCATTAGGAAAGCAAGTGGACAATTTTGCTGTTTGCAGTAAATTGTAAGTACTTGTCGGCCCCAGTAGGGAAAGTACTCCGAACACAGTCTTTTGTTGCTGGCAAATAATAGTGTGAGTTGCGAGTTTATTCTCACTAACAAAGTACTGGGGGCAACGTTAGCAAAAAAAAAATGGAATTTTGTATTGTTTCTTACTCAGCTGACTACCAACCAGCTTTGTCAAATGTCTAATACAAGCAAAATGCAAATGCCCAACATAACCACTAGGGCGAATGGCCAAAATATTTACATGGCGAGCATAATATACAAGAGAAATACACATCGGTACGATAACCCCGCCATTATCACAAGTCACGTCAATTATATTGCTATCTTTGTCCACCACACAGTAGACATTTATAGAAATAGAATTGTTCTCCTCGAACTTACAAATATCCTGTATGGCTACAGGTGCCGACATTCCTTCAGTATTCAAAACCTCTCGAGGTTTTGGATATGGAATATATTCTGTGGGTATCCTGTGTGGCAGGAAACAAAGATGCTATGAAGGCGTAATGGAAACTCATTCCCACTGGGCAGTGCACATCGATAGAAGCTTTCCTATCGGCAATAAACTTGGGTAGTTTAGTGAGTGCAACACCTATGGTGAATACCCTATATTGTGGGACATGGACATCCATCTACGATATCAGTTGCAAACTCCAGCCTGAACCATGTACACTAAACTCCTCAAGCCTGTTAGTCAGGTAAGGCTTAATTGTTTCATCATAAATTACGTCAACATCGGACGAATGCAGGACAGGGAGGGATTTGCTCTGAAAATTAAAAGTTTCCGTAATGCCTTCCTCTGCCGTGAAGTGTTTCAAGTACTTGCATGCTATGGTAATGCTAATTCTGATAGGCTGGGGTGATGCCGATACTAAAGTTATCAGAGGTGAGGTCTGGCAAAGGCTCCACTGAAGCTGGGGAAGCAGTAAAATAAATTATTTTCCGTTTCCCTAGACAAAGTATCTCTAACTGACTCGGAACTTGCTTGTGACATGGATGAAACACATTCCAAATCACACGGATTATCCGTGTCAGACAGGTAGAGATCGTCTAACAAGAGTTCAACCTTTTTGTTTGGGGGAAGCAGAGTCGATATGATTTGTTGCTGTTAACACCCTTTCAGTGAGTGATTCCATGCCCGAGTCACTAAAATTAAGGTCATCTAATAACAAAACGAATCGCTTCCTCTTAGGCGAAGCAACAACGTCTTGACAGCTTTTACTAGCCAATTTTTCCCGTCTGCAATTCAGACTCACTCTCTGCATCACTTACAAAAATATATACCAACAAAATATCGATACTTTGTCGCTTGCATTAACTCATTGTTACTCATAACTAAATATTTTTGTTTCCCGATACAATCATTTCAGTAACACAGGAATTAATGTCCTGCAATGTTCTGGAAATAATAATAAAAAAAAACATAAACACTTACCATGGTGTATCGATACACATGAAATAGAATATTTGTTAGTAACATCCTAAATAGAGGGGAACCATTTTGTTTTTATTTAAATAATTTTGTTTAAATGATAAAATTAGATTCAACAGAATATCTTTATTGATATTCAAAAATATAAATTTTATGAGGGAGCTAAGTTGTATGTTTGAAAATTAGCATGGTCACATAATTTTTAACTGCGCATGCAAGACATGTTTAGAGAACATACCGGGACATATTTACAGAAAGGACAGTGATGTGTAAGCTAGCAAGGCAATGGGAGCTGTGGGAAACACGATGAAAAGTGATGTGGTTTGTAGCACCACTATATATAGTCGCTCCGCTGCTATTCCTCTTCACCTGCTACGTTCCTCCAGCAGCCCTCCCTGCCGTTTTCCACCGTGCATGCACAGTAGTCACCTGCAAAGCACAGGGCAGACAGCAGAGATGGCCACAATTTCCCCTACCCTACTCCTCCGCCGACTCCAGAGCACACCGAGGCGAGGAGAGGAAGGTTGGCCGACAACTAGCAGTTCAGTACACACCATGCTGTGAGACATACAATCTGTCTTTCCAAGTGCATGACCTACGAGTTTTGTACAAGCAAGATGTGTTTACAATGCATTTAATAATACTTTAAAGACTCAACATTATATTGAATTTAAGCAAGTAGTCGAATACTAAAATTATTTATTTAAAACAAAACTTATATATCGAAATAATCATTTACTGTTTTTCATTTTACAAAGAATTTCAAAGATACATAAATTACTTGTTAATAAAATTTAAACAACATAACCCTGTTGAAACTTTTAAAAATTAAGTTCTAAACTTCAAAAACACACATTTAATAATGATTTCTGTCTAGAAAATTTTAGCAAATTTGGTGAGGGGAATGCCATTTCACACTCTTACAACTAAAGATTTAATACAATCAAGAATGAACAAAAATAAATAAATTTTAGAAAATAAAAATTTAGAATCAACATTATTATTATACCTTGACAAATAACATACAAATGAAATTTAAAATAAAAAATCCCACCCCATTTCCAATTATTCCACAGTCGTTACATTTATTTGTGTCCAATTATTGAGCATTATTTCATCCTTCTTCATACAAAACCTTCAGAACAACTGAGGAGCAGGCATAGTGCACCTCCGAATATGCTAGACACATTCAGCTTAGTTCTCCGATTTTTTTTTAGGTGTTCCATCAAACACTAGCAAGCATACATCAAAACCCACCCAGAATATCTTAAAAACTAATTACAACTGCACGCCTCATTTTATATCATTCCACAGCTATTAGAGTTACTAATGTACGATCATTCATCATTATTTCATCCCTCTTCATACAAAATGTTCAGAACTACTGAGGAGCAGATGTAGTACGCCTCCGTATATGCTAGGCACATTCGGCTTAGTTCTCCAATTTTTTTAGTTGTTCCATCAAACACTCTAAAGCCTACATCAAAAACACACCCAGAATATCTTAAAAACTAATTACAACTACCCACCCCATTTTTAATCATTCTAAAGATGTTAGATTTACTCATATCCAATCATTCATCATTCTTTCATCCCTCTCCATACTAAACATTCAGAACAACTGAGGAGCAGGTGTACTGCATCTCTGCATATGCTAGGTGCATTTGGCATAATTCTCTGGTTTTTTTTAGTTGTTTCATCAAACACTGCCAAGCATACATAAAAAATCCACCCAGAATATCTTAAAAAACTATTTGAAAACTAAATTTTAAAAATGCCCACATAGTTTCATTATAAATTTCAATGAAATCCAAAAAGTTTAACAAATACCGAAAAATAATTTATATGAAGAAAGTTAAAACAAATCTTAGAAAATTCCGATAGAAATATATTAAATATTAAAAGTTTTAACAAATGCCGAAAAATTTATAAGAAGAAAGTTAAACTAATTTAAGAAAATGCTGGTAGAAATATAATAAATCCAAAAAGTTTTAACAAATACCAAAAAATAATTTAAGTGATCAGATAAGAAAGTTAAAATAAATTATGAAGCAAAACTCACAACAAGATTAATTTTTTTTTTTTATATTATCACAATATTGAGCAGTATTAAAAAAAAAGATTATTAACTTACATAAAGTCTACTACCAAGGGTGGTAATCGCTGAATGAAGTCTGAACCCAGACCAGGTAGCCGAGGGCCCGAGCAGAATCCCAGGCGAGCGCCGTGGGCAGCTGACCGGTTAGTCTTACAGCAGGGCTGGGAGGGTCCGAAGTTCGCTGGTCGGGTAACCCCACAGCATCGCATGAGATGCTGCCAGATCCCAGCAAGCGGTGGGCAACCAACAGGTCACCAAGCGTGAGCAAGTCAACCCCTAAGAGCCTGGAAGCAGCTGTGGAGGTGGGGGGTAGTACTGAATCGCGAACGCGCACAAGAGCGGAGATCCTTATTCGATGGTTGTTGATTTGCAAATGAGGAGGTCCAGGCAGGAGCCCCTATCCAGACACCCTCCCTTGTTTTATAATTTATATGTTGCTTTTTGCCTCAAATGTATTTCAATCGAAGAGTTAGCATATTTTTAATGTTTTTTAAAGTAAAATTTAATTGATTTTAGCACAAATGTATTAAATTAATCGGGTTATTTCATGATTGGAGGTGTTTTAACCATTAACATGCACACATTGAAACGTAATATGGAATTCAGTTACGTTCTTATTTACTGATTTCGTACACAAATGATCGTAATTATTTTGCAACAAGAGCTTTTCAACCCAGAATGCAATGCATTACGATTAGAAACCTTTGTTCTTCTTTTTATGTACACTAACAAATTTCTGTTTTAAGTTTAATTTAATTACTTATCAAACATTATATGATTCGTTCATTATTCCTTAACTGACTTACAAACTAGGCAACAATCATACATTCTTTACCCGGGACTCGAACCCAGAACCTACAAACAAGATTACATTCATCCATGCCTTACCTGGGATTCGAACTCAGAACATCCAAACTATAGCGTAATACAACTACTCTATGGAGGTCTGCGATATGAATGAACTATTTTTATGCTAATGTGTTATGTTGGAAAATAACATTGTAAAATATTGGTATGTTTTCAACTAACACATTTTCTTGGCTACAGTTTCAAGTATCTTAGTTTTTTTTAACCAGTATTTTTTACCCTCTGTTTGAAGTCTTTCTATTACTAAAATCTACTTTGCAATAACATTATTGATGTTTATTTTATTTACCAAGGTAATATTATTCCTTTCTTTGGAAAACAAATTTCATTTCACAGTTTTTAAAGGGGAGAGGTTAAATAAACGTACGAATGAATTCATTTTAAAACATATTTTATTGAAAAACTGTTTCAAAAATATATACACCATTTACCAACAAAGTACAGGTTGTTTCACAAATTTATACACCATTTTTACTGCAGGATGTTACAAAATACACACAACATTTTTAAAGAAACAAACACAAATGCAGCTACCAAAACTTACTAAATTATTACAAGAAATAAACTGTATGACATAGAATCGGGGCATACGAAATATACAACTTTCACAGGGTGTTTAAGAAATAATAACAGTTAGCAAGTATTGGGTGCCTCACAAATATTTTAAAGACAAGTTATAAGCAATTAACAACTTCCATAAACAATGTTTGCATATACTTTCATAATATTGGATCTTTTAAGATATCGGCGACAGCAGGATCACTAGACAAGGACTGTATATTTAAAGGATTTGTTGTTAATGAAAGTCTGACATCAGCGGACCATGTCGTTTCATACCTCTTAACTGTACGCAAGTATACAGCGATTTGTATAAAAGCGATTATAATGAAGTCAAGTATGCATAAGTGCAAATACAAGGTTTTTTTTTTGTAAATAAAGTTTCTAGAACTAAAATTAGGACACTTGTATTATTCAAACAAGACACATAATGTTTTCGACCATTCATATTTAATTCATCTTGACGGATTTTTTTCGACTTAAAATTACAGTAAGATTTTTTAAGCCAATATTTATTGCGACAAAGAGAATGCTTGAGAGTTGATCAATGTTTCTCCCCCCTCCCCCTGCCTTTCCACAACTAAAATATTTCAACTACTAAAAAACAATGTATGCTATAAAATTGTTCATTCTAACTGCTACATGGTTCTTCAGAAAAACGAATTTATTTACTAGCTCTGAAAGTTTTCGTTCATGATCACTGCATTACCTAGAATATAAGGATTCATTTTAAAAACATCTAAATCACAATCAATTCACAGTACTCGTTATGAAATAGCACATGTGCGCGTGGAGCGACCTCGTATTTCCAGTGATCGCCAACTGACTCCTTTAAGTCGGTCAGAATCTCGCTTTGAAGGATAAACAAACAATCGCCTAACCTAGCCCGTGTACCCAAGTGCTGAGAAATTAGGGACCCTTGCCTTGCCTCAGTCTCCCTTCTCTCCTGTCAAGCATGCTGGGAGGTGCGAAGGGAGTGCACGACCGCTGACAGCCTCCAAGAAGTGAGGCCAGGAGAGGCATACGGTGGTCAATGCCATGCACTTTATATGGTAGAGTCGTTGCATAAACAGTCGTAACGGTCTGCAGTATAGGAGACCCAAGACTACTATAGGCTATTCACGGTAAAGTGAGCACTTTTGAAAGCCGTCTCATTTGGAACAATAGTCAAAAAATATATTGTAATTTTGCCTTGGATGTTAACTTCCGAGTGCGGTGGAATATACGCACTGTGTTTATTACTCGCATGTCAATATTTATTTGAAAAGGTGCTTAAAGGATGATGGCTGAAAGAAAAAAGTAACTAGGGCCTCGAAAGTGCTCACTTTACCGTGAACAGCGTATAGAGACGGGAGGTTGGCCCGAGCGAGCCGGCCTGAGTAACGGTACATGAGGGTCGTCACTAGGGCGCGGCGCAGCTGCTGGCCAGCCGAGACAGTGGCTAAGGGTAAAACACAAGGTTGCCAAGTTGCGAATAACTACACGAAGTGCGTATCATTTGAAAGCAGGCGTTTAATTTTGCGTGTGTTCGCACATTTGCGTGGATTTGCGTGTAATTTTAAACATTATTTTTTTCTAAAATTCTTTTACAGCAATGGGAAAATATACCTTTCTAAGAGAGAGAGAGTTTGGGAGGTTGTTGTCGATGCTGAGATTGTAGATTCGGGGAGTTATCAAATCGGGTACCCTCTTCATGGCCAAGCTACCATCTAACAGTTTTATAGTGTTACATCAGACGTTCTTGGGTGCGGTTTAAACTGATGTTGCGTGTCATAACGAAAAATTTACGAGTCGTATTCAGTTTTTCGGGAACGTGTGTGTTTTATGTAGTTGAAATGATTGAGCTACGTGTTATCATTATTAGGTAGGAGCCTTCATGATGGATAAATGGATCGTAAAAAAGCGAAAAGTAGGTGATGAACAGGTAGGTGATACAGACAGAGGTGAAACATCTGTGGTTGATAGTGCAGGCCTTAGTAAAATTCCGGAACAAACTGACATTTCGCAGGAGTCTAGAAAAACATTGTAAATACTTAATGAGACAGGAAAACATAAACAAAATAGTGTTAAGTTCAATAGTGCATTGGTTTCAAATCCAGTTTTTAAAGACTGGCTAGTCCGGAAATCCCTAACGATGCAAAGAAAGGTGTATTGCACGATAATGCATATTGTAATGTCTGCGCCACTAATGTTATAGCACACAAGTATGACTTTTTTCGCGTCACAGTAAATAAAAAAAACTCAATCAAAATATTAAAAATCGCTAAAACACAGAAACTGACACACACGGTCATTTCAGAAGCAGAAAATGGCAGTGCTTCTGGAGACAAATGATTTGCCCTTACTTCTGATGAACACACTAGCATCTTTGTGTGCCGACATTTCTCCATATTCGGAAATTGCAGAAGAAAAAAAAGTCCCTTCATCGAACTAAGGCAACTTCTCTAATAAAGGAATCCATGGGACATTGTTTCGAGATGTGTCTATGTGGCAAACTTCGTATTCCAGATAATTTCTTCTCCATTATAGTGGTGAAACTACAGATCAGGTTTCAACTAAACAATGTGCTTTTACTTATATATTATAATGAAAATGAAAGTACCTTAAAAACTAAATTTTTTGACATGGTGGAATCAAGTTCTGGCACTGCTGAAAATCTGTATGAATGCATATAACAAAGATTACTTAAAAAAGTTATTCCATTATCAACCTGATTGGGTTCTGTTCTGATACAACCAGTGTTATGGCAGGAGCAAACCATGCTGTTTTCTCTCTTCTTAAACAGGACATTCCTGACATAGAAGCTCCTGCCAAATGATCCATTTTACAGCATCTAATGCCTGTTTAAAGCTCCCTCGGTCTGTTGAAGATTTTCTCCGGAACATAGGCTCTCATTTTCGCTGCAGTTATTCTAGGCAGCAAGAATTCAGAGAATTTCAGGAGTTTTTTGAAGTGGAAATTCACAAAATTATGTATTCTGTAACTACTTGTTAGTTATCAACTAAAGCCTGTGTTGACCGAGTTCTTGGGCAATATTCAGCTCTAAAATTCTACATAAGGAAACAGTTTTAAATGTCCATCAAAAACACTGGAAGAAATGCTTGTAACTATAAACAATCCCTTTATCGAACTTTACCTTGAGTTTATGTCTTTGAATTAGGTCTGCTTACTGACCTAAATACTACGATCCAGTTAGAAGAGCCCTTTCTTCTTACGCTAAAACCCGCGTCAAAAAGGTTTATGAGAAACATTTATAGTAACTATTTGAATCTTGACTATGTGTAAACAACTAATGTTGAAGATGTTAAATATGACGGCAAAACATATTTTATGGGCCCTGGAACTATTTACTTAGGCTTTAGACTAAAGAGAAACTCCAGTATATCAAAGAAAGACCTGCAGTATTTCAATGTTGCCTACATCTTTACATAGAACTAGAGAAGGAGATTCACAAGCGGTTCAGATTTCTATTTACTGATCCCCTTTTCAGCATGATCTCTAATGTTGATTCAGCAATATCTCAGACGCTTCAAGTACTATCAGTGACCCCGATTTTCCAAACATTTCACATCCATAACCAATTTGTGGATGCGCAAGAAACATTGCTGGAAAATTCCGAACTTGACTGGGATTCCTACAAGCCGCCAGAGGAATACTGCAGAATTTTTTTTTTTCAATTTGAAAAATGCATTAGGTATGCCAATATTCCCCACAATAACAAAACTTATTTAAATATTGTTGATTCTTCCATTTACAAATGTCCGTGTGGAACGGTTATTTAGTTCTCTACGAAACTGTAAAACACGCAATAAAAATAAACTTGTGACATAAACCATTGTCGCTCTTCTTCACACTAAACACGGCATCAATGGGCAAGAGGATTGTATAGATTTTGACTTGCATGACGGAATGATTTCGAGGAAGATATGGGATGGTAAAAATTAAAATTTATTTGTACGTAGTTTTGTGAGGAATAAATACATAGCGTGTTAGTGATGTGTAAATAAAATGTCAAGTGAATACTCCAACAGACTACAACCATCGGGAGGGTCAACATACTCTACCTGCAAACCAGAATCCCATCATTGGTGTGTTGGTATTTGATTTGAGTATTTTTCTGAAATGCTTTTGGGATTGCCCTTAACAAATTTTAAGTATTATATTGTGTTTAAGCAGCATAAATGGCTATGTAGGACGTGAAGACAAGTTTTTACATTAAAACTTTATCATACATTTAAGTCTTACCTTGGTTGTTTAACTGTCCACTATATATTTTGTAATCTACTTTTTAGTGCCATTCAATTTTGAATCCTTCGACAGTTGACTATTAATTTTACCATCGTTAGAGCAATATTAATAGTTTAGAGACAGAAAATTAGATAATTTAGTATATTGAAACTGAATACTAAACTAAGTAACCCAATAAGTCATTGTTTTAATATACAGGTAGGCCAAGTGATATTTTTAGTAAATAAAGAACCAAATTGAATATCGCCTTAGGACGTGTTAGAATGATTGGTTTGGCACTTTTGTATATTTCCATTTCGTTATTTGCTGTCTGTAGGCTTACATTTGGAACACTTTAAACGCCACTTGTGTGCACATTGTGCGGCTTTTTGGTTCAACACTGAAACTGAACTCTTAAAAATTATAAAACAAAAATTCTAATGGTTCCTAAAATAAATAGTTATAACTATAAGTAACGCCACACTCATATCTAACATAACGCAATTCAAATTACTATGCCATGAAGTCAAAATACATGTTTATAATATTTTAGTGCAGTTTAATTTATTAAATATTTATTTCGACGTTGGATACATAATTTGTGTATTACCCAAACTTTATTTATTTATGTATTTACAATTTATACCATTAAAATAAATATGGAGGTGATTAGGTAAGTTAAATGTAGTAAATTTTAGCTTACAAGTTGGCGAAGTGTAAAACGAAATAAAATTTACAAATAAATGTTGTTAAATTTGTCCATTAAATTAGACTACACAATAATTTGTTAAGAAAAATTGACGATTGGAAAACACTCTTTAAGTATTTTATCGGCTAAACGTAATACAAGGACATTTAAACAAGAGTAAATTGTACGGGTGTGGCGAATTCAAAGAAAATGCTTCTATCGTCTTTGAGAAAATTTGTTCGCCGTACAAGTGTAAATGGTGTGCACTGGAGTGTTTTGAACCTCGGCGTCGTGTAGTCTTGCCATGAGGCTCTGGCAACCCTGGTAAAATCTGTATGTAATACTCGTTTGCACGTCGGTACAGCTACAGTTTTGCAATATATACCAAACATATTGTTTTAATTTGTATATTTATATTGCGGTCACGAAAGAGATAAAATTAAGAATAAAATTTGCAATAGAACTCCGCCACTGCCGGTCCCAAGCCCGGGGCCTCATCTTGCAAGTGATGGTGAAATGAAGCGATGGGTGGGGGGGGGGGGGGAGTAACAGCTCGTAAAAAAACCTGGGTCCATGTGGCTCCGGATGGAAGCACCCTGATAGGGCCCCTGCCTAGGGTTACACGTGAAACCCGGTTAACGGTCTCAAAGGCGGAAGCGGAAAGTCAAATTCCCAACAGCGCAGAGAGCCTAGTGGAGTAAACCACGAATAAAAATCAAAATTTCGGACAAACAGTCCGATATTATCTTGTAATTTATTTCCTACCTTGTGCAATGTACATTTTCAATTGCAGAATGGAAAGTCCGCTGAAAGAAAGCACTACGAGAGGTGGAAACTGGGAAGAGGAATCCACCATTGCATTATGCAATGCATCGTGACTTAGGGTCCTGGGGAGTCCCAACATCTGAAAATAAGGATGAGTCGGAGCATCCTTGGTATCCTTCCAAACTCAAATTCGTGGAGAAATTCTTTGCAAGCACTCTAAATGTAAATTCCTTACTACAAACTGGTTAACAGAAAGAACTTGGAATTCTCTTAGATAAACATGAACTACAAATCCTAGCAGAACAAGAAACAATATTTATGGATGAAAATGTTACAGACACCAAAAATAATATAATATTTAAGGGTAAACCCGCAATCAAAATTATGAAAGGAATGCCACTACTTGGTACTGCCTTCTATGTTCATAAAAATGTAGTAGATAATGTAATAGAGTTCAAATCTAGTTCAGAAAGAATATCTCTTCTCACAAGTAAATGCAAAAATAAACAGTATACCTTTGTTAATTGCCATGCATCAATAAACGAACACAACAAGAAAAATCCGAGTAAAGTAGAAGAATTCTGGGAATTCCTGGAAGAGGAAATATTCAAAATCCCAAAATTGAATGTTGTGATACTACTGGGGGATTTTAATACACAAATAGGGAGAGAAAAATCTTTTCGAAAAACAGTAGGTGACTATCCAGCCCATAAAAGAACATACAAAAATGGCATTAGGCTAATTAATTGCTGTAAAATATTTCAATTGAAATTATTGTCAACTTTCTTCAGGAAATTACGAAGAAGAGCTAAAACATGGATATCTCCTAATCCAATGTTAGGGGAATTCCAGTTGGATCATGTGGCTGTTTCTCCAAGGAACATTAAAGAAATTATGAATGTAAAAGTAATAGGGAATATAGAATTTGACTCTGATACCTCTCTAAAATTAAGCTCAAACTTCTCCCTCATAAAAATAAAGAAGACAACAAAAATTAATTAAATACAACATAGACAGACTCAACATCACACAAGAAACAATAAAACATTTTTAAGAAGAAATTCAAATAACTAATTCAGATAAATGGCAGGAATTATCCAAAGAAATAAACATTGCAGTAAAGGAGTTATTCTGGTCTGCGAAAATGAAAAAGAAAGTCTGGTGGAATGAAACTTGTGCAGAAGCGCCAGCAGAAAGAACAAAACTATGAAAAAAATGGGGATGCTCTAGAAAGAATTAACACTTTGATCAATTTAAGCAACAAAGAAAAGAAAACAGCAAGAATAATAAAGAGTGTTAAACAATCCTTTGAAAAGTCACGACTTCCTGACATACAAGATAACTTTGTTAAAAGTAACTCCCGGAATTTATATCAGTTGTTAAAATATAAGCTAATAGGCAATCAAGCGCCAAGTATTTTCTTCAGAGATGAAAATGGTAAAATGGGTTTAACCAATACCTAGAACTGTACAATACTAAGGAAGTACTTTGATCAAATTCTGAACTGTGAAAAACCCAACTACAAGTTAGAATTCTCAGAGATCCATGAAAAGTTAGAAACAGATCGACCACCTACTGTTGAAGAAATTGAAAAAGCAATTAAAACCCTAAAAAAACAACAAAGCCAGTGCAGAAGACTCCATTACAGCTTAACTTATAAAATGGTCTCAACCAAAAATCATAGATAAACTTCAAGTCATCTTTGAAGAAATTTGGAAAACGGAAAAGATCCCGGAAGAATGGAAAGTGGCTCTTATACATACTTTGCATAAGAAAGGTAACAAGCAAGATGCCAATAACTATAGAGGTATATCCCTTTTGCCAGTAGCTTATAATATATTCTCAAAAATATCACTAAACAGGGTAGAGGCAACACTTGACAGTCATTTGGGTGAATATCAGCGTGGATTTAGAGAGGACAGATCTGGTTCAGAACAGATTTCCAACCTGAAGTCCATAGTCCGTCACTGACTCACGAACTCCAAAAACATAGTAGTAACATTTATAGATTTTAAAAAGGCTTTTGATTTCGTTGATAGAGAAACTATAGATAAAGTAATCCGAGAATTAGGAGTTAAAACTATATTAGCAAATCTAATCCATGAAACCGCCATAGACACCATATCAAAAGTAAAATTTCAGGGCGAAATATCTAAACCATTCAAAATAAATACAGGTGTAATGCAAGGTGGTGGTTTGTCTCCACTACTCTCCAAATGCATCTTGGAGAAAATAGTAAGAATTTGGAATAAAAAACTAAAAGAACACAAGCTATTACCAATAACACTGGGGAGAAAGAACAAGGATGTTGAAATAAACTGTCTAGCATTTGCAGACGATTTTGCCATACTTTCTGAAAACTTAATAAATGCAGCAATACAAGTCAATATCTTAGAAGAGATAGCCAACAAAACAGGTTTAAGAATTTCTGGAAAAAAAAAAAAAAAAAAACCAAATATAAATGATCTAGAAATCCTAGCAAAAGATATTGGTCGAATAAAGAGAGTAAATAAGTTCAAATATTTGGGGGAGACAATTCAGGAAAATGGTTTGGAAAAATTCGCGGTAGATGAAAGGATACGCAAGATGGAAAAATCATATGGCATAACCAGGAATATTTGCAACAAAAAATGTTTATCTGAAACTCTTAAAATACAGTACTACATCACAGTAGTCAAACCGGAATGTCTTTACGCAAATGAATGTCTAGTACTGAATTAGAAGTTGCATAAATTAGAAGTACTAGAAAGAAGAATTGTACGTAAAATACTTGGTCCACTAAAAACTACAGAATTATGGATATTAAGAAGTAATTACGAAATATATCACAACATATAAAACATAACAGAAACAATACGGAAGAAACGATTGCAAATTTTTTTGGACATTTATATACAATGGATGGCAACAGGTTAACCAAACGGATCTTCAAATATATTTGGAACAAGAAATCAACAACAACCTAGATTCAGGAAGTTAAGAAAGATTTGGAAAGAAACAATATAAATAAAGAAGAAGCAACAGATAGAGAATTGTTTAAGAAAATGTGTTGAAAATGGAAGGATTCCAAGGCAGGAAGGAAAAGAAAACAGGCTCGAAATGGTCCGAGGAGAGGAAAAAGATACGTAGTGAGAAGATTAAGGAGTGCTGGAGAAAGAAGAAGGAATAACAAAGGACGACGCATTGAAATTGATTCGTGGTCCCTAGAAGACGCTAACGGAAAAAGAAGAACAAAATTGGCATTAGCTTATGCAAAAAAATAGATAAACATCTCTTTACATGCTCATGGAATCATTCAGCCCGATATCCGCCTGGAATTAGCGGAAGTTAACTGATAAATATTAATCAGAACTAATTAAACAATTATACTGAAATTATATCTATAGAAATCTGTTCTGCGGTGTTCTAAATAATTAATAAAAAAATATTATTTGATCTTTTTAATAATACTGTTGAGAGCCAGGAACGTTACACTGCTTTTAGTATGTTAGCAAACGTCACTTAAACGTTGCATATAATAATGAAGTTGTAACAATTAAAACAAGCATACTGACGAATATCAATATATTACCTTTTAAGGATAGAGCTTCTGAAGAAATTGTGCAAGCTTCCTCTGCTTATTCTTCCCTGCACACATCGCTTTCGCTTGACGATTTAAATGCCGCAAACTTATAAATGTTCTAGTCCTCGCAAACTGCATTACCATTTTACCACTTTTTTTTGTCTACCTGTGGAAAATGTTCAACCAGGTTCACCTAAAACTTTTTCACAACACCTTTCAAGTTTTGTAAGCCAAACTCGTGGTGTCTATTAAACATATATTCGGTACACTGTACAGTTTCCACAAATTTTAATGAAGGGACAGTTAATTTTCCACGTCTCATCGTTTCAATCCACCCACCTACAAATATAAAAAGACACGTTTACACCGTAAATAGCACACGAATTTAAATAAATTATAACGTAGCGGCAATTTTCAACTAATAGTTACCTTTATTTTCAGTATCTTAAACTTTTTTCAAGCCCTCGTCTTCACTTCCATGAACCAAATATTCAGGTACTTATCTAAACGCTTCATTTTCTTCCCAGGATCTTGCCAAGGGCGTGATCACAGCTTCTAGAATCTCCTGGTTTTCTTTATATTTGTTCTCCTGTGGCTGGTCAGATAAGGCTTTTGTATTGAACCATCGTCCTCAACAGATTCTCCTTGCAGCAGAGGAAGACCAATTCCCCCCCCCCCCAGGTTACATTTGCCAGAATCTGTACTTAAAATCTGTTAGTAGTAGGGGCGTAGACGTCCTACCCCACTTTCGATTAATAGGATTATATCTATTTTAATAAAATTGATTGACACAATTAATCCGGTAATTAATGTGTAATTATTCTAAATCTGTAAATATTAATCCAATAAAATTAATTGGATGCAATTTGATTGATTGATTAATTTTAAAAATATATTTTGGATTTTTTTTATTATAAAAAAATATTTTGTGTGATTTTTTATATTTGGTATGCATGATAAGGGTCTTTTATTTTTTTTGTTGGAGAGATACAGCAACAATATTCTCCCTTAGATGCCTGTCGTACTGAGGTGTGATGTGTTGGGGAATGGGTATATATGTATTGTGTAATATTTAATAATGGTATTGAGGAGGAGGAGGGACATAGGAGTTCCCTCCCATTTAACATATGGCAGGCGACTAGGGAGGGTGAGAGAGTACCAAGACATGTGCAGCATGCCCAGCATCTGAATGTCGACTGAGGTTATGGTGGAGTTCGGAAATGTGTATTTTATTGGAAATGAATAATAGGCTGAAATCCACAATGACAGTTTACTAACCCATCCTCTATGCCAGTAAAATAATTTATGACAAAAAACAGAGACTTGTATGCAACATATTGAATAAAAGTGAGGGAACGAATGACTATTCTTAAATATTCTTAGTGTGAGGTATAAGACAAGTACTATGCGAAATGGCAGAAATGCGTAGTAAATGAATGATTTAAAATAACGAAACATTATGTTTTATAGAAAACATATCATAAATAAATGAAAATTACTTACCCCAATTGCAATGCAAACAAGTTGTAATGTTTAAAAAATCTGTATCACTGCTCGAATAGCATATAACTAATTAATTAAATCCAAGAGAACATAAAGTAATTATGTCAAGTCCGAACAAATTACGAAGTCAGTAACCTTATAACACATAAAATATAATACATGTTACACCATCGCATACATATTCAATGTTTGATAAGTATTTATTTCTATTGATATTCAAAACATAAATATGTTCGTAAAAAAGTAACAAAGTGTTTAATAAATATTTCTAATTGTAGTAGTCTAAAAACTTGTAATGCAAGATATTCTGGGATAAAAACTTTGTGTTTCAAATTATGTTTATTTATTGTTTATGAAATTGCTCAATAAACTTGTAATTCAAATTAAATCCAATTGCTATTAACGAAGAAATACACATATTTCGCATTACATTTCCAAATAAATAAATTGTGCATGGTAAAGTTCGAAAAAGTGTCCGATCGTGAAATAAACCCTTTCATTCGGTAATTTTGTGATAAATTTTGTTAAATTCTAAAGGAAAACATTTCAGAAATATTATTTCTTTGATATAAAACATTTTAATACAATTTCAGCCTATTAGCACTATATAAATTATATGACAAGTGAGGATGCCGCATGCTCTTACCGCCATTTGTCAATCTACTGCTGGGGGAGTTTGTCTTCCCCGTCGCTGCTGTGCGCGTGTCTACAGTTTGCTCTGTGATCAGGTTTCCGGAATAGTCGGCCGCCCGCTCGCACCGTCCCCCTCCATAGCTGCTGGCAAGTGCTCACTCGTACCACTGTTAGGGGGTAGCACCTCAACTACCTGCGGTCTGTGACCTGTCGCCCGCTCGCTCCACTGCTAGGAGTTCGTCAAGCCACCACTGAGAGAGGGTTCGCCATCCGACCCACGTCTGTGTTAGCAGTCATCCATCTTCATTGTGCTTCCGCATAGACCCAGTGCATCGCCTGACTGGGACAGCTACCCACTTCGTTCAGAATACCAGCTGCGCTGAGCCCAGGCCTACGGGCTCCTGTCCGCTCAGCCCGCACACCTCTGGACCCACTCAGGCCATTAGCTGCCCTAGGCTCAGGCCTTGTTCGACATACTCTTCGGCTACCATCTTTGGTAGTGGACTTTATGTAAGTAAATAAGGTTAACATTTATGGCTTTTAAAAATTATATTGCAATTAATAGTCATGAATATTAGATTATTTCTTTTAAGTTATATCATGTTGGAGAGTATTTTCATCTTTCTATCGAAAATTTTAAAATTAATTTTGCTTCATTTATATAAATTATTTTTTCAATGATTCTTAACATGTTTCTTTTGACTTTTAAACATTTTGGGTTTATGAGTTATTTAATTGTTGCTTGCATTTGAAGATTTATTTATTTATAATGAACTGAGGAGTAAATTTAACATATTTCATAGGGTTTTATTTGTATGTAGTACGTCAAATAATTTTTAAAAAAACAAATTTATTTTCAAAAGTGGAGTGGGTTTATGATTGCTTGTGTGAGTGATGGATTAAACTAAAATAAAAGAGGAGAACTAAGCTCCTAAAGTTTATTCTGAATGATTTTGATTGATGATGGATGACTGAAAGCTGATTGGAAAAGACTGAATGTGGAAAATGTGGAATGTTTGAGAGGGTGGGATATTAGTTGTGTCTGTAAGTTGTTTGTAACACTTTGGGTGGCTGTATGTCTGTTGTGAAAATGGGAGCAGAGAGAAAAAAAGGAGGATTACTGCCATCGTTAGGACAGAGAGAGGGGGTGGCAATATCACAGACCACTACTCTTTAATCTGAATGGTGTGTGTTTTGTGATGGATGTAGCTATGATGTCTGAGGGGCTGGGTTGTTATTTACTTAGATAGTTGTAATTAGTTTTTTTAATTTTCAAAATGTGTTGGGTGAGTGAAAATCGATTTCGTGAAAATGATGGAGCAGAGAAAAAAAGGTGTATTACCGCCATCCCTAGGACAGAGAGAGGGTGACAATATCACTGGCTACCTCTCTTTGCTCTGGATGGTGTGTGTTTGGTGATGGATGCAGCTATGATATCTGAGGGGTGGGTTGGTATTTACTTAGTTATAATTAGTTTTAGAATTTAATTTTTTAAATTAAATTAATTTATTTATTTGAATTATTTTTTGTTAGTATATAAGTTATTAATTTATAGTATTAAGTTTAATATTAGAGTGTATTAATTGATAGTACTAAGTTTTATATTAGGTATTAATAAATATTTAGTTGTTAAAGTGTAACATGTTAATTCCCCCTGCTAAAACTTTTTAGACAAAATTGTTGCTAAACTTCTTTTGCAAGTTTTTAAAAATTTAACATTTATTCAACTTTTAACAGTATCGAGTAATTTACATCACTTTGAAAATACTTTCCTTTAAAATGAAAGTAATATTTGTGAAAAGAGTAAATTAATATTTCAATATTAACACAATATTTAAAGTTTTCTCTTAAACAAATAGTGTTAATGTTCAACAAGATGCTTAAAAGTCAATACAATGGTGCCAGCTATAAGTATTAAATGTGTTCTAAACACAGCTAACCTGTTATGAAATGCAGAGGCCATGCGAGCGAATGTTTTGCAGTGCGGCATATTTAAGACTGCTAGCTGTGTAGGGATGTGGTCCGCTGAGCTGCGAGGACTCGCACAAGTTGGACGAGGAGGGGAGTGGTGGCCATTACTGTAGGCGCATGAATGGTGGGCCAACACTCAATGACAGGACAGGGAAGGTGGTGTCAAAGTTCAGAGAGGGTGGGGAAGTTGCACTCGTTGTGGTAGTTTATCCAACCATGTCTTGCTCTGTCACAAAGTACAAAGTCCACAGCACACAATGTAGGATCTAGGTTGTAGCAGGAATCCGGCAGCGCAGTGTGATAGGTTCTAGGACTCGCCAAAAAATATGTGAGCATGATAAATTTTCTTTCAAACACAGCTCACATTCAAATTTAAATTTTATTATAGCAATAAAGCAATTATTTTCATATTTATTGGTGTGTTTATATTTTATAGTAATGAAACACATTTTTTTCATTAAAGTTAAATAATAACTTCCATACAAGCAAATGTTTCCACTGCAACATCAAGACAATATACTGCAATTCATCTCGCGAAAGACGTTAAACTATAGTTCCTCTTTTTCCTCGAAATAAAATAAACAGAACTTCATCCACTTTAAGTTATAAATATTAAACAGTTTGGAATGTAAACCTATACTATTCCCCCTTGGATGCAAGTTAGCTATCGTCTGTCTTTCAGTAGCTAACACGAGGTAAATGCGAGTGTGTATTGCACTCAAAACTTAAATGACAAAACTGCTGTGATTGGAGGATACTTTGTATATATACTTTATCACACATGAAATAAACTATATGAAATAAACTATATGAAAACACTAACCATAACAGCATGGCATCGAACTGAGGATCTGGTTGTTAAGAAACCAACATTGCTGCCAGTTGCACATCTCCATGGTTGACAGCATGGCTGTCAGTGCACATTTTAACTCAACACCAGCAAACACTGAATTCCTATGTGCAAAAAAACATAATTTTAAGTACACTAACATGTGTGAATGTGAACAGTGAAGTATATGGTTATTTCTTTTTTACACAACAGTAACATGTTTTGGACAATTTGAAATCCTAGGAGTATGGAAGAAATCTAAGATGAAAAGACTGTTGGAACTGGAGAAATCCCGAGAAAATTCAGCTGGAGACTGGGCCTTGTTGAGAGGCAGGCAGACCTCCCAAACTAGATTTTTTCTCTGGCTTTTTCATTACTAAAACATAGTTTGTTTATTGAAAGAAACCAAATACCTTTTCACTTGTTGCAACATACTTTTTTGAGAAGATTTAAGAATGTCTCTGTTGAGATCTTTTATTTACCAAGGTGATATTTTCCCTTTCTTAGGAATACAAATGCATTTCACAGTTGTAAAGGGATTTGATAAATAAACATACAAATTATTATAGTACATGTTTATTGACAAATTAAGGAAACTACAGAATTCTTAAAACATAGCAACTTCTTTAACAAAGACAAGTATAGTGTTTTTCAAAAAAATATATAGCAAACGTTACACATATAGTACAAGTTGTTTCAAAACTCGCCACCATTTTAACAAGTAAAGGATGTTTCACAATATACATACCAAAAAATTTAATACTGGTTATAGATTATAGGCTGTTTCACAGTTCCTGACTCAATAAAAATAATTCCTCATTGCTCAAGCATCATTCCTTATTCCTCAAAAACCATTTACTACTCATTCCCATTCCTTATTCCTCGAAGGATATTGCTCAATTAATACTCCTTTCCCATTGAGGCAGTTTATCAACCACATTCAAACCAGTTAAGCCCGTTGAGAGGCATAATACTTCAAATTGAAATGTATTCCTATCATGCAATGTTTACTTGAAATCATTACCTGTTTCTTTCTAGTAGTAGGGTTAACTAAATTGATTTTCATTTTTTTATATGCGGTCATTATAATTAAAATATTTCTCTTGATGTATCCACATTCTTGAATAATACCAATAATCTAAATAATTTCATTCATGTTCCAGTAATCCCTGTGTTTTTGAAACTTAACAAATATCTAAGTCTGTTAACATGTTCATTGGAATCTTCGAAAAAAATGTACTTATTATTGGCACCATCTATAGAAGGAAAGTCGTTGTTGGAATCCTCAATGCTATCTTCACTTCCTGTTTCAGCATAAATATCGACTCTACTTTGCTTGGAAGGAGTTGTATATTTCATATGCCCCGATTCTATGTCATACAGTTTATTTCTTGTAATTAAGTTAGTATCTTTTGCTTCTGTAATATTATATATTATAGACAGTACATTTTGTTTCTCGGTAGGGAGATTATTCTTACAGATATCAACATGTCGATTCAAGTTATTCACTCATGCAAAGTCTCTAAAACAGTTTTTGCAGTTGAAAATATCCCGAGATGTGTTCTTCAAACATAAACTCTTTCATGTCGACGAGCATTGTAGGCGAATGCGTATAATTTCTGCAGTATTTGCAGTGTAGGTGATTCGGTGATACATCTGCCTCCAGTTCCATCAAGGTTGACTGTGTGATTACTCTTTGGTGACAGAATGTCAACTAACATGTTTCTATATAAATGTAATGCTTTAAACTGTAATGGATTTTATTAATGACAATAAAATACCTTCTGCTCTAATAAATGTTTATGTTCATTTCATAATTATGCATATCAAGTCATCATGTGCTGAAATCTACGTATATTAGATGGAATACGTTTCCCTAGTATCTTAAATTGGATAATTGGGACATCTTTACTTGATATTCGATTAAAAATAATTAAAGAGCAGTTAAATTTTAGGAATGTGAAAGGGAGAGATGTGTTTAGGAATTCTTCTGTAGTGAATGTATAAAGAAATTTTTTCTGAAACTATTGTGTTAGACGAAGGCTAGTCTGCTGAGTAATCCTGTTGTAGCTGGGATTGTGTAAACGGTGTTGAAATACATTCTGTTTTAAATGTATTTTGTATTACCATTTTTTTCCCAGTAAATTTTTTTGATAATTCCTCGTGTGTCACCTGCATAAGTTATATATATAGAAGAATGTTATTTGTTTCCGGTAGCTATTTACAGTGCAAATAATTTGTTGACAATCTGAATTTATTGTCCAATGTACATTGTATTTCAACCCAAAATGGCCACCATTTTCCTTAGATTTTGCTTAAAATAAGGTCTTTTCCAAATTTTCTATTGAAACATTATTAAATTTGCCATATTACAATACCAATATAGTTCTTTCAGGCTAGAAACGTAATATATGGCATGTCTTTGATAATATATCGCTGAAACATAGTATTTTAAATAAAGTAGTCTTATATATGTCTAAGTAAACACATTTCTGGTATATTTGGTAGATGGAATATCCAAAGGATTTTGTGAGAATCTTTCAGGCTTAGGTCTGTTTGTAAAGTAACGTATTAGGGGCAGGCTTTATTGACACATACACGGAATTTGTGGTATAACCAAACATATTTGACATTTTTGTCTTGTAGAGTAGTCTACAAGGATAGCAAATGCATACAAAACATATTTTATTTTCTCAGCTATAAAACAATATTTGAAAGTGTGTCTATGTACGCATATTTGTTTAACGTGACTTCCATTGTATATGCACTGTTTGACAAATATATGGGACTTTTGTAACAAAATGCGAGTTTAACGATTGCATCATGTGAAAACAGTAGATAAAACCGCACACTCTCGTGGTTGGAAAACAGTTTTTTTTATATTGCTTTTTAAAATAATAATTAATTATTTTAAATAGCTAACATACTTAGAACGTAATGAGTACGTCTGAGCAGCAGGGCCTTGGGAGGCGATTGGGGTGAGCAGCGGGTCTCATAATATTTTATCAAAAGTAATATTTGTTATGTTGGTCGATGGATTTCCTGGAATTTTACAGCTTAAAGCTATTTGGGTTTTATTGTATTTCTTTGCTCGTAATGATACATTTCCTGAAAACGGGATATAATTTTGCGGATAAAAAATAATTTTTGGACTTAATTTCTTGGATGGGGGATATAATTTCGTGGAACTTTGTGGATTAAAGGCATTTGGGTCCTAATTATTCGTGATTAAGGAATGCTTTTTCAGAGTTATTTCCTGTACATTTTCTAGGAGGGAACATTCAAAGACAGTTGAGATGTGAGTTACAAAAATTTCCAAATGGTCACAAAGGACTGGGGTTGTTAACCCCGGCAGCATCGTCCTGCTCCAGGACTGCTGCAGATGGAGAGTGGAGGGTGGAGTGTTTGACAGGACCTTCCTAGCCCACCCCGCTCGCCTGCACCCTTGCGAAGCCATCTTAGTTTCACATCAACCCTTGGCTTGGGCAGAGGGCAGGGCTCCGGAGATCATACTTAACTTCCCTTCGTAACATTAAATGCGATAGGAGTCACAATGATATTTGCGCATGTTAATATAATAATTTCAGTTTTTATAAAACGTCTAATACCTGGAACCTTGCATGTGAACTACGTTTCTGTAGCTGATCTACACTTGGATGAAGTGTTCACTACGAGACTTGGCAGGCTTCCAACTGTGTTTGTGTTAAGTGCAATTCCGTAAAGACGTTTAACCAATACTTGTGTCTAATATTTTTTAAATAATGTGAAGATTTATCATTCAAGTGAGTACTATCTATTCATTTAATTAGAGAGTTTGGTAAACTTTGGCTACTGGTAATGTCACTAAAGCCGTACTTTTGTCTGTACACATTTTTAAATTTTGAATATTTAGCGAATAATTACTGAACATTGTTAAATTTGTATTATGAATACTTGACTTTTTAATATTTGACAAATTAATTTTTAATTATAATACGATATGCTAGATATCATTTCCACGTATATACCATTTGTGGTGAAGACGGTTTAAAGCAATGAATGAAAAGTTTTCTTTGCCTTTTAAACACTGCTTAAGCTACTGGAATGGGACTTGGTACAGGAACTACACACACACTTGCAATTTTTCGAACGCGAATGCAGTTGTACGGCTAAGAGACCATTGATTTGTATAAAACAGATGTTTATAATTTACTTTTCATATCCTCTGAAGACCAGATACCACTTTCCGTTTTATACTGGTATATCATGAATATGTCCATTGTTTGCTGCTTTAGTGAATAGTTGGTTTCAGTAGCATGAGATTCGGCACTGTCTTTCTTACATGGTTGCTATAAACTCAGATAGCCCAGGAAGGAAAGGTTTTATGTCGGGAAAAATTAGTGACAAACAGAACTTCTGGTCGATGTTAGTACCCAACTAGACGTATATTTCCCCAAAAATTCCCCCCTCCCCAACCCCTGATGCTTTAGCCCTGCCCCTCCTTGAACATCCACTTTTCAAGCATTTGTATTGCCATTCATACCTAAGTTAATATCTATTCTAGCCAAAAAGCTATTTTACGGTTTTATTCCATGAGCTATTATCTAGAAAAAAAAGTATGTACCCTTTTTCTGCTAAGGTTAATACTTTAATAGAAATTTGCCGAATTACGTAAAATTTTACTTTTTTATGCAAAGTTTTTTATGGTACTTTAACTTTAATATTTTTATTTATGACAATTTGACGAAACACTTTATATGAAATTTGTAGAATGCTTCTTTAGCTTTCCAATGGTATATACATATTTATATGCTTACAGTTACGAAGACATGTGCTAGGGCACCTTTAATTGAACCATATACACACGCCACAACCACTCGCTGGCACTGGGGCTGCCATACCATCTACTCGCATGTACCTCAAAAACATAATCATCATCGTCCCTTACGATCTTAAATACTTTCTTTCTTCAGTTTTTCCAACATGAAGTCGATTTCTTTTTACATTTTTTTGTATCAGCTTTGCTAATTTGGGTTCGGGAGGGCCTTGCTCTTAACTGATACATTCAAGGACGTTCCATTATCAACTACATATAAACCTGCGGTATTCTGGACTGTCAACAACCGGCAGCTGTGAAGTAATGTTCCCTGTTTATAATTTACATGATGTTATTAAGAGTATACAGTGCCATCCACAGCATCACGGACCTCCCAACCACTGCTAGCTTGATATTGCAATTTTTATGTTCTTGATTTCTGTATGCGCAATACTCATTTCCTAACTTTTTATTATTTACAAATCATCATTAGTAATTTGTATATACGATTCCTATCTTCTCTTGAGTTATTCAATACATTTTAGAATCAAATTTATATACATTATTTTCAACAAAATGTATACTTTCTTATTCTAATTAAACACAATACTTACAATAAAATCTATACATTCTTATTCATCATCAATGATGTCTTCGTCTTTATCCATGGCTGTTCCATTATTACATGAAAGACCATTGCTGTGCTCATAGATAGCTGGACATTGTAAACCTGACTTCTGACAGCATTTTTACTGTTGTGTCCAAGTGCATGTCCCAATCTCCTGTTCTTTCTGCATAGATGAATTGCAGAATAAGGTCTATGCACTTAAAAATATTTATCCAAAGTCATTCTAACGTTTTCATACAATTGTCTATTTTACCACAAACTTCAGTAACTCCCGATTCGTTTATTACAGCTTCTGGATTTATCTCTTGGTTAATAAGTTGCATGTGAAACTTCTCCAAGGAGGCGATACTGCCTCTCAGTTCGTCAGAATGTTCTTTCATCCCGTTAACGATTGCACAGGCTGTGAACGTGTATGCTCGGATACATCTTGTGTAGGAATGACCACTGGACATGTTTGTACTGTATTTTTAGCATATACAATAATCCATAAACATTCAAGTCCATGCCCTTCCATGATTTGCCCAACGGAGCCCATAAATTACATTAAGAGGTGAAAACCACCAAGCCTTACTTTTATATTTGAAATTTCACTTTCAGCGGAAGCTACGATTTCTGAAGCCTTCAAGGACAAGAGTAGGTCAAAAGTCACTATGTGGGACTGATTTTGATTTCTGCTCTGTTCTGCAGCAAAACATAATGCTGTGAAAATTGTGTATGTATTGGTAACATCCATGTTAATGAAGGAAACAGCCATGACATGTGTTGAGTCATATTTTTCCTTTCTGCTCCTAATGATGTTTATAAAGCCATTCCACCCTGGTTGGGCATTTATTCCAGAAAGTCAAATGGAATTCAGGGGAAATGTTGTTACTGTGAAATCTGAACTATTTATCGCACCTTTTAATGCATTGTAATGTTTTACAACAATGCTACTTAATCCCCTGCGAGAAATTTTCTTTGGCTACGATCTTATCCTAATACATTCAGGATTAAATGTTCCATAATACTTCCTTTCGACCTTCACTTGGGTTTTAATGCTAGTAGCTGGTGTAATACATTGTATTCCCCCATCACATTAAACGTATTCAAGCCATCTAATGTACGGACATTAACATCAGCATTATCAAAAACATGCCGTATGATAAGGATTCTGGTGCAACAAGGTCACACACTTAAAAGGCTGGCCTTTACTTTTTCCCCCATACATCATTCCGTTCTTCACATTTTTGCAAAACATTTCCCTTGATATCTAATGTTTGTACCACGCAAATTTCCTTCCTATGGTGCAAAAAGTCTTAGAACCGATTACTGCCGTATTTCCACAAATAAAGCAATTTGATTTATAGTCAAATTTCTTAACTAAACTCCGCAGAGAATTTGATGTTGAAGGAAGAGATACATCACATATTTTCGATGATGTAGTTACAGTCTTAATACTTGGTGGTCTCGTATAATTTTGCCTGCACAGTTTGTGCACTCAAACACTTGTTTTGCCTTCCAATCTCTCTTGGAGCCCATCATTTCTTATTTTGCGTGCTTCAGTAATTGCGTTCAATCCTTTCGTAACAAAAACAGTATCTCCTTCCAGATTTTTACCGCATAAAAGACAATAAATAAGATTCGTCCATTTTAAAGTACGTAAAAAATTATTGGGGTACTGCCATAGTAAATTCTTATTCTGAAATATATGGTTATGGAACTACTGATCATGGAGACAGAACATTTTTTAATTCTAACTGCTGTACAGTGAATAGCTGCTACTGACGAATAAATATTAACTCCAATAATAATTATAATGACGTAAAAATGCAATTTTACAACTCTTATTAATTAATAAAACATGGAGGAATATCCAAAATTTCAACATTTAAGTCTTATTTAAAAATACATACAAACATGATAGCAAAAGTACTACATATGTTGAGTGATTACTTACCAAAAATAGTCCTCATGAGCACAAAAGGTGTGAAAATAAATTAGCACAACACTGGTACTAATGACAAAAACTATACGAAACCCTCCGTTACATCGACACATTGGACTCCACACGACAGCTGGTTTGTGTTCCAGGGTAGGCGGGAAGGGCTTCAGTGAGCAGATGGCGCCGCAGCTGGGTGCGCCAGTGTGGTCCTGATAAGGGCAGGGGCCCGCTTCTTCTTCAAACATGTTCCCCGTTCTATCCCCTAACTGCAGTAATATACATACATATATATATACCGTTGTAAAGCTAAAGAATTGTTATACAACTTTCATATAAAGTGTTTCGTCAAATGATTATAAATAGACATGTTACAGTAAAAAAAAACATAAAAAACACTGCATAAAAAATTAAGATTTTTCATATTTCATCACATTTCTATTAAAGTATTAACATTAGCTGGAAAAGTATGGATGGTTTTTTTCCTAGTAAATAGCTCACGGAATAAAACCGTAAAATAGTTTTTAGGCTAGGATAGATATCAACAGAGAGATGAACGGTAATACAAAAGCTTGCAAATAGGATGTTCAAGGAGGGGTAGGGGAGAAAGCACCAGGGGCAGGAGTGGGGATCTTTGGTCAAATATACCTCTAGTTGGGTACAGACATCTGCTAGAATTTTAACTTGTCACTAATTGTTCCCGATATTCGATGTTGTTCCCTTAATTTCCTGGGCTGAGAGCCCTGCAGAGGATTTCTGAGGTGTTGTGGTCCGATAGAAAAAGTAATCTAGGAGTAAACATGTTTGCGGTCTTATCACGTTCTCATAAGAAACTGCAAATTTTTCTGTTGCTGTTGTATGCAACAGCATACATTTACAGCATGTATGTTAATGCTTTGGAACGGATTTCAATCAAATCAACAGTAACCCTTAACAGGTAAATATATATTGCAATGGTTAAGTCTAGCAACGTAAATGAAACTTTAGAGGGTAAGAGATATGAGTGGCGCTTAATAACCTTGGTCTTTAGCTCAGTTTGGAGATTGTGCGAGATGAGAATTGATCAGCAATGGAAGGGGAGACAGGGTGCCTCGGACAGCCTTCTAGCCAATGGCAATGTCGATCATGCTTCTGGGCGTGGTCCTACCAAGAAGCGAGTCTGGATCGCCATGGTGGGAGGCGAGTTATTTGACAATCGAACCAAGGTAGCCCCGCCCGAAAAAAACTTGAAACCATCAATAAATAGTTCTCTACATTAATAATTCAAACTATTCCCGTGATTAACTTAGTATCGACACATACGCCATTGTTGATCAACCCAGCCTGATTGAAATACCATTTTACATATCATGTTTGACCCAAAAAATGTTAAGCAGTTTAAGATATTTCGAGACTGGGACATTTAAAAGTTTTAAAAATTATGTTAAATATATAAATGATTTTCATAATTCCGTAATTTTATCTACATAAAGTTGCGATACCTGGTAAAGTTTTGATTACTTGGATACTATATTTGGTAATAAATGATCGTTAGCTTAGTTAATATCTGTTGACCAGAATGTTATCACTACTCCTAAAGTGATGAAAAAACTAAAGTAATTCAAAAATTTGTTAGGAATTGCCGCATTATTTGCAAATTCCGAGTTTCAATTAGAACGTTTAATGGTGAATATTTATAAGCGTGTAAATAGAATCTTTGTCAGCAATAATAAGAGGTAATTTAAGAAAAATATACATTATAAAATATGTTAGGAGATTTATCGGATTATTGTAAAATAATATTAAGAAGCTGTGTATCGTAAACCTGTTTACTTTACATAGGAAACCAGATTATCTAACTCTCGCATTGAAAATCGTACACAATACAGTGAAATATTCGGTGCAGAGGAAAACATTAAGTGCATTAAATATATTGTTACAAAAAGAAGTTGATAGCTACTGAATGTAATATTTTTTCATATTTTCTATCTACGACTGTCTAAAGATAAAAGGTAAGTTTTCGTACCAGTGTATTAAAATACATCAAAACAGCATATTTCAGTTTACTTTCCATTATGTCGTGACAGCTCTGGAATGGTTTCAATTTTTTTTTTCAAACTGTTATATGGTAATTGTGAATTATATTGACAAAAAATTTGCACTATAGTTAATTTTGTAAAAATTATAGCGCTGTGAGGGCCTACAAAGTAAACAGTATGTTCACAGCTAAAATTACATGTATTAAAATATCAATCATAATAGTATCATCTACTGTTGTGATTACAACTGCTATTCTCTTTAGATGCTGTAATTAATATTGCAAGATTGCTTACAAACATTTTATTCAATAGACGAAAATGACGCCTGCTATAAATTGGCTCTAAGTCCTCTTTACTATACAAATTTATTTTAAAAAATATGCATTTAAAATGTTTATTTATCGCATATCCGTATATTGTAATGAATTCAAAATTATGTGAACGTTTTGGATGGATTAATTTTATACAGTTTGAAAAGACTGTCGTGGTTTCTCGCTTTTAATTTGCATTGTGCAACATACACTGCTTGACACCAATGGTTGTCATTATATGCTACCATGCGAGTTTGGTTCCAATCGGTGGCTCAAGTTGCTGCTCGGGCTGCGTTGAGTTTCTAAGGCAACAGCCATGGCAAATGCGTAATGCGAACAGAATGAAAATGTGACTCTGTTTAACGATTAAGAAATAACTTTGGGGTATGCAAAAACAAGACTGATCCTCAACAATTAAATACCAGTAAATGTAACCAGGAAAAGTTATTATACACTAGGGCATTTTAGGTGGACATAGTTTGTATGATCGACCAGAAACACATTTCTGGCCAGGATGGCGTCCAATGCAGATTGTTTTAGGTCCTACGCAGAACAGCACCACATTGTATACAGGTCCTTCGATTAACAACCAAGAAACACAGTCCTCTCTTATACCTGAGAATGCAAGTTTTTATTTCATGGTAAAGAGCTCATGGTCCTCTGACTATACACAGATCCACATCACATTGTGTAAAGGTCCTTCGATTAACAACCAAGAAACACAGTCCTCTCTTATACCTGATAATGCAAGTTTTTATTTAATGGTAAAGAGCTCATGGTCCTGTGACTATACACAGATCCACGTCAAATTGTGTAAAGATCCTTCAATTAACAACCAAGAAACACAGTCTTCTCTTACACCTGAGAATGCAAGTTTGTATTTAATGGTAAATAACTCATGGCCCTCTGACTATACACAAATCCACGTCAAATTGTGCAAAAAAAAAATAAAAATGGCAAAGTAGCAGAGTTGGTAGAACGTCAACTAAAGAAACAAGAGAATGTGTTGCGTTTTGGGGTGGCGGTTCGATACCAACCACTTCCAATATTTCCTTGTACTGATTTTCTACTATTTGTATTTGTGGATTTAATTTAACTGAAGAGATTAGTAATTTTATTTTCTACTGAGTCCGGATGGAGCAGTTTCAACTGACAATCAGAAAAAAATATCTGATTCCAATTTAGAGTGTAGAAATACACTGTAACGGAATTTATATTTCGGCAGCTACTTTGCTGTTGGATTGAACTCGATACTTCATGGTATTCCAGCAGTTTAAAAATTAGGGCCTCAATTCCTTAGACCTATCCCCAAGAAATACAGTCTTCACTTATACCTAAGAATGCGGTCAGATGTGTAATGCTAAAACCTCGAAGTCCTCAAGACACTATCTACAAGAGAGTGTGTAATTGTATAAACGCACTTAGACTGATCGGCAAGAAACAGAGCCCTCGAATGCGGTTAAAAATCCCAGCATGTGTTCTGTAGCTGCATAAGTATTAGATTATATACAAAAAGTGCATAACACTCTTAACGTCCTACAACTGATAGTCAAGAAATAATGTCCTCGCATTTAGCAAAAAATGGAGAGTTTGTGTGTAATGTCCTCGGTCTGATATGTCCTCTGATTGGTTTGACTAAAAGGATGTCCTCTGAGCAGAATTTATGGTATCGGTACGTACTGACTACGATACAACCACTTGTTGACAAAGACCTCTGATAGGGACCTATGTACGTATACGTGTGTGTGTGTTCCAATACCTCCTTACTCGGTTCGTGTCTCGGGTTGTCACAGTGTGTGTGACCTATAACTGTAAGTATTTGTGACAAAAATGAATTGCTCGATGTGCTCGTTACTAGCCATTTTTATAACTATTCTTTCCTTCTGTGCACTCTATCGGGCGAAACTCGGCCGGGGAGAGCAAGTAGCTGTCTGTAGGGACCTGGGTTCGAGACTTGTCACTATGGGTAAACACAACAACGCAGTTATCATAGTTGAATGGCTGAACATATAATGCTTGACGGAAACCGTCTAAGTGCATACATTAACGGCTCGGGAAGGGTCGACTGCTTGTAATTTCAAAGGCACTCTAGTGGACGAAGTGAGAAAGCATGCAGAGAAATGCATTAGACTATCTCTAATTACATGTGTGTGCATGTGTGTGTGTGATGGGCTTGGTACATGAGTGCAGGTCGGGGATTAACTGTCTGTAATTACTAACACTGTTGTAGACAAAATTACAGATTTTATGTCGACTTGTATTATTATTATTATTACTCACTACATGAATCGAACCTGCGATACCTCGAGGTTGGTTCAGATTACATGCATTGTTTCCTTTCAATAATGGTAAGCACGTTGAAAGGGGGTGGTGGTGGTGATGCAGTACTTGGATGGTATCTACCATGCACAGAAAGGTGGGACCGATCATTGCGGCCTCCGTTTCCAGCGAGGTTGCGTCGTCGACAACGAGATGTGCTCGCGGCCTATGGGTATCCAATGCTACACCAGTTAATGTAGGGGATAATTTGTTTCATTATAATCATAATTATAAGAAGAAACTTATAATTATAAGGAGGAGGGTCAGTGATGGCGGGGTCTTCATCGTGGTCGGATGCCGAGGACATTTGTGAGTGGGTGCCCTTTTGGTGGTCAGTCACATCATGGTCACAGCGATACATGTGTGTGAGTAGCTTTATAGTTGTTTCTGACCCACCTGGCATCATGCACAGAACACAGGGACACGGATATGTATATTAAGGTCTCGTCACAAAGAAATCCGAATATTTGTTCCTCGTGGAAAATTCCAGAATATTTGGTAAGGTATTGGCAGCTATTTTTGCAGCCAGGTTACATTTCACGATTAAACCGACGGTGGTGATCATTTTGGCAGTAAGTGAAAAGAAACAATTTTTTTTGCACCGAGTGGTTGCATTTATTGGCACTGACAGCATGCTGGAGGAGGCGGTTTATGTGCATGCACGTAATCATTCGAGATGTTTCTGGCTGCCACAGTCGATGTCAATAGAAATAAAAAAAATCCCATTGGCTGGCAACATGGCAGCTGCCAACACTTCGGAAATTACAGCAACCAATGATTATATGTAAGCAAAGGTCGTACTTGACCTGAGGCTGGCAGAGTGTCTTGGAATGGGGTCTCCACACTGAATGTGTGAGCAGGATATGCATACTTTCGGTAGGAAGGGAAACACAAAAAAAATGCTACCAATATCGGCTGGGAGCACCCAGAGACCATCGACCATTATGATAGAACAGGGAGTGCTATCAGGGTGACCCCACACCTACAATTGATGCCTGTGTTATGAATTTGACACATATAACTTAAACAGTTCGCAAATTATGGCCAACTATGCTTTTAGGTTTTCATATGCCATACTTGACTGCAACCCCCTTCTCATAGTGGGGGTTTATGTCTATGTTATGAATTTGACAACTATAACTAAAACGGTTCGGAAATTGGAGCCAACTATGCTTATAAGTTGACATAGGACATACTTAATCATGCAACACTCGTTATAGTCATGATGTCTAATTTATGAATTTGGTAACTATAACTTAAATGGTTCGGAAATTACAGTAATCTATGCTTATAAGCATGCTTAAGTCATTTTTGACATTCTGTCCTTTTTCTTGTCTGGAGTGATGTATATGTTATGAATTTGGCAACAATAACTCAAATGGTTCGGAAATTACGGCCAACTCTACTTACAAGTTAACATAGGGCATACTTGGCCCCGCGACCCTTCTCCTAGTCGGAGTGGATGGGTATTATATGAATTCGACAGCTATAACTCTATGGTTCAGAAATTACAACCAACTATGTTTACAAGTGTTATGCACACACTCAGTCTTCAGGAGGGGGCAGTGTTATAAGAGATCTGAAAATGAATGTTAGCGACGACTTGATGGCCGCTGCTGCAGCTGGCCACAAAAATGGCCAAAATCCTCAGCTGGCTGCCAATTGTCCTACGTAGACATATGTAACTGATACCAAGATGGCCGCCCGGAATAATTTCTCAATTTGACAGGAATTTCTCAGTTTCCGACTGATTCAGCCGCATTGTGCAAAACTCATCCACAATGAGCTAACAGCCCAGAGGTTTGGGCAAAGGCACTGAATGCCAAGATGACCGACCGCCATTCGTCGGGAGGAAAATTTGGGAATTGTTGCGGTGAAAAGAGAAAAAATGACGGTTTTTACTCAAAATCGGCCATCTTGGATGGGAAAAAGAAAAAAGGGAAATTCGACGGTAACCTTAAGCATTACATCCCGACCCTGTACCCTGGTGCGTCAGAACCCCCATTTTTATACTACTCAATATTTATTTTAAGTCAACTGTGCAGCCTGGTCACTCAAGTGTTATATGTCTTGTTCCAGCGTTGTGTATGTAAACTACAGTGTCGGTGAGAGTGAGAAATATAAAAAAGAGCATTGCAACTGTATAATATTTCATATTGGCTATCCCAACGAGGAGGCCTTGTGTGTGTTCTTCACAACACCCTACACGCTATATTTCACATTGACCCCCTTACGTGGGGCGAACATTAAATGCAAATTCTACACCATACATAACAATAACTTCACATTATTTCAGAACTATAAGTAAGTTCTCTGCAAATGACATGTTCATCAACGGACTCGTTCAAAGAGTAATCTTGTATTCTTTTTTTTTTGTGATTTTTGTTTGTGTCTTGATGTAGGCCTAAGTGTTTCTTAGTTGACTGGCAAACGCGATGTTCGAAAAGGTGTGTTACAGACCTCTATGTGATTCTAGTTTGAAATTCAACGCACATTCGTAAACTTATGTCATCGCCTGCATGTATGCCTTACATGGGTTAGGCAGTGTCGCAGATAAGATATAAATGTTTTTAATGTTAGTCTATTATTTGGTTTCGTGATGTTTGCCAAGCTTTTCCGAGACAAAAGTGTTTAACTGTATGTTAAATTTGGTTTTTAAAATTTTATTGGGAATTCATTAAGTGTTGTTACACTATTAATTTAAATGTCAATACACCAACTTACTTGGTGTTGAATATCGGCCGCATATAATGTTCGCAACTAAAGACTGTTCACGATAAATTGCGCATTCTTGAAATCAACCTTAGAGAAAACTCACTGTCCCAACCCCACCGAGTGGCATGCGCCCAGTATAGTTGATAATAATGAATGGAAAATAGTTTAATATCTTAACGTGGAATAAGAAGTGCGAGCTGACAATTTGTGATAGCTTAAATTATTTTTTTTTTTTTTTTTTTTTTTTTTTTTTTTTTTTTTTTTTTTCATCGAATTGACCACATTTGTGACATATTTACTTTTCTAATAATTCCACAGTTTCAGCTGACCGACGCATGAATAAAGTGATGACGCCCATGACAATGTAAATTTTACATAAGGCGAAAATATACGTAAAGTGCATACAAGTAGATCTCAAGCAGGGCTTTCAAAAGTGCTCATTTTACCGTGAACAGCCTATAGTATACTGACTTAATGATAGTATGTTTAAACCAACAAGTTAAATTTGTCGATATGTAACTAATGGTTGTTATTTTTAGAATTTTCACAAAATGTACCTTTATTGTTTTGCACAAATCCCCCCCCCCCCCCCCCTTCTTAAAATCTCACGCTTCGCCACTGAGAGTAAATATTGTACACATCTGCTAAGTTTTACACTTGGATGCTTTAAAGAAAGAGAAAGCGAGCGAAATAATTTAAGTTATCACAAACGGTTACCTAACCCTTTTTGCTAGACGTTACCATATTTACTGGATACATGTCAAGTCACTCATTGCGCCCATTAAAATAAACGTAGGTAGGAGCAGTGCCTTTCTTCTAAGGTTGATTTCAAAAGTGTTCACTTTATCGTGAACAGCCTTTAGTTTACATTATGCTGTCAATGACGACCTCACAAAATATTTTATAACGTGAGAATTTCGAAGGAAATCTTTTTAAAAAATGTGAGTCAACTTCTCATAAAATGTGACGGCAATATCTTCCTGTATCTCGCTGGCTCCCTTAAACTGTTTTCTTTAATGGAATGTTTTCTTTCCTGTATCTCGCAGTTAATGTAGTCGACGTGCAATGTGGAGAGAACAAACCTTCGCCTAACAAGGTCGTCACATAACGTAACCGAAAAAAAATTGCAGAATCTTGCTTGGTTTAAATTATATCTGGTTGAAAGTGATAAACGTGTCCAATCTTTTCGTTAAGCAATTACACTTAGGAACTCGACACCGTCTGAAACGTTTGCTAAAATATAACGCTTGAGATTAGTAATCTGCAATGCGAGGGCGGAATTGCACTTAATGCTCATGTGTCACACGTATGCATATCTTAACTGTCATCCGCGTAAAGATAACAAGCTTCGCATGATTTGAAACAACGTGGATTAACGGCGCGCGGCTGGAATTCTCAATATAAGCTGCTTTTCCACTAAGAATTATGTGGTTGTGGCCTCTGATCTGTGGTGTGCCGGGTTCTGTTTCCAGTGTGTGCCGCGGTTTCTGGTTGGTGGTCCGGCTCATTTACAAACTGCGGAAGTTGAAGATAAACCACAGCAGAATGTTCACTATAGGCTATTGATGCTAAAGTGAGCACTTTTGAAAGTCCTCTCATTTGAAATATGACAAAAAATACATTATATTTTAATATTAAACATTAAATTCCGAGTGCAGTGGTATCTGCACCTGTGTTTATTACGTTCATGGCAATATTTATTGGAAAAGGTGATAAATGGATAAATAAAATGGCTAAAATAATAAAAGTAACTAGGGCCTCAAAAGTGCTCACTTTACCGTGAACAGCCTATATCTAGTCGCCCCGGGCACGGCACGGTTCACGTTACCACGACTTTACCTGGAGCACAGAATGGGCGAATACACAGAAGTGGAGAGTGGAGTGATATGGGCGGCTCTAAACCTCGATGTCTTTGGTGCCGGTGAGGGTGAAGTGAGGTGAGTATGGAGAAAAGCCGAAATGACTCTTCCTGCTCAACCTCATCCTCAGGAGTCCGAGACTGGCTCCCGCATGTAATGTCTCAACGCCTTCACGCGAATGGTCAGCTGCAATAATTCGATAACTCGGTGATTGGCTGGGCGGTGACCGCACAATGTATTAATGGCGTAATACGATTGGTTCAACGTCAATAAGACGCCATATAACTTGCACACTCGTATATTATAAGCAGTAGGGAGGTTAGCTGAGAGGCTTAGTTTGACAGCAGGTCCCGTGAAAGGTGGATCGTATCGGTTAGCTTCTGCATCTTCGCATGTAAGTATTATTCCGCATCTGCGATGTCTTCGGGCACCCCAGAGCTAATGGTAGCTACGGCAGTGCCATCAACTTCTTCGGGAGTGGTACCTAGAACATCATTGCTGGAGTTACTTGCTTCTTTAGCTCCAGCACCTGCAACTCCAACATGTTGGCCCGTGTCTTTGCCAGTACCACTTCGTCCCCACCAGTGTCTTTGTGGTAAGGTATTTGCTTTCGACCATAAAGTACGGCAACGTGAGTGATTCAACTGTGTCAAGTCTCCCTGGTGTATGTCATATTTGTATGGCATGTGCGGGAAGCAGTTCAGTCGTACCGATAGTTTACGTAAACATGCAAAGACCTGTAATGGTGCTGTGCAGTTCTCGTTCAGTACCTCGAAACCGGGTTTGCTGCAAGAATGTCTCTTGTTTTGATTTTCAATGTCATTCAAGGTCATGGGGTCAAGGGAAAATTACCTACACACACTATGGCGGTAGTAGTCAGTAACATAATATGTTTGTTGAATTTTCTGAATGTTTTTTTCTCGAGTTTTTGCTTTCAAAGTTATTCCAGTCGTAGTCTGTAATTTCATATGCTTGCTGACTCGAGTTTTTGTTTTCCAGGTCACGGGGTCATGGTCGAGTTCACTGGCTCCCAAGACTTATTGTATTTTATGTATTTTTCTCTAGTTTTTGTTTTAAAGGTCATTCAAGGCGATGGGGTCACGGTCACCTGCATCAAATATGGCTGATATGATGGCTGAAAGCACCAAAATGCCTGACTGGGTATGGGCGAGGGGTTGGAGGTTTACCGGTTAATTTGTTTGGTTAGAGGGATTAACGTGGTGTCTCAGATGTTTTAACTTTTTAAATCAATTTTTTTAAATAATTTTTAAATAATAAAAAATTTCAGATTTGTTTAATTATTAGGACTTTTTTGGATTTTTTTGAACTTTTTGGGTCGAAGGTCAAGGTCAAAGCTAATGGTTCCTGCTTTCCTGGCTCGAGGTCGCTTATCCGTGTCATCTGAGCCGCTAATCCCAGTCACCTGCTCCGGGAAAAATTGAAAATTTCAGGGGCTCCTTTTTATAAAATGGGAAAAAGGGAAATTTTTATGGTAAAAAAGGGAACTTTGTACTGAAAAGAGGGCATTTTTAGGTAAATTTTGTCGATTTTGAAGGAAAAATGGAAATTTTAAGGTAAAAAAAGGAAAAAGGATGGCGGATGGATGACGCCACAACAAGGCCCCATCCCAGCCTGGCTCTGGTTCCGATGCCAGAAGCAGATGTGCCCAACTTCCCCAAATCCTGCTACTTACAAGGTAATATTTATTTTACAATGTAATTAAAGAATTTAAAAAACGGCTTGAAGGGACAAGTAACTAGGATTTTAAAAGTGTGCACTTTACCGTCAACAGCCTACATCGTCAGGGGTTATGAACGTTTGATGCTTGCTTATTGGGAAGTATAGATAAATAATCAAAATTGGTTATTTTTTGCAACTGTCCATGACTGGCCGTTTTAGTGTGAAACGCATACATATCTTTCTGCAGCGGTGACAAAGTTCCAGGAGTGGAGGCGGTACCAGCGATTCCTGTAAGAATTTACGCACTTGACTGTGGACAGAAAAAAATAACAGATGGCTTCCGTACTGTGAGCTTGTTGATATAAGGTATGTGCTGTTTATAGTAACTGTTTGAAATGTCTTTCACCGTCCTCTGTGCAGTGGATACAGTTAAGTTCAAATTAGAATAAAATCATAGCAGAGATTTGAGGGTGGGAAGGTAGGGGAGGCATTGTAGGGGAGGACTCTCCCGAACGCTCGCCGCTGGAGGGAGGGAAACCACGGGAAACTGTTGTCGTTCTACAGACCAAACTGATAACATCGCTCTTTAGTACTGCGCTGTTAAATACCGCACTGAGCGGCTTACGTTTTCTCGACAGGTAATACGCATGCTCAGAGCCGTTCTCGCCCAACTGTTATCTGCCGCTGTGTGCCATTCTGTGGCATAATTAGTGTTTTTCTAAGGTTTTTTGTCTGCCCTTATTCGGGCAAAGTTTTTTTTGTTGGCAAAGTCTTTTTGTCCTTGATTTTTTTATGTCAATTTTCGCTTGGCAAACTTTTTATTTCATGCTCAAACTTAAACTTGAAAATTATATGAAACTACCTGATCCCGACAAAGGTTGTTCCACCTCTTTTTTTATATTTAAAAACCATAAACCATAATGAATATTTATATAACGCCATCTGCTATATTTATATTGTATATGCCAAATTTAAAACATGAAGTGTATATGTCATGGGTAGTGTGTGTGTGTGTGATAGTAAATTAGGCGTAAATGTCATGTGTATTGTGTTTTGTAAAGATAATTGTTTTTACATATAAAAGTATTATATTTTACATGTTATAATTGAATTGACATAATAAATCTGTAATTAAACATTTAACACCACTTATTAAATAATTATTCATACGTTTTTGTTGCACAATGACAAAACTCATGTGTAATTATTCGATACGCATAGAAGTTCAGTTTTTTCAGTTTCAGCACATGTTGTCAGATTTCTTTGTTTATAATTGAAATGATATCCATTCCTCTCCTACCCAGAATATAAGTGGATATTGTAAAGCGTCGTATGATCGATGTGTGTGTTGTATGGTTTGAACTGTGTTGTTTCTGCGTATAAATGTCTATTAGAATCTGTTTGGCGTGCACGCCCTTCTCTTATGATTGTGCTGTGTGCTTCTCGATTTTGTGTTCGTTACCTCTTCAGTTTGTGCAGCGCGTGTTCACGTTCTATTTTGTCTTCTCAATACGTCTTCTCTATTACGTTAGGTACGTTGACCTATGTTTGACCGTGGTATCACTGGCATTTTTCTCTTTTAGATCAACAAACATTTCCTGCAAGTATGAGCAAAATGGGTCCGTAAATATAGAAGTTAGACTCCCGCGCCATCTGTCGGAACCTTACCTACCGAATGCAAAGTACAATAAAACAATTTCTTTTGGATCAACGAAAATTTCCTGCAAGTATGAGCAAAATCGGCCCATAAATATAGAAGTTAGACTCCAGCACCACCTATCGGAATGAAACATAACTAAAACCCTTACTCGCCATCTCAATAACATATGGTGTGAATGTGGTTTCAATAGATAAACAAATATTCCCTGCAAGTATCAGCAAAATCGGCCTATCAATATACAAAGTTAAACTCCAGCGCCACCTAGTGGAATGAAACATAACTAAAAATCTTACTCGCCATCTCAATAACTTAATGTGAATTTGGTCTCAATTGGTGCAGTGGTTTGTCAGTAATGATGCGGTTTAGTCAAGCACAATGGATTTTATAAATATAAAGATAAGGGCTATTAAATATTTATTTTTTCGTAACTTTTATAAATTTTTAAAGAATAATGTGTTTATTTATGTGCTTTACTGTTTCATAAAAATAGTTCTTTTAAGTTCTCTTCTAGTGCAAAATAACTGCGTGTTGTCAATTTGATAGTTATATGTTTTCAAAATGTGTGTTATTTTTCTCATTTTTTTGTGTTTTGTTCAATCTGTTAAGCAGGCCTGCCTAGTAGGTCTATTATAATTCGTTATTCATTTTCATTAACGTAATTATTATCTACTGTTAGGTCTGGAAATGAAAATTCATGAACCAATAATTAGTGAAAAAACCTAGGATAAAAGTTAAATATTACTGGTAAGTCTGCTTGTAACTGTGACCACGAGTAATGGTTCCTCTGTCGAACCACTACTCTGTGGATTCATCTTTTCCTGTGCGTTGTTCTATGGTGCTGAAGTGCCCTTCTCCCCTTCACGAAAGAATAGTCATGTTGTTGACTCTGCTTTCCATAAGCTCTGCTGATGGTGACGAAACGTCTAGTACCTCCGCTGTGCGGTCCAACGCGTTGGCCAACTTTCCAGCCATGCTGTGTTAAGATAACTTCACGAACAGTCTCCGCGCGTTACAAATTGCCATGTAACTGATAGGACTCCAGTTTGATGGCCACTGGCGCCGACTCCATGAGGCTAGGGGGGAAGGAGCGACCCCCTCCCCCCCCCCCCATATTTTCGTTTATGGGGCTGAGCATCCCCAATATTTTCGGCTATGAGCAGAGCCCAATCAATATTTTCTTCATATAAATCCTTACTAAAAGTACTAATTAGTTAAAATAGATGAAAATATCTTATAAACCAAGCTGTCGAATGTTCGCCCAAGCCAATGTCAAGCACGCGAACGCGGATCCATTGTTGTCAATGGCGATGGAGCACATGCGGTCGAGTGGAGTGTCTGCTGTATCGTTACTCTTTGACTCCCACCAGTGCATCGGGTGCATGTGTGGCCGCGGCCGTACGTCGTGTCTGCTGTGTGGTTACTCTTTGATCCACCTACTTCCAGTGAGCTACAAAATCGCTGCTCGCAAGGCGTGATTCATTTGCTGCTTGCATCAAGTATTTAGTACTGAGTTGTTATTAGCACTAATAGTGTTTAACATAAGTGAAAAGAGTTTTAAATATCTGCTTTAAACTTAGTTAAATAGTATATTAATATAATAGTTTTTCGAAGTGTATTTATAGTGATGATGGGTGTTAGATAAACATATAATACTGTTACCCATTACCATTATTGAGACAGATAATAAAACAGTTCGGAATGGATAAATTTGTTTACAAAAAGCCACCGAGAATGTGACATCATTGCCAGATATGGAAGCCTCTTCTCATATTCCTTCACTAGCTCTATCAGCGAGTTCAGCTTCGGCATCGTCACAATCACAGACGTCTGTTGCGAGCTGCGACAAGTTACCTGGTAAGAGTAAAGTTAGAATTTTTCAGAAATGATGTACGACTCCGTTTAGCTGGGTAGAATGGGATGATTCTAGCGACAAGGTATCTTGTAAAACTTTTAGTACTGAGAAGGATGATACTTTTATTTCTGTGGGTTTTTCTAATTGGAAAAGGGCGCTCGAAAAATTCAGGTCGCATGAGAAAACAGAAACCTATAAAGAATTTTTAATGAAGTTAGCATCTTCCTCCAAACAAAGTGTTGCAATACAATTAAACGATCAGTTAAACAAAGATATGGAGAATGCTCGCTCAGCTATAATGGCTATTTTTAAAACATTGAGGTTCCTTTGTTGGCAAGGATTATATATCCGGGCCCATGAAGACGTAAGTTCAAATTTCATTCAATTGCTAGAATTATGAAAAGAAGACGTGCCTGACTTACAAGAATGGATGGGACGTTCAAGTTACAAGTGGTTATCGCATGGCATTCAAAACGAGAATATTGATATCTTAGGAAAATCGGTTTTGCGCTCAGTAGTATGTGAAATGGAAAAGAGGGAACTCTTCGCCATTATGGTTGACAAGATTTGTGCCATCTCAATACATGAACAAGTAACCTTCTGCATTCAAAGTGTAGATGCAAATTTAACTTTAAGCGAGGACTTTGTGGGACTGTATGAAACTCCAAACACAGAGAGAAAAACACTTTTTGGTGCCGTGAAGGACATTCTTGCGCGTTTGGACCTAAACATAGAGAATTTGCTGGGACAATGCTATGACGGCGCCTCTATAAGCGGAAAGTTTAAAGGACTGCAGGAGTTTGTTGCAGATATGCAGCCGAAGGCCATTTATGTGCATTGTGCTGCGCATAGTTTGAACTTTGCGGTTTAAGACTGCCTGCGTCCCCTGCCCTGTATGAGAGACATTAATTTAGCTAAAGATTTGACAAACACAGTAAGGGAATCCCCGAAAAGAGTACAACTCTTCAAAAATATCAGAGAAGATGAAAAAATTGGTCTTCGTCCACTCTGCCCTACTAGGTGGACAATGAGAGCCTCCAGTATCCAACAAGTGTTAATAAACTATGAAAGACCTGATGAATTTTTTTAACATATTCAGAAGAATATTCTTCTGATGCAGCCTCAAAGTGTGCTGGATACCTTGAAACAATGCGGCACTTTAGGAAATTTTTCTTTTCGAACCTCTACTGCCATAGCATGTGATGTACTGTATTAATAGTATGTAAGGTTTCAACTGTTTCGAATTTCTCCTACATTCTAAAAGAGAATTATCTTTTTAATGGTTCCACCAACTCAGTGCTGAAACTACGCTATGTGTTATAATTATATGTATTTTTCTTTAGAAAACAGTTTAACGTGCGCCAAATCAATGTCGTACGAAAAGAAAATACACTTCAGACGTGTTCAGATGAGTACTTTGACGTCGCATGAATTAAAAGTACCAATTCGGAGACTGCAAACATAGTGAAAAACGGTGCTTTGGACTGCTGTGTATCAGTATGAAAGTGTATGTATATAAAATCATCGGATTATTTTTTTTCACACACGCCCAAAAAATATTTCCACAACATTAAGCTCCCCCCCCCCCCCCAAATAAGTTTCACAGGTAGGCGCCAGTGCTGATGGCGGTGAATCCGGCTCGCGGCAACACCTAGTTAAGCAGGAAACCCTGCGTGTTACAAAAATGTCCCATTTTGACTACAGTTATTATAAGAAGCATGTAATTTATTCTCTGAATATTTGGGGTATCTTGAACCTAACGAACTCATAATTCTGCAATCTTTGTATAAAAAAAAATATTTCAAATCTTGTGTGAATAACTTCACAGAGATGTAAACAAAAAGAAACTTTTTTTTTTTTGTAAAATACTATGAGGTGTAAAACTTATACCTTTTGATATCAAATGTATTGTTCTAAAAAATATTTTTTTTAAAATTATTGTTGCCAAAAAAGACTGAAACAAAAAAAATTACTCAACCAACTGTATTACTCGGCAACAAAAAATATATGTCACGAATATTTTTTCTTAAATTATTTCATGTTTTTATTGAGTTGAAATTCATTTGCCTTGTAACCTTGCTCTTGTCCACATTGTTCTCGTTTTATTATGATGGCTGGTGATTTTTAACAGTTTGCCTTGAAGGATGACTTTCAGACTCGGCGGTAGTGTTTAACCTTGATCACAAACACATGCACAAGCACAACTATATCCACGCCTTACGTCAGTCACGTTCGGTCCAGGGAATTATGTATTGCAGGGATCATCACAATCACTGATACGTGATCCGTGTGACCGAGGGTGGCACAACTGCAGCTACTGAACTTAACAACCCGGCCCTTTCGTGCGTTGCGATGGACTCTTCCGACTCGCCCGACACCGTTTTGGACATTTGCGCGTTATTTCCTCATTTGGATTTTGCTCTTGAGCAGTATACCCTGTACGCAAGAAGATAGTACTGCCTTATCGCTGCAGCCGGAATTTTGTGTGCGTTTTGCACGTAAACGGTGGGTCCTAGGTAGTTGCAACAACCGGGCTATTATTGTAAATCGGGTCATTCTGTCAATAAACCAGTATAAAACTTTCTTGAAAACTGGCGGTATAGAAGATGTGTGCGATATAATGGTGGCAAACCGCGTAATTTTTACTATGGCGGGGTTTTAGTAAGAGTGTGCTTTCAAGATGAATATCCAAATAACAAAAACCAGTGTTCTGAAAACTGTTATTTATTTTCACTCCTTTTCCGATGTCTCACAAAAAAATTACAGTTTAAAATTTTGATTTTCAAGGGATTTTCCTTCAATATTCAGTTTAGACAGAAAGTATATATATTCCCCACATGATTTTCCATGGGGAATCATCTCACAAAGTTTGTTGGTATATTTCTGCCCCGCTATGAATGCATGCATTTAATGTATATATATATATATATATTTATATTTATATTTATATACATAGCGTAGTTGGATTACAGTCCCTTTGAGTTAAAACTCTGTAGACCAAATGTTATAAATAAATTACTTAGCGCCATTTGGCTTACGGCCATTTATTCATAAACTAAGGGGATTTAGGGGTCTTAGCTATATATGGTATTGCTTATCTGTAAATGAAGGGTTTCATTCATGTTATGTGAGACGGACAATACAACACCGTACGCCTTAATTCTTTATATCTATGTTGGACAGTGCCCACCTGAAGCATGATGCCGGAGACTGTTTCTAGTTGTACGGATGACGTCGGACGGACTCGCCCATGGCTGCGATCTTCCCCGTAGTCTGGCCGGTCGTGGAAATATGCTGCCTATATCGGTGCATTTGTTTAACGTTTCGACATAGCTGACCTCTTTCTCTGAATGTTGGAGGGAGATATAACTGCTGGCTCTTGTCTCCTTGCTTTGACGCAATCACTGGCGTCCTGGTTTTACTCTAAAGTTGTGCTGGCGGGTTCATGTGTGTTTTCCCAGTTAGGGCTCTTCTATACGATCATAACAGAGCGTACAAATTATTTATTTATTTAGTTAGTTTGGTAACCTTAGTGGAAGCCGCGTAGCTTTGATGACAGTTCTGCTGTGGTGTAGCAACATACGACATCCCAGACGCACAGAGTTTCAGGGAACATTAATTTTTTTTTTTTTTTAACTGATATAAATCTGCATTTTTAAGTTGCAAGCAATGTGTTTAACTTTTGCCACGGTTATGTGTGGCACATAACGCCTGCAGCCGAGTCTTCTCTATCCACTCTTCATGCTCGCTGCTTCTCCCGACTCCAGGCACCCGCGCAGGCCGACGTTCGAGCACTCTTTACGGTGTCATCGGGCTGCTGGGTACGACGGAGCGAACTGCCAGATTAGCTTTACTTTAGTGCATTTCCTTGCATGGTTGTTAGGCCCATATTCCACTATGAGTCCAAGGGCGGGCTGTGTGACACACAATACGTGCGCGTGAGACAATGGTGCACGGAGCGAGAGAAAATGGTCTTATCGGTAATGGACTATTTCCTTGCACTACAATTCAGTTGTAGCGGAGACTGCATGCCCTGCAGACGTAGGATCCCAAAATGTTTCAGTGATGAACTGAACTTCTAGTGTTTATGTACAATGTCGCAGAAAAAAAAAGTTGGCGATTTTCGAAAGGAAATACAAGTCTACGTTTAAAACCTTCTGCCAGAAGAGCGTCAAAATTTGTGGGATGTGGGAAAATAGACGGCAAAAGTGAATTCAGCAAGTATACTGTTAAAATATTTGTGTTCTATAACACGTAGCCTGGTTTGTATTATTATTTGTTGGCAATGTAAGCAAGGTAAATTGTATGAGCGAGTGGATAAATTATTTAGTGAATTAGATCTGATGGTCTAAGCGATTGTACCCCGCATAGCGAGACAGCTCCTTCAGTTTAAGTCATATGCGAGATGTCTGTCCGTATCTCTAACCACCCAGGGGTTGCTCATATACTTACATCACCTTCACAAAAGGAAAGTGGCAAGTGGGTGTATGAGTACTACAGTGAATTACAGGCTGCACTCACAGCAGACTGCTGCAATTTTCTGTAAATTCATGTTTGTACTTAGATTTGTATTGCAGTTAGTCATCGAAATGATAAAACCAACACAGAGTGCAACAAAAGACGAATCGTGTAAAAAGTGTTTAATGTTGAACATCCATCAACACACACAGTCACATTGAAAAACGTAGAACTGGCAAATTATAACTTACGAGTGAAAAGCTCTTAGCCATGTTATGTGCACCTTGTTCTTTCCCTGTGTTAGACTCACGTTTACCTGCTCGTTTACCCCGGAAACTTTACTGCTTAACTTACAAGATTTTTTTCTGCTACATCACGCATAATGTATAAGTACTTTCTGTATGGATGGCGATTAAATGTTCTCATAATAAAATTATCGCTATGTTCACTCTTAATTAGAATCAGTGGAATTTTAAATGATTCGGTAACTTTACTGCCGAATCTCTTCTTTTGTCGATTCTGACTGATGAAAAAGTGATAAAACAACAGATTCGGCATCAGGCAACATTAGTTCGTATATTATACTTTAAAGTACAATTTCGAGTAACGAATCTATCATATGAAAATTTCAGTTTTATTTTGTAATAAAAATTGTATTACACATCAATTACCATTTCACATAAGCTTAGCTTACATTTCCGAAGTAAGCTTTCTACTAATTGTTCTTTGATCGTGTTTTTTATGTGATTTATGTATTTTGGCAACTTCTTTCATATAGAGTATGTACGTTTGTGTATGTATTCATTCTTATTCTTCGGTTGTTGTGTGATATTTTTTTTGTAGTAGTTGTCATTTTCACTCTGTCCCTCTCCATGAAGTAACTGTAAATTTAAAAGGTTTCACTTAATTATAAACACTTATTTCTGAAAGCTATGGGCAAAATTTATCCGCAACGCAATTTAACAATAATAATTACATTGAAATCAATTCTGGTCTTCTTGTACCGTGTTCCAGTGGTTAGGATGTTAGTGTAGCGATTAATGTGTGGTCGGTTCGAGTCTCACTTGATTATTCGCTTATTTAATTTTCGTAAAACATTCTCTTAAGGTTCGGACATGTTGGAAAAACAGAATTACATTATGTACAAAATTACACAATACTTTGTTCATCTGGGTACACATTCTTCTTTACTTTTTCAATTTGTGAATTTAATTGCTTCAACTAGTAAATTTAGTTCACTGATACAATCTGTAGTTATCTACATATTCCTGTTGGAGCACTTTAAACTAATTTAATCTGTGAAATCTCACTTTCAGTCAGTGAATAGCCACTGATTACATTTTATAGAGAACGTTATTAAATGTTTCTATAGTGACAAGAAAGTTGTCAGAAATAATTCTCAGCGGTGGATATTTTTTAACATGCCCAGTAATGTAATACTTTCCTAGCGTTGGTAAATGATACAACAAAGTGGAAAGTTATTTTCGTCAAGCTTGTTACTGTAAATACAGAAAAAAAATGGCTACACGGGTATTTTCATATGCGTACAGAATATTGCATTAATTAAATTAGTTTCTTAAGTTAAAACAAGTATGTAACTCTTGCTTAAGTTTATTATAATTAAACAAATCAATAACTTAGTTTCTTTTTTTAGGAAACAAAATTGTACAAGTTAAATGGTTAACAAAATTATTGTTACGTGCTGCAGCTGGCGCCGACTCCACTACCCCGCGCCGTAATCGGAGACACACCTCGCCCTCCCCTCTTCCTAGAACGATACACTCTTGGCTGTCTCCCCCCCCCCCTCCCTTCCTTCAAGGGAATCCCGTGAATGCCGACAGCGGCGAGACTTGCTGACGTCACAGACCTCCTCTCGCCTGCTAAAGTTTTCGATACGTTCAGCGACGACGTAAGAATGTTCTGGTGAGACTGGCTGGCACCTCAGCCCTCCGTGACACATCACGCGAGTTGGGGAAGATTCTAGGTGGCGGCCTAAAACACTATATGTTCTGCCGCAACTCAGCGGCCGGCAGTCACACGGAGGCCGTCTGGCGAGTGTGCGCGAGCGAAGTAAAGTATGGACGACGATTGGAGATTGTGGGACGACAGCGAGTGAGGTGTCCGTGGCTTGAATGGACGAGAGGGTGTGAAACCGACGAGTGAAGCCTACTATGCGTGAGGGCGCTTGGAGGACTCTAGAACATTGCAACTGGCGGGACATGGACTGAACTGAAGTAGGACTGAATGGAAGTGTACTACTGATTTTATAGTAAATATTCGAACTGTCAAATATGGACGCATAAATTATAAAATATTTGAATAGGTTGATATATTGTCTATTGGGAATGATCTTTAATTATTTAATTTCATTGATTTCTTTGTCTTAATTATAAATTTTATTAATTGGTGTCAATTGTGAACAGTAAGTCATTTCAATTTATTGTGAAAATTTAAGTTCAGAGAATGTTGCTGTAGTGATTGTAAATAAAATAAGGAAATTATAATTAATTGTTTTATTTGATTAAGACCTCCATCCCTTAACGAACTTGGTATAGCCCACTTAATTTCTAGAGAGAGAAATTGTAGCATTATAAATGACAGCTAAATAAAATCGCAACATATTTAATTACCCATGCTCCACAAAAGTGAGTTGCTCATAAATCAACTCTACATATTTTTTTGCTGAAATCGTTGTATGACAAAGTTGCAGGACCGTAAGAAACCACTATTTTTGATGCATTGAATTCATTAAAATATGGCTAATATTTTGCATGAAATATAAAATAAAACTAATATATTATTTTCAAGTGCAAAACTAATGAAAAACTACCAACTACGGTCTCGCACTTACTAGACCCAAATAATACAGCGTCGTGTTATGTTGAGAGCTGTCGTGAAGATGACGTATCAGGAAAAATATATTTCAGGTAACCACATTTGTCAAACAAAGCTCATACCAGAAAACATAAAATATGAATCTTAAAAGTACAATGGGTATTTTTTTCTTGATTTTTGTGCAGCCCTGTTAAAGCGGCTTTCAATGGTCTGCAAGTGGTATATGAAATACCCCAGGAAATCAACGAGGAGCAACACGGTATTAATTTTGTGCTCTGTTAATTTACAACGAAATATTTTGTAATAAAGAACTATTCTTACATATGATATGTGTTATGGTAATACAGTCAATACTGAAAGTTAAATATTCTAAAATAGTTCAAGATAAATAACCTACTAATAAATGAAATAGCTAAGTTATACTTCTTAAAACACGTGTCTTCGCAAAGTTGTAATTTTTACAAAGTTGCTACGTAAATATTCATAATTCACGAATTATTATGTACAGTTCACGAGATACTGTAGTTTAATTTCCAGTGGCAATGATCCAGACACTACCTCAAATAGTCCAGTGATACCACTTTCAGACACTTGGGAGGAGTGTGCTTTTCAAGAACCCGGTAGCAGTGCGCAACCACATTCACTGTAAGTATTTTATCAACATTCTTATGCACCAGTGCTATTCCTTTACCTTCATGACAGACTCATAAATAACGTAGGCCTATAATACTTTTAAAGACATGTATTTTCCCCACTGTGGCAAACGTAGTAAGTTGTTTTGGAACATTGTTTCACCGATGCGACGCGACGTAGAGGAAAGAACTCAAGGTTATCGAACACATTGTTATGTGAGTTGAAAATTATAATAACTTCATCTGTATATTTAATCTTTTATGCTAAACCTAACCGTATTTTTTTTTTTTACTTATTTAGGCATATGCATGTTATACAGAATGTAATGCGCATTATTCATTGTTATGCGATGATTTAATATTAATTTTCCAGTACGGAGATACCATTACCATTGATAGTCATCTAGATATGTCCTCAAACAGTCGATTGCGGAGGAAAAAATATAAATCACCCATTTACAAAACAAAACAAACAAAAAAAACACGAAGAACATGCCCTGAAAGTTACAAAAATTTCAAGAAGTGAAATATGTAATGTGGCTATACTACAAATGCCAGACAGAATACGATTTGGACCAGTTAATAGGTATATTTGTACCAGTTTGACCTTGGCGGATGTAAAATAACCGAACATACATTCATTACAACCAATTTAAAAATGTGAATAATTCAAAGAGAGATAAAATACAAATAAATATAAATGCCTTTTTAAGGTTCGACATCTTCAGACGTAACAAATGTAGGTAAATGTTCCAACGATGATACGGAAGATGCCACATCACAGAAACCGTACTGGACTCCAACCATACTTACTTTATCGTAGCCTGTAGTTGACAGATTACAGTCGCTATGACAATGCTGCCACGTGTTTTACCAATTCCTGACGAGTCACAACATGATGTAACCTTTGTTTTATCACCTGAGATACTATTTCCACCTCTCGGAAAATTTCCAACTTTTAAATTGCATTCTGGGTGGGTTTTCCTCTTAACGAGTGATTTCTATACACGCGCGTGCACACACACACGTAATGACGCAAGGATGTGTTCTTATCGCTAGCTTCGTTCAACTAGTGTCTGGCGGTTATTAACATGTACCATAAAAAAAACACGTACACGGATGATTATTTACAATTACTTTAACGTAGTCACAATATATTTACAGTTAATGTTTACACATATACAATATACATAAGATAATATTTTATGTATTTGTTACCTACTGCTTCTACAGGGAATGTCTGCTTGAGGAAATAGTAAACCACCAGTTTTCTAAGAGGTTCCTCAATGCCGATATAAAGGACTCCATCTACATAACAACAGCTCAACAAAAAGCCAAATCAGCAACAATAAGGAGGCCTGATATATGAAGAACGTTTGAAAAAAAGAAACATTTAGCTGAAACAGTTAATTGAAATAATGTTCTATAATACTGTTAACCACAGTTATAAATATCTTTTTGTATAGGCTAACTTTTATTTACTCAAGGAAAATTATGAAATACTACATATAAATTAATTTGATTTTAAACGTAATTTTGGTGTAGGGTTGTATAAACAGAATGATTCGAAATTCGTGTTAAAACGCATTATGGCTTGTAGTAAATGGCCTGTGGAACAACACAGCTAAAAACATGGTGTCGGAAACGTGTCGCTACGTTGCTACCATGCAGGGCCTGAAAGTAAGTTTACCTTCGCTTCCTCCGCAGAACACTGCTTGAGCTCATGGAAGAGGTACTTGTGGGTATCCGCCGCCACATGTGGTTCCAACATGATGGTGCACCAGCCCATTTCACACTGGCGGTGCGCGAGTTTCCCAGTGACACATTTGGACATCTTTAGATTGGACGGGGCGGGCCAGTGCCACGTCCCGCTGATCTCGCCAAGATGGACTGTTATCTCCGGGGCTACATGAAGTGGCTAGTGTATGAGACTCCCGTGGATTCATTTCTGAGCATCATCGCGCGCATCCATGCCGCTGCAGCTCACGTTCAGGCTCCTCACAACGTCATAACGGCGACTGAAGACAGCATGCTCAGTCGTTGTTGATTGTGTATCCGTGAAGGTGGCCACCATTTGGAACAGTTTCTCGAACTTTGTGACCAACTGATGTACGGAATTAATTGCAAGATCAGCGCATATAACTTTTATTGCGGGTAGCCTACCAACATACTCTAACGTCCCGTAGCAACGTAAGGACTTGTTTCTGACTCCATGTTTATTAGCAAATTGTTGTTCCACTGGCCATGTACTACCAACCCTAGTGCGTTGAATACGAATTTTTAACGATTCTCTATAACCTAGAAGAAATGGAACATTTGGAAAATAAATAAATAAATAATAAAAAAACCACTGTGATTTATTATCTCCTGCACATTTACAGCAACGTACTAACGCCCAGATATTACAAATTATATATATATATATGCCTAGGTGGGAAAAACTTAATTTTATCTCTATAACATTGGGGTTGTGTTCCAAACAACCGCCTTTCTTACCAAAATGCACTCACGGTTGTTACGTAAACAATAATAATGATAATCGATAAATTAGTGTCAAGGTAGTCTCCAAACCTCTGCGGTTTCGTTGCAGATATTATTGGCTGGCCTATTCACGGCTATTCACAGTTTGCTTAGTACCAATGTAATCCTGGTTCGATTCCCTGAGAGTTCGTCCTGGATTTTCTCGTGTGGAAAACTTGGTAGCCGTTTCCACTGGCCCGGGGATTTCTAGAAGTACTTTTTTTCTTACCATTATATTCCGCCGCTTGCTCTCCAGAGTAGATCAGTCCATCTGCTACAACCAGCTCCGGTTAGCGCCAGTCTTTCCTCATTGTAACCCTGTAACGTGTGCTGTTTCTATCGGACATGTCTAAAGCGAGAACAATAACTGGGTGTTACTCTTTTTTAATTAACTTTGCTTGGACAGTCTGGTTTCGTTGCAAGAATGGACCAAACAATAAGTTATTAATTAAATACTATTTTAAAAAAAATGAATTTTTTGCGTAGTTCCAAGTCAGCGTAGCGGTAACAATACTGACCAACATCTGTAGTAGGCACTTAAATAATTTCTCTTTTTTTTTTTTTTTTTTTATATTTAGGCAGTAAACTGGAAACTGTATATATTTTTGGAACCCGAGTTAGCACAAACAACATATACACTAGTAATGGTAAAGAGAGCACTTTGTGTCAACTTCTCAAAAGGAAGATTGATTATAAATACTATATTTTATGGCAACCCTAAGGCTTAATCTTTAATTGCGGTGAAATATACTACATACATTGCGTCTATTCAGATGAAAATGTTTGTGTAAAAAATTTCCTCTGCACTTTCCGCGAATAGCCTAAAAGTTATTAAACATAACAGAAGTTCTTGGAAACATGGTCTGCCACTTCTTATCTCTCTCCTGACTACTCGCGCAAACACCCAAGGTACTGGGGATAGAAACGACACATTTCCACAAATAGATGTCCAGTTGTAGGGGAAAATGTATGAATTCTTGTGTTTTTAAAAGTGTTTTACAGAATAATTATTACTTCAGCAATGATCAGGTTGCAACATACTATAGATCATGGTGAGATACAAGTCTAATATATGGCAGTATGTTCTATTTGTGCTAGATTACTGTACTACAATGTACAAAAAACCATAAAAAAACGCTTCATTTCCAGAATTTTTTTTTTTAAGAAATAGAAAGATTTTTATACCTATCATATACAACAGACCATTCTTCAGCACTCTAAAACACACTGCCAAAAACTGCATCATTTTAACTTAATTCATTCCCCCATAAAACATCCCCAACTGTACATATGTTTTCCACTCTTCAACATAGCTTACCCAGCCCCCTTAAGGAGACAGCCTGCCGGATCACACCTTTAAACATTAAACCAATGACGCGAGCGGAATTGCAACAACTTATTGGGAAAAAGCCAGCAGCAAATACCTCCTCCACTGGCCAGTAATCGGAGACAACTAAGCCAAACAACGTGCCGATGTAGACCAGCCCCACGCTGGGTGCGTCGTCTTTACTTATAAGGCCATCAACGAGAGAAGATCAAGCAGAAATTGGTGTGTCCGATCGCCGATAGACGCCTACCAAAACAGCCTCCGGAACCATGATTAAGGTGGGGACATTCCAGTTGGTTTGTCATAGTAGTGGCTGTGGTAACCATTTATTAACAGGTTAATTGTGTAATGAATCAATATAAGCTCCCGCGTTTAATTAATAGTAATATAATACTTTACTGTGTCTTGTCTAATATACCCAATCATTCACTGTACTACTTTGCCATATCATCTCGTATCAATCAGCTATGGCCCTAGCTTTTTCATGTATGAGACAAGTGGCGTTTATTCCATAAATCCGAGGTAAACAATGTTTAACTTATACATATTTTCACCAGCGCCATTTCTATTGAGCAAGCGAAGACGCGCGGGCTTTGGAAAGTGTTCGGAATGCCGGGAATTCCTCGCCGCTCGAGGCAAAACTTCGTAATTAGTTTTTCAGGGTGGTTTTCCCCTTATCCTCCAATGCAAACACGCTGTGACGTACTTCCTACTGACTTCGAGCCGCAATGATGTCAAGTCGTCGATATGAACGGGCTATCTGCACTAAGTGATTATTTTCGAGAGATTTCAGAGGTGCTCTATGATGGTATAGGGATGTGCGTTATTCTCACTTCAATATTGTTTCGAAACCTTTTGACCGTATCTGTACAACCGTATCTGTTACAACTAAATCAAGTCTATGAAGATAATTAGACAAAAAGCGTGAGCTTTAAATAAATCATGCGTAACCTTTCCCAGGGAACAGCATGTAATGTTGTCTGCACAGAATAAAACTTTATTTGACATAGTAATTTAAGTAGTGATAATACCGAAATATTCTGTCTCAATTATTTTCATAGTGAGTTATACCAGAAAAAATCTCAACTCATCTACATGTGCTCTGAACCCTCCGTATATCGTTCATAGAGAGTATATAGTTTAGTATTGACATCGAAAATTTCGGCACTGCAAATATTATCAGTTATATTGATACCCCAAATGTCGCTCCAACATCGCTTATCGCAAAAAAATGCATTTCGCTAAAATCATATATCGCTATTACGCATATCGCTGATATCGCCTATTGCTAATATTACATATCGCTAATATCGCAATATATGATACATTTATCTACCCTGAAGCAAAATATAGCAGTTTCAGAAATTTAAAAAATATTGTTTCAGAAATATAATTAGTAGTATGCTTTGGTTCCTTCTAGCGCAGCAGGATTCATGATTCGGGCTCGGGCTTTGGCCGCCATCTCGAATTTTCCGTCTTTTCTCAAAATTACTTGTTTTTGCCCAAAAATTACTTTTTTTTTTAACCCAAAATAACATCAGAAATCAGTTAATTATCCAAAATTCATTTTTTTCTAAAAAAAAAATGCGTTGTTTTACCCGACTGCAAAAATGGACCTCCTGAAAATTGCCCTTCAGGGGGCTCTGGTCGCTGTCTTGAATTTCCTGTTTTTCTCTTAAAATTTTCCATTTTACCTCAAATTCTGTTATGTCCACCTTGAAATCAGTCTTTTGCCCTAAAAAGTCCCTAAAATTCACTTTTTCCGCTAAAATTTTTTTTTAATCCCAAAAAATTCCAAAAATTTATTGTTAAAAAGTGTTACAAAATTTATTTTAAAAACCTAAATTTTCAGAGCTCACCTCCAATACCAATGTTTCACATTGGTTAATTAGTTGGTAGGCTTCCACCAATTACTCATATTCGATCGACCCCTAGCCTATACTCATTATATTGCATTGTTTGCTTCATTTGCCATTTATTTTGAAGTTTGTCTCTCACATTCGATCGACTGCTCTACTGGATTTAATATGTTATTACTTTTACATCACCTAGGTGGCACTAGTGTATACATTTTGTTACTATCTCAGACTTATTTTCAGAATTTTTTCTTTTTAGGTATTTATTTTTTTAAATATTATGAAAAGGCATACCTTATAAATAAAATACATTTTTCTTATTATATGTTTTATTATATAGATACATTTTTCAATATAGATATTTATTTTGTGCCAGTCATCCATCCTTCGATTTGGACCTTGCAGTTGAGTTTACAAGCATGTATGGACAGGCAGCGCAACTGACACCTGTCAAAATATTTATGCTTGCATGGCAAGAGCAGTGTTAGCAGGTGTGAGCTAACTGCATGTGTCTGTGCCTCCACGCCATTTTCGCACCTCCACAGTGTCGGAGAGCATAAGTTAGCACATAGCATTTTTAACAGGTCGGTGCCTGCATGGTGTCAGATAGCCTATGGCAGCATGTGCATGGAAAGAGCATTTTCATAGACTTGCGCCTGCAGAGTGTCAGATAACTGGATGCATATGTGCTTTCAAGTCTTCCATGGTGGGCCTTACTCTGCAGGTACTATTTCCTTTGTACCACTCCTTGCCCCATTGCCATTTTGTTAGGATAAGGCTGGAGCATCACCAAATCTCTCACTCTGATATCAGCACTTGTCATCTGCATATCCTAGTACCCTTCTGCATTGTTGCCATTTTGTGTTTCAAGAGTTAAATATTGAGTGAGTTATTTTTTTTTTCAGATGATAAAGATTTTAGGCTAGTTGGAAAATCATGATTTTTAGGTCATGTTTTAGATCATTAACATACTAGACTAGTTAGTAAAAAATCTAGGCATGTTAGTATATCAATATTTTAGGCTTGTTAGTACATCAAGATTTTAGCATAGGTATTACATCAAGATTTTTAGGTTAGGTTATTAGATCATCAAGTTTTTCGACATCTTAGTAGATCTATATTTTTAGATTAGGTTTTTGGAACATCAATGGTTTAAGTTAAAAAATCAAGAGTTCAGATTTTAGTTAGGTTTAGCATATCAAGAGTAAGTTAGGATTTTGTCAGTGATGGAAGCATGCCAGTTCAAGTTTTGTGGTAAAGCTGTTTCCTTTTGGAATAGCTTGCTAAAGCATGGGAGGAGCTGCAGTCTAAACCCACAACAGGTAGGGCAGCTGATGTGAGAAAAGTGTACAAAAAAATTGCACGTAGAGATAAACAGCAAGAGCATTTTTCGTAGCTGCAATGATACCATCAAGAAAGTGGCGACTACCAGAAGTAAGTTTTGCAACATGCAATTTACTTAATGGTGCAATGCATGAAGGCATGAAGCAGGATGTGAGCTCAGTAACGAATGCTGCCTATTGCATTGCAACAACTGCAGTGTCTAGTTTACCCACCATGACAACATGGCCATACACCTGAAGGTCTGCATGCGAAATGCAGCACAGCTAGCCCATAAGAAGAGATGTGTCATGCTAATAGATAGTGCTCACCATTGTGCACAAGAACACGATCCCAACCAAAAATCATCGCTGGAGTTGGTGCAGTAAGTAGCAATGGTTTCGTCGAGGCAAATACTGCATTTCATTGAAATTATAAAAAAAATCATGTTATGCCGGAGATATGTGTCTACTTGATAGGCATTCACAAGAACATTGTTGGCAGGTTAACAGAAGAAGTAAAGAACTGTGGTGCAGTTAAATTTAATATTTTGCTGAGTGTACTTATGGAAAGCTAGAGCCGCATGTAGACCAGACAGATGCAAGAGCTTTCAAGGCGAAAAATGTGCCAGTACATGATACTGAAGATATTGAACATACCGTGTCATAACATATTGTAAAGCTCTGTACTGTTGAAAGAAAGTACGCGGAGAAAGGATCTGGATGGATGCTCATCTATGTCAACTGGCTCCAACTCCTGCTCGACAAACTAGAGCCTCTAAGACCCTCATCATGGATTCATTTGCCAGTTATTTCATCAAGGCTAAGCAAGCGGTAATCAATCCAAAAAATTACGATCACGTGTGTTTTAAATGGGCGGTACTGGCCAAGTTCGTGGAAGGCACTGATTTACAACATGTAGTCAAGAGATACAGCGATGTTGAAGACAGGTACTACTTTTTAGACATCACTTTTCCAACACCATTGAGTCAGATCAAATTGAGAAGAAGAACCCAGGAATATCTGTCAATATTTACTCAATTGATGAGAATGATAAGATTTTTCCTCTCCGAGTTACCATTGAAGAAAAGAACAATTCTATAGGCTTGCTTGTTTTGTCAGACGGAGAGACATCCCAATACTGCCACATTTTAAATTTCTCCAGACTGGTAAAATCCCAAAAAATGGTTCTTGTGACATAGTGCATATATGTAAGAGATGCTTGATGTAGTTTCACGATTGGCCACGAGTGTCTGGTCTAAAAAGTGTACAGTGTCTTGCTGAATACAAGAAATTTTGCTCTGGATATGCACCACTTCGAGCTGACATGCCACAGCCTGGAAAGGGGGCCTCGAGTGCTCTGCTTTAGAAATATTCAGCACCAGAATAAACTACCAATACTGATTTCGAAGCCTTTTTGGTACAGATTAATACCTGTCAACCTGATCCTGAGAAGGCTTTCACAATGACATACCAAAAGTAGGAATATTAGCGCTTCTGTATTTTTGTATATATAGACAATAACATCATTCCTGCAACAGACATTGCAACACACACAATAACCTATCCTTTACACAGGGGTGGATTCACCGAAGATTTTTATTGAGAAAATCTTTGAGATTGGCGATAAAGTGAAGACTATCTACAAGACTTCGCTGAAGATGCTACCACTAACTCCAGCACAAAATTCATTGTATCTCAAGGCATCGAAAAGCTGTTACTGCAGAGGAAGCTTTGGCAAAGATAATATGAACATACGGGACCACTGCCACTTTAGCAGGAAGTATATTGCAGCAGCCTGTAACAACTGCAATTTTCTCAGAAGATGACCAAAGAGGCTTCCGGTATTTTTAAATAACCTGGCATACAAAGAAAATTGCATCTTCTGAGAACTGGCATGTGAAAACAAGGGCATAATTATTATACCACATAATGAAGAGAAGTTGTTTACTTTTGGAATATTGCTTGGAGAGAAGTTCAGCATTCAATTTATAGACAGTCTCTATTTCATGGTCAGCAGATTGTCAACCCTAGCAGTGAACCTCCCAGCAAACAAGTTCAACAGTATATCTAAATTCTTCTGTTCTGATGAACTGGCACTAGTGACAAGGGAGAGAGTCTTCCATATGATTATATCGACAGCATCAAGAGACTGGACGAGACAGAGGTACCATAAGTGATGCAGAGTACACTAATGCTCTGCAGGTTATGAAAAAATGTTACGGCCGAACCTTGAAGCAGTTATTTGATATTTATTTGCTACTAACTGATGTATTTGAAGACTTATGTTGCCTCTGCCTATACATGTATGGACTGGGCTGTGTTCAATACACATTTCATGCCATGCTGAAGGCGATAGCCACGAAACTCGAACTTTTGACCAATTACGACATGTATATGTTTCTCGGAAATAGCATAAGAGGCAGCATGGCTCAGTGTGTGAAGATGCATTGTGTTGTGAACAACACATATGGTTGCGAGAACAATGTTCCATGCGAAATATCTTATGTTCATTTATGCTAACAATTTGTACAGCTGGGCGGTGAGTTTGCCTTTACCCATAAGACATTTCAAGTGGACCAGTACTGACCTTGACATAATGAGTGTACCTGACAATTCTCCTGTGTGATATATAATCGAATGTGATGTAAGTTACCTGCCTGAACTAAACAGTGAACATAACTTGCCATTTCTGGCAATTAATGAATGCGCACTAGAATGCAAGCAGAAGAAAACGATGAATACAATGACACTAAAGAAACATGTAAAAAGAAACAGACTTCAAAGACAGAATAATTTATTCTGAGAACATGTCACTAGCCAAGCTAGAGCATGAGGCTATCCTGTATGACAAGCCTATTTATGCTGGCTTGACAGTACTGGATTTGTCAAAAGTACACATGTATCATTTTCATTATGCTATATAGACGACAAGGTATAGTGAAAAACTGCAGTTGTTCTACATGTACACTGACTGTTCTATCTATGAGATAAGAACTCTCCACATTTTCATTACATGTATTCTGATCCCGCTATCCTTGATGAATTTGACAATCAGTGGCTATCCCACAAATCATTCCTGCTACTCGCTCAAGAACAAAAAAATCATTGGCAAGTTCAAGGACGAGTGTAATGGTGTACCTATGCCAGAGTTCGTAGGCCTACCTGCAAAGTTATATGCCTACAGATGTGCTGGCGATGTTTACAAGAAGACTAAAGTAATTCAGAAATGTGTTATTAGGAATAAAATTATTTTCGAAGACTATCTCAGTGTTCTTAACAGAGATAAGGCTTTATGAGTTACTGTATATGGTATAAGGATGTGCAAAAAGTAGTTGTATTCAGAGTGGCTAATAACCAAGCAGATTTCCTAATCAAGTTCATTAACGTCATGTAGTTCTGTAAACACACCAATCCCATAATAGATGCATTGAATCGTACTCCAGGAAATTGTAAGCATCACACATTTTACTAGCTGGTGGGACGAAAAATAAATCGTTCAGGCAAGGCAGTTTTTTGGTAGAACAGTACTCACATAAAATTGATTGGGTTTACTGATTGACATGCATGTACAATTGAAGCAGGGTTTCAATCCTCCCACACACACTGGAAGAGAGCTGCAGAGGTCTCTTCTCCCAACCCGGAGAAGCTGATGGATGAAGTCCACAGTAAAAAACAGCCGATGGCGAAGGAGTGGACATGTCTGCCCCCGTATCTTCTACTCTTGAAGTCCAGTTACTCTGGCAGAATGGAAAAGAATACAGAAAACCGAAAAGCACTAGGAAGGAGATATCTGCTTGAACTAACTTACCGAAACTTCTAATAACGCCCCCTTGTGTTTCTTCACTGTAAAATTTTATGAGGTGGATATCGTTTATCTACTAATCCATAAAAACAACTACTACTTGTAGCTTTACTCCTTTTAGGGCTAATTAAGATTAATGCATGTGCTTAACGAACATCTTACAAAAAGGAAATTTTAACAACAATATTTGTAGTACTTTACTTCCAAAATATATTACCGTACAGTGTGAACCCACCTCTAGCTGTGATATTACTCCTCTTCAGTGTGTGGGGACTGGCCGGTTTTCGATGGCTGATGACAAATTTAATATTGGAGACATGGCTTTTTAAAAACTTGTTCGTTGTTGGATCCTACAACAATAGTGATATTGGGGTAAGAAAACTAACAATGCAATATGGGCCATCATACTTAAAGCCTAATTTTGCTGAGAAGTAATCAATCTTTCTAGATAAATGATGAGTCTTTACAAAAACTAAATCACCAACCCTCTAAGAAACAGGATCGTATTGCTCATCCTACACCTTGTGCATATGGCGGTAGTATTCAATGAGATGCTTGGAAGCTTCCTCAGAGAAGTCATTTCGCTCCCCTACATCTACATTAAAATGTAATCCCCAGGCATTAAGAAGAGGATGCAATAGTCTCCGACCAAAGAACACTTCTTGCATCGTCAAACCTGTAACAGCATTTACACATGGTACGATTTTATTGCTCTGCCATAAGAGTTTGAGGGTGATAAGGGGTTGTATGGCCCAAATAAACTCCCCAATAAAAAGCTAGATTTGATGACTTGTTTGAAGTGAAGTTTCTAGCATTATCAGTAACAACCTGGGCGGGTGAGCCAAAATAACAAAACACTTGTTGCTGCAAGATCTTATAAACAGTAGTGGCCTTCTGATCTCTCATCACGAATAACAAAACAAACTTTGAAAATCCGTCAACCAGAACCAACAAGTAATTGAAACCCTTCTTAGATCTGGGGAGAAGGCCAAGCACATCAATATAGGTTCTTTCCCATACAAAACTTGATGGTGAACTACTAAACTGTCCTTGGGCTCTACTATTAGATTCCTTTACCTTCTCGCACAAATGACACTGTTTCTGATTGTATTTCTGGCCAAAAAAAAATGTTGTTCAACAAGCTGCAATACCCTGATGAGTACCCAAATATGAGTAATGGAAATAATCAAACACCATTTGCCTCACTGCTTTGGGTACATAGGTCTTGAAAACGGCCATACGTGGAGCTTTGCCAATAATCCCCTTCTTCAGAATAAAATAAGTGAGTTCACCTAGCTGGGTTTTACGCCACAACTCCGCACATTCATAATCTTTTTGCTGCCAAACCTTAATGTTCAAATAAGTTGCCAGAACTTGCTTCAGAACATTTACCTGCTCCTCAATTCCTAATCACACAGAAACTCGTCAGGCTGAAACATTCTAGACAAACTGTCGGCTACACAATTGTCTTTTTCCTTTACATGAACTACTAAGGCATTTGATTCAACAGCCCAATTTACCCAAAGATTTTTTGGAATTCCAAAGCCATGCTAAGGCTTGGTTGTCTGCACATAGCTGAAAATGACTACACTCCAGATAACCGGAAAATTTCTTAACCAAAAATACACAAGCAAGAGCTTCCCTTTCATAGGCCGAGTACTTTCTTTCGGTGGATGTTAATAGCTGACTAACATAAGCAATAGAAAAAAACCATCATCATATTCTTGGGACATAATGGTGCCTAATGCCCAAACTTACGGTCAAAATCAGCCAATCTTAACACTGGAGGAGAGGCCAAAAAAGATTTATTTTCACCAAAGCTTGTCTTCCCACAAAAACTCTTGGCTCTTATGTTTCAAAAGATTAAGGGGTTCAACTAATTCAGCAAGAGATGGAATAAATCTGGCATAGTAGCCTATCATGTCCAAAAAATTTCTTACATCATGTAAGTTCTTCGGACTGTGAAAGGAAAGCACACAGCTAATACGATCAGAGTCTAACAGCAATTGTCCTTCACTCAGAATGAATCCTAACAGCCTCACATGCCGGCTACACCAGCTGATTTTCTCTGGATTCACGGTCAACCCCGTTTCCAAAAGCTTCTGTAGGACTAACATGATATGTTTCCGGTGCAACTCCTTAGTCTCACTGTAAATTACAATATCATCCAGATAGTTGAATACAAATTCAGTTTTATATAGCAACAAGATAGTCTCTAAAGAACGTGAAATTGCCTGGGCCCCAAACGAAACAACAAAAGGGACTCTTGTCCATTCAAAATTCCCCAAGGAGTAACAAATGTAAGAAATTTTCGTGCATCTTGGTGCAACAAAATTTGGTGAAAGGCCTGATTCTGATCTAACACTGTAAAATACCTAGCCTTTCCTAATACCTGTAAAACATGTCCTACTTTAGGTAAAGTGTAGGGGTCTAGTTCAAATTTTAAATTTATATGCCGGTAGTCTATCACTTACCAAAATTTTCCAGGCTATTTTTGTTTACTAAAAATGCCGGGCTCACATAACTAGTAGTAGAGCACTTAATAACATCCTCCTCAAGTAAGTGGTCTAGCATTTTTTAAAAGCTGCCTCTTAGATGGACCTACACTATAGGGATGGCACCTAACCGGGGTGTGTCGGTCATTACCAGATCATGCACATATTGATTACATACTCCCAGTTTGTCTGTTATTACAATGGGAACTTCTCTAACATTTCTTGTGCATAATCATTATAATGGCATTCACTTGCTTACATTCTCCTGCCCATCAACTTTACCCCTTCTTCACAAAAAGGAAATCTCAGTGTGCCCTCATGCAAATTTTAATAGGCACGAAGGCTGTGGAGGAAATCTACACCCAAAAATTTATTGTAGTTTAGGTGTCGCAAAATGAAGAATTCTCTCTTCCATGATAAATTACATATGTATACTTATTGTCAAAAGAGCACATGATCGCATCAAATCTCCATTTGGTAGACTAAAAGCAGTTTTCTCACTGTGTTCAAGTCATAACGCTTATGGGGTGTTCCCTAAACAACTTATTACAAAAAGCCTGATCGATCAAGGACACTGATCAACCACTATCAAGCAGGGCGGGTTCTTCAACTGAACCTACATTCACTAGGACAAATGGTTTGTTAAACTTTCCGTAGTTTTAATTTTCTTAATTTTATTCTTTTGTATAGGGCAGTTACCTCCTTTTGTACTCACATTCTTATGGAAATTTTCTCCTACCCTAGTTACCTTGTTACCACTCACAGTTTGGACATGCGAAATTTTAGGTTTATCTAGATTAGGACATTGGGCTTTAAATGGCCTGGCTTACCATAGCCAAAACACATCACAGGAGATCTACTATTTTCCACTGACTTAGTCTGAGAATTATTTGCTGGGACCATACACACTTTACATTGGTACACTTTGCGATTAGGTTTACCACATTTAAAACAATCTATTTGGAGGGCTTGGTGAAACTTTTATTGTGAGAATGAGCCCTACTAAGCACACCTCCTTCACAATCCTTCACTTGCAAGTGCACGTCTACACAGTGGAATAACTGTCTCAGCGAGCTCAAGTTTTCTGGATTATCAGCTGATAATAGATAAGGATAATACTGTGGCAGCAAATGATCGATAATGCTCTTTACAAACTCAGATTCCATATATGGCAAACCTCAGATCTCTACCAAACATTCTATTTTGCCTAAATATGTCAACAAAGTATCTCCTGGCTGTTGATTTTGTTGGAGAAACAAGCATTGCAAATGGTCATAAAGATGCTCACTATCAAAAAATGTAAATACTTCTATAACTACAGTGCCCCAAGGTGAGCCCAACTCTCTAGCTTTAATGATAATGGGCTGTAGCTCACTAGGAATATGTACCACTAAAGCGTCCAAAATATCTTGCAATGAAAAAGCCTGCATTTTTACTATTGAAGTAACTTGTTGCAGAAACTTTACCAATTCGACCGCAGCACAACTATTAAAAGCATGAATATCACCCTAAATTTTTCCTACATCTATGCTGGCTACCGAGGAAAGTATACCAATACCGGGAGAAAATGCAGATGACTCACCACTAACTTCATTCCCACCACAAGTAGGATCCCGTGCCAAACCACAAGCTAAAGTCCTCAACTAGTCCAAAGTCGCTTCCTGTAGCAAGTCTGGAATATGAAGCTGTTGGAGCAGCTGTGTAATATTCTCTTTGGACAGTTGCTGCCACCAGGCGGTACCTTTAAACATTTTTAAATCAACAATTATTTTCCACTCAATAACAAACAAAATGAACAAAGGGCAATGGAATGTGTTCAACTCTACCATTAGCAGAGTGGCACAGTTTTCTGATACGCCCCTTTAGAGCGTAGCAGGGCTAAAGGAAGGCAATGAGAAGGACCCATACCACAAAAAAAAATCGTGAATGCATGGACACAAAAATTCCAGAATCAATGCAAATATATTGAAATCCATGTATATATTATCACCAACAACAATTATTTTGCAACTTGTTTTGAAACATATAAATTGCCTTTGTAAAGTGTATGTTGCTTGCTAACAATCGATGAACTAGGGGAAGGAGAGAACACACATATACTGGAGCAAACAGAAAAACAACAATATTAATATATCCTGAGAAATCACCCAACCTGAATAAACACTTGTGAAATCCCACTAGAAAAGGTAAAATTAAAATGACTCCCTGAGTAAAGCAAGCTCCATTACAACTGTTAAAATAAAGTACGTCTGATGATTCACTCAAACGTACAACATGAAATAGTAATGTCTAAAATTAACATTATTGGCAAGGACCACAAACCCTCATTACAATTAACCCTGAGCATACAGGCGTGGTATAAAATATCCACTGAAGTACTTGACATTAAAATTCTTTTAGCAAATCGTAATCCTGTAAACTATTCCTCCACTTGACCATGAGCATAAAGGCATGTCATAAAATATGCACTAAACTCATTGGCATTAAAATTCTTGTGGCATGTTATAATCCAGGAAACCATTCCTACAGCATGCCAAAAAAGGAAGAATGCACGTCATACAAACATTCCCATAAAATACCATATTAAAAATTCACACAGTCAAAGAAACACATCCCTACAAAAATCCGTATACACAAAATTCGCTAAAAAAAAAAAAAAAAAAAAAAAACACTACCAAAAAAGGACCTCTACCCCCTGGCATTTACAACTACTTTCATTGCAATATTTAACTTGTGTAGTACTTATATTACGCGAAAACACGTCTAGCATGCTAAAGCCCCGAAGTATGAAGTGGTGTAGACATGATCTATCGTCGGCCAGCCCGCTCAACTCGAAGAGGAACATTGCACACTTGCTCGGGCTGGGGACGAACATTTATATGCGAAAACGCGGCTCGGAAAGGCTAAGGAGGTGGCGGGAATAGCGGAGAGGTGTATGGAAGGTGCCAGAGTTTGCGAGGCTGAACTCGTTGCCAGTAGTAGCCACCAGATAGCGCTCGGCCACACCACGAGTACCTCGCACCTCTCTTCACTATAGCTCAGCGCCCGGTAGCGTTCAGATGTGCGCCACCCCGGCGGGAAGGGAGGGTTAATATAAACATGATACCTTTTTCTGGCGCAAAAATATTGCCTCTTCAAGTGATAACCCCTCTACAAACAATAACAGATTATTAAGCTGGGCTACCGAATACAGACATGGCGAATAACCAAGCAGACTTGCTAACCAAGTTCATTAACGTCATGTAGTTCTGTAAACACACCAACCCCATAATAGCAGCATTGAATCGTACTCCAGGAAATTGTAAGCATCACAGATTTCACCAGCTGGTGGGACGGAAAATAAATAGTTCAGGCAGGACAGTTTTTGGCAGGACAGGAGTACTCACATAAAAATTGCTTGAGTTTGCTGATTGACACACGTGTCAAACTTGAAGCGGGACTTGGAGAGTACAGTAATAAATTGGCACTTGTGTGGATAGACGACAAGCGCTAAGTATGTATTGATCGAGTGAATACATTGCCACACAGATACTCTGGCTAAGAAAAAAATGGCCTTTCAGCACACTTGAGCTCATACAAAATGGAGTTTTTTCATCTCTGTGTGGTAGGATTCAGTACCCAATGATACAGACGACCATTCCGAGGAAGCCTACTTCGGTAGCTTTCTGGGCAGTAAGAGGTGAAATGAAAAAAATAAAATAAAATAAAAATTAACATACAACATGTGAATATGTCTCGATAGCTGCACAGAAAGCAATGTGTCTAGGAGGAGAGCACTGATCATATAGATAATTTGTATATAATTTAACAGATTCTAAAAGTTGTACTCTGTTTGGGACATAGTGTCTGCTGTATATATCTGTGATGGCATTCCCTACATTATATGTTTATTTTAAATAAATAATACTGAAGATATTCCAATTTTATGCTAGACTTTTCAGTATTGTAACACTGCCTGTACTATATCATTGTAATGTTGCCGGTCCCAAGCCACGATAAAATGGGGAAGGCAACATGTGATTCATATGTTTTATAATCGATATGCAAGAGCGAAAATAGTCACTAGTATCAAAATAGTGTTTCAGTTTGAAATTGACATCGATTGTAATCAACCAAGACTGAAAATGTGTACATAGTTTATGTATAGATAAATAAGTATCTTTAATATATTTTATTTCATAAAAACCTCTCGTTAAGTTTTCTTAAAAAGGCACCAAATGCAACAGTCCTTGGCGAGATATACACAAACAGAATCACTGTGAAATATGATAGTATAAAAAAAGGTTTTACATGAGATAACTAAATAAAAAAAATATTCTAAGTTCTTACGTACATGACTTGGTCTGCTGATGACTAGAGTGTTGTGTTTAGGTTAGGTTAAGTGAAGTGAATGTCGAGTAAAGATAAGAAATTAGTGAATAAAATGAAAAAAAAAATGTTCAGTCTTATACAAGGCGAAAGATATTCCAAGTGCTACACCAATAAAAAAATATACAAGTCCTAGCATTAGTGGTATATCTTACATAATGTAGGAAATATTCCATGTTCTACATAGGGTATAAAATTTTTCTCAGTTTAGTGTGAGTAACTAAGTCCAAGTTGTACATCGAGCAATAGCGAAGCCTGGTGGGAGCCTACTGTAGTTCTGAGCATTTTTAGTGCAAAGTGCAAAAACAGTTTACCCAAAAGTCATTAAATGTACCAAAATACATAGATATATATGTTTTTAAAGCAAGATTAGTAAATAAAATGTTCACCTTTCAGCATTTTGGAGGTATGACTATATTATTTTATTTTAAAATAGGGGAATTTATTTTAACTTTCGACACACACACAACCTACACACACACACTCCAACACACACACACATATTAGCCATACACAGTGCCCAAAATATTCCAATCTGCAGACGAGATTGACAGCACATTAAAAACTGGTAGTGTGACCAGGAACATCATTCACATAAATGTTTCCGAGGCGTAAAGTGTGCTTATGTACATAAGACCCAGCGATTGAGCTATGGACCGATGGAGTCATTATGAGTCATTTTGAGACTTTATGGGAAGAGAAGTAGGAGCGAGTCATTTATGGGCCATTTTTGGGTTATGGGTCAATGGTTTAATGTGTCATGTGTCATGTGCTATGGGTCAATGGGTCATATATCACTCATGGGTAAATGGGTCATATATCACTCATGGGTAAATTTATCGGTCTTGTAAGGATTGGTCTGACAGGAGTCAGTTGTCTGCTTCGTATATTCTTACTACTATGTAAATGGGAAAGTGTGTTTGTTTGTCCTTTCACGTCAAAACGGAGCAACGGGTTGACATGATTTTTTGCACAGATATAGTTGGAGGACCGGAGAGTGACATAGTCTACTTTTTATCCCGTGAAAATATCTCATTCCTTAAGGAAAATTATTGTTATAAATTTATATCATTCCTTCAGGAAAATTCTTATAGTAATTTTACTGCATAAAAAAGCATTGTTAAAAAAAGTTCCGTCATTTATTCTTTCTTTTTTGCCTACGGGCTGTCATCCATTCCTTCCCAAGAACCATATTGGCCCAGTGGCTAGAGCTATTCCAAGTGGGCCAGTAGGAGCTTAGTGGATATAAATAAATCAAGTGGGGCTGCAGTGGCTCAGTGTCTAGATGATCCCAAGGGGGGACACAGTGGCACAGTGGCTAGAATGATTCAAAGTGGGACAGCAGTGTCTTAGAGAATAGAAATATATCAAGTGGGGCAGCAGTAGCCCAGTGGTTACAGAAGCCAAAAGTGGGGCCGCAGAAACTCAGTGGGTAGCGAACCCAATAGTGGGGCCGTAGGAGCTCAGTGGGTAGAGCACCCAATAGTGGGGCCTCATTAGCCTAGTGACTAGAGTACCCAATAGTGGGGCAGCAGAAACTCAGTGGGTAGAGAATCCAATAGTGAGGCCGCAGTAGCCCAGTGGAAAAGAACCCAATAGTGTCACGAAACTTAATTATTTATCCCTATAAACACGCGCGCGAAGCAGCAAGTAAAAGCTAGTGTGACCATAAGTTCAAGCTGAGCGATGATAACACGAGGACTAAATATATTTTCAATTCTTAAAAAATCATTTTTTCGGACAGGGCAACGATGATAAGTTAGCAGCTAGAAAGTCAGTCAGAAGTTTATTCAACTTGTCTGGCAGAGACCTTCCCGGGCTAACTAAAATAAATATATTGTTTATAAATTAAAGCTAATTTTTTTCGGTGGTAACTTGCATGTGAGGTTTTCTTTTCCATTTAGATTATTACAAAATTAACTTTGGTGTAAGGGACCTGTAAACATTGCTATGTACTGACTTATGCTACCCGACACTGTGCAGGTGCAGAAATGGAGTGGAAGCACCTAAGCATGCAGTTACCTTACACAGTGCAGGTTCAGACCTTTAAACACTGTTCTTGCCATGCAAGCACAGATATTTTGACAGGTGTCAGCTGCCCTTCATGTCCACGCATGCTTGCAAATTCAACTGCAAGGTCCAAACTGAAGGATGAATGACCAGTACAAATGTCTGCAAATTATATGTAAATAAAAAATGTAATCAGAAAAATGTGTGTTATTTCTAAGATACTATACCATTTCAGAATATTTTTAAAAATAAATAGTTAAAAAGAAAAAATTCTGAAAATATGTCTGGGATAGTAAAATATTATAATAATACACTAGTGACACCTATGAAATCCTATACAGCAGTCGAACGAAAGTGAGAGACAAACTCCAAACAAATGACAAACAAAAAAGCCAACATGATATAATGAGTATAGGCTAAGGGGGTCGAACCAACATCATTAATTGGTAGAGGCCTACTGTCTTATTAACCAATGTGAAACGTTGGTGTTGGGGGTTACCTCCAGAAATTTAATTTTTGAAATTAATTTTAAAAAAAATTTAATAATGAATGTTAAGGATTTTTTGAGAGTTTTAAGAATTTTTAGGGGAAAAAGTGAAATTTTAGGGAAATTTTCAGGGTAAAAGACTGATTTGAAGGTGAAAATGTAAGATTTTGAGGTAAAAATTGCAAATGGTAAGGGAAAATGAGGAAATCCATGATGGCGGCCAGAGGCTCCCGAAAGGAAATTTTCAGGGGGTTTGCTTTTGCAGCTGGAAAAAAACAGGTATTTTTTGTAGGGTAAAAGTGAATTTCGGGTAAAATAATTGATTTTTGAAATTTCTTTGGGTAAAAACACGTGATTTCTTGGGTAAAAACAAGTGATTTTGAGATTTAAAAAAATGGGCAAATTCAAGATGGTAACCAGGGTCCAAGCCCTAATAAGGAATCCTGTACTAGAAGGAACCAAAGCATATTACTATAATTTCAGAATAATTATTTCGTAATCGATATAATGCCATATCGCACAGCTAGGGCTAGTGATTTTCCGCGAAAAAATATCCGCACATGATATACTTTAATACTATAAGCACCCAACAACATAGTGTCTATTAACATTGGTTGCTATTTGCTTGAGTAGGTGTTTTCATATTTGACTGCACCACTCAGAATTCAGCAACATCGGCACGGCTCCTACGTTATTCGTGAGCAGGCAGTAAACATGTGTCTAAAAGTAATTCGGCCAATCACAGATAAACGACGCCACAGTGTTTTACATATAACTTTTCCTGAATTCTTTTCGCGAAATTTCACTACCCTATGCACAGCCCTAGGTGGGGGTGTACTTGAAAATCAACGAACTTTTAAGGCGGTCGCCTACCTGGACCTATTTTCTCGTTTGAAGTTCAGAAGTGCAGGGGCGATTAGGGCGAATATACCACGCGCATCAAGTGCGCCATCGCCACCATGCACAAGGCTGTGAACTGAAGTGCAATGTTTTTGTTATCTTATGTGTCTCTATGGGATATTAATAAACAGCGAAACTATCATTTTATTTGTGGAAAGTCTGTGACAAAACTCAATATAGGCTCCTGTAGGCTGTTCACAGTAAAGTGAGCACTTTCGAAGCCCTAGTTACATTTTTATTTCAGTCATATTTTAGCCTTTACATATACTCTTTTAATACTGCCATGTAAGTAATAAACACAGTGTGTAGATTCCACCGCACTAGGAAGTTAACGTCTAAGGCTAAAATCTATACATAATATAAAATGAAGTCGCTTGGACTTGTGTGTCTGTGTATTCGGCTAAGGCTTCTAAACTACTTGATGGATTTTGATGCGGTTTCCACCATCATTTAGAAATTTTCTTGAGGAAGGTTTGGGTATATAATACATTAATATTTATTGTAAGAATAGTAGAGAAATGTTGACGTTTTCTAATCAAGTCTAAAAAAACCACTTTTTGGGTTCTTACATGGCTTACGCTGACTAAACCAAAAGAGACAGAGCAAATTAATGTACTACAGAATTGTAGTTCTAAAAAAGCTCTAAAAAATGTCCACAACAGCATATGTTTATATTTTAAGGACGACCCTCAGTAACCATTTTTGTTTTTCAAAAGTTGATTAAAATAGGGGTTCTCTTACAAAAACTTTTTGAACAACAAAATATTAATCCTATGTTAGTTAACTTGAGCATTTAGTGTATATACTTGCTGTAAATCTTAACATGCCCATATTTGTAAATAACACCCATTCCGCCAAATACCCAAGGTTACGCATTAACCTTAGATGATATGTTACTTTCCTATAATGTCCGAGATAAGATGGAAAAGTAGTAATGGGACTCAGTAAATGACGAACCACCGCCGAATAAATATGTTTGGCAAGATACAAGATTTCCAAGCTCCGTATAGGTTTATGATCAAGGAAATGGCCTTTATCGATTTAAATAACATTGCCATCATATTAAGTTTCGAACCACCCTTTGACTAGGAAATACCTAAGTCGAAAACATACATGAACAAACACATGTGTTATAAAAATCACCACGTACTAGTATGGGAGGGTGGATGTGTGGAGTACGAAGATTTACCAGATATATGTAACACTTACTTTAAAGCCAAGAAAGTGTATGTGTGGAGAAAATCAAAAACATATTTCAGCAAGTGCGTGGAATGAAAAAAAAAATATCGATACGCAGAAAGAGTACAAGTGTCCTTCCTTAAAATGTTACGTGAAAGGTTTGGATATAAAAGCCTGTCGTTCTCTGAGGGTAAAAATTCGCAATTAATCTACAAATGGTTGTTGATGGCAGATTGGAGCAATGAGAAGAGACTGAGCAATGAAGCTGCAGTTTAAAATGCAAAAATAATAGTTCCATAGTTATTACATGGTGTGGTGGGGGAGGGGGGAAATTGTGAAAGAGGTAAAAATATTGCAGTATAAATAAAGTAGCTATTCGTGGGATTAATTCAGTACTGCTTTCGTTGGAGAGGTTTAACCCGTCGATAGAGTAGGTGAGTGTAATGCTGGACTACAGTAAAGTCTGCCTCCAGGTTGATGTCAATATGCCATAGCAAATCCAGGTATGCGACGGGGAAGAACATTGGAACTTTTCAAAAATTAGTCCGTCTTATACACATGAAGAACAAGATGCATGTAATTTGGTCAACTATCCTATGTTTAACATGCGGACTGATACAGAATTGCAGTGTAATATAACTCAACTTGCCAGGGACAAGGAGAATAAACAAATAAAGTACAAGTTGAGAAAAGAGTATTACGCCAATCCTGTAATCTGGATGGAATATTTCGGTAATATACAACACGTCACGGAAATCCCCGGTGAAAACTAGCATCTAGTCTCCCAGTGCGGTATGTGGGACTGCAGAATTTTCCTAAGCAAACCGTGTGCTTACAGTTTAGACTAATCCAAGACGGCCACCATCGCAAACCAGCTGCATGTCATATAGTTTCACCCAAGATGGCCATCATCATCCTGTATATAAAAAGGCAGGAGGAGTAATGGAGCTTCAGTTTGTTGCAGGTAACAATGGCATTCAAATTCAATCCTACGGGCTACTATGCGATGATGTATGTGGGCTAAAGGCGAATATATTTTAAGCCCTACAAGGATGCACTGCAAGTCCAGGTGTGCGACGATACCAAACATTGGTGCTACACCTTCGATTCCTACTTAGGTCTTAGATTCGGGGAAGGCATCGCATGGAATTATTGTGCTGTGTGATACCTGCACCCCGACAGCAGCTTACCCTGCACTCTACAGTGATAGCAAAATCATTACAGAATAATGGAGTATTGGAGTAATAAACTACCGACTTGGTCGACCAGAGTGCGGCATTACCCTTCACTGGAAAGAAGAGTGCGATGGAGATGTCCACCAATTTAATTTTCAAGGGCGAAGTGTTTCGTTCCCATCACTGTATAACACGTACTCATGATATATCGCCAATACGATTCCAGAATGAATTATCGTTAACAAATGTAATCATTTTCCTTTTACTATATTAATAGTTTGCGTAAAGTTCTTGCACGAAACGTACACAGTTAAAAATGGAAGATAATGAAGTCAATTTTTCAAGTATATGTATAGAGAAGTGTATTTGCAATAAAGAATGCAATTTAAAAACAGCAACTTGTTTAAATGTTGGAGTAAACTGATTAGATGTTTTTTTGGAAAGAAATTGTCTCAGTAGTGAGTTATCTTCCAAACAGAACAGATGCCGTATTTTCATCCAGCCAACCTGTACGTGAGTTGTACACATATGAAGTCTAGTGTTGATTATTCTTTCTGGTCCAGCGGAATTCTGCGAGAGTTCAGCGAAATGTATGAGTCAACATTCCATTTCAAATTCACCCACTTCCTGTTAGGGAATGGAAAAACCCATGAACTAAAACCTTGCCCAGATTTGAATAAATGTCCCATGTTCCATATGTGTCTGACTTTGTCATTGCCTGCAAGTGTCGGAGACATTATTTAGACTTCAAAGAAACATTCCCTGATTTAGTGGAGTTTATAATATTTTGCACGCTCCCGACTGTATGCATGTGAGCATTCAAACCGATGACAAACCTTAAACTGGGCGTAAGAAACACACACATCCTGAAACTTGCCAGGGAGACGATCTAGGCCTAGAATCATTGTAAGTAAGTATCTTAAAACAATGTTTACTGATTTTTCAAACAGTCTGTAATGTCAACTGTACGTATGTTCAAGTATTATGCCATTGTGTAAGTCTCTGTGTAACGTACTCTGTAATTAAAATGTCTATTGTCAAAATGTGTATATCTTGTAACTTTAGTAAAAAAATTAATAACTTTAAAGTAACTTCAGTGTTTTATTGAGTTGCAATTACCCTTCTCACATGCGTGAAGTGTAATTACAACTAAAAGTTGAAATTATTCTTTGTAACACAAAAACAAGTAATCTACAATTGCAGATACTGGTTCACAAATGGCAACACCAAAAAATATGTGAAATTTGCTAAATGGTTTGTCATATACAATTTATGACATAAAACTATTGAAATTAAAAAAGTGTGACATTTATTTCCTGGGAAATTGATTAGATCCCTGGAAATGGTAACACGAAACGAAACGGCGTGACATCCACTTCCTAGAATTTTGGTTAAATTCCTGAAAAATTGTGACATTTACTAATTGCAAATGCTTTGTTACATTTAAAACATAATCGATATTTAAAACTCCAGTATCACTCAGAATTATTGCTTCCAACTTGTAATATAGCTGGGATAACCCATGCTCCAGATCCTCTTTCCAATCTCATGCAAACAACAGTCGCCTACCAATTATAAAAGGGGGCTGCTAATTCCAGATTTTGGTCCTTCGCTCTCCAACATCCGAGCTGAGTAGAGGCCATTTTACATCACTGGGACGCTACTCCCGCAGCGCGGGGGTAGATCGGTCCCTTGTGAGGAACCTTGGCCACCCAGTTGGTTCTCAATTAGATTGCGGAGGCGAGGAGAAGCTAACCCCCTCCCCCCTCCGCACTCATCAAACATATTTTAAGCTGCAAAGCAACATTCTTGTACAGGAGCTGAGTAGAGGTGTCTGGGATCTAGTATAGTTCTGTCTGTCATTGATCTGAACAGTCTGTTGCCATCCTGTTCTTAACCAGGTCTTCATCGCATGACAGCCACCAGAATCATCCACGCTCTTACCGGTGCTAGTTAAAAATGCAAGTACATACGTTTATAGTTGGATTCTAACTATTGTGTGGACTTTGACATTTTCTGACCTCTTGGGGACTAAGATATTTTCTGTACTCTTGTGAACTTTACCGTTTTCTGTAGTCTTGTGGACTTAAAAATTTTCTAACCTCTCGTGGACTTTAATTTATTCTACACTTTAACATATTTTATTGTTGAGGTTGATGCGACTTGACATAACCTGTTAGGATGTTTCGGTAGAGTGATTGCTAACATTGTGTTTAACATCCACACACACATGCACACATCCATGCACACACACACGCACACACTTTTCCTTTCAGATATAGGTATTTACTGTTGCTTCGTGTGTCTATAAATATGTTTCTCTTTTGTTCCAAATTCCACCCCTGTTTACTGTCACTGGAGTTGGTGAGTAGAGGAAAGTTATTATGACCCATTCCCCTGTGGTTAAGTGATGTCGCATTAGTTCGGAATCAGGTAGCTAATCTGGTTCGTCGTACGAATCTGATTCATATTCGGAGTCGGGTTCGTCGACGTCCGACATATTGTCTTCGTCAGACTTGGCCTATGTCCTTCTGGATACGACGCTTGGACGAAGAATTCTTGATGCGCAAATACGTAACGATATGGCAGAAGTGGATGCGGACTTAGTCCCAATTCGACGAAATGCAGAACCTCAATTTTGGCCATTAGTGTAAGGCACTCAGACCATTACAAATGTATGCCTTTGAAACAGTAAAAAATATATCAGCTAAGATAAACAATAGAAAGAGTTTTACTTTTGCAGTAAAGCCTTTCGAGTCCTACATTCGTCCGATGTTGGCAAAATTCACAAGGAAACATTGTTCCTCAGCTCACTACCCAAATTGGTGAGTTTAGTGGTAGGGTCAGCAGTCGGGGATTGATACTGATATTGCAGATGGATAGACATATTTCGCAATACATGCCATTCACCGTAGGTGCCTCTTACACAAAGCTACCCGTGTTAATTCCTGAAATGAAAATGTTCATTAATGTACAATGCTCGGAAGACCTGTGCTTCCTGTACATGGTAGTAGCATCTTTATTTCCTGCCACAACTCTTGTTGATATATCCACTTTATATCCAGTAAACTCAACCAGTTCTGAATATGCAGAGATTGTCAACTCCTGTACTGATGAATGAAATAAAACAATTCGAGGAGCTCAATAGTATTTCCATTAATGTCCACTCTGAGGTAGACAAATATAGTAATATTGATGACAAAACATTTGATAAAGCTAAGGAAGGGCCTGTCGTCCCATCTGTATATCTCTTGTGCATCATGAGCACCATGTAAACATGTTAGCCATTCGTGCCAGTGATAGTACAGCCCACTTACATTTTGTATTGATCAAAAGTATGTCACTACTACTTAAGAGTCAGTTGAGTAAAGAGGGAACCAGAAAGTTTGTTTGTGAACGATGTCTCTAATATATTAGAAGTGAGGAGAAACTCAAAATTCATACTGACTTATTTCTACAACACGATGCTTTGCGGTGTACTTTACCGACTGAGGAGAACAAGTACCATAGATTTAATAATTTTGCCATTCAGCAAATAATTGGTTTTGTTAGCTACTGAGATACTGAGGGCTATCTTAAACCCATGCCCACTTGTTTCCACACGATTACAGTTGCAGCAAAACCACCATCAAATAGCATGTACCACATGCTTGTATCATTCTGCTCGTGTGTGCATATGATTCCACATTAACACAGTACCATAAGTTTTGGGTGAAGAGTGCATGTACAGGATGGTTGAAAAATTAGTTGAATTGACAAAGTGTGATGCAGACATGTACAGCACGACTGTTCCAATGAAGCCATTGACAATAGCCGAAAATGCCAGGGTAGTGGCTCAAACAAGTTGTCATTTCTGTAATAAGCCACTCGGCATAATTTTTACAATCGACCATGATCATTTTACAGGCTCAGTCAGAGGCTGTGAACTTAATTAATGTAATTTACTGTTCATTCTTAAGAAAAATCAACTTGTAGCTGTATTCGATAATCTGCAGAATTATGACGCCCACTTTATAAAGAAGCCATTGTCTGATAGACCTATCACACAACCCGACAGAACTGTGATAATCGAAAATGCGGGTAAAATTAAGGTGATTGGCATGACCTTGGAACCTATAATGCATCATAGTTATTATTCCGTATGGGGGACCTTTTGAGTATGTGAAACTGCATTGCATTGATTCATTTAATTTCATGAGTGCATCTCTCAAGACATTGGCAGGCAATTTGAGTTCTTCCCAGTTATGTATCACACGTTCACAGTTTCCAGACATAGTTTTATTTAGCTCAAAGGAAGGGAGTATATACTTATAACTTTGGTAAGTCTATGAATTGTCTGAACTGTACCTCACTCCCGCCCAATGATGCATTTCAAAATATAATGAAGATATTAGCAATGCAGACTACGCTCATGCCCAGTCCACGTGGAATGTGTTGCATTGATAAAATTTGCTACAGTACGCAATTAAATATTTATGTGAGGACATGTGTTCGTTGACAGATGTTTGAAAATTTCACAACTTTATGTCTTGACCCTGCAATGTAGATGACAGCTCCCTCTGTCTCTCTCTCATGGGATTTATTTCGTTAAAAACAGGTGTGCAGCTGGAGTTTATCACAGATGCAGATATGTAATTTTAGGTGGAACATGGGGTCAGGGGTGGTATCAATCCAACAATATTTACATGGGAATGAAGTACGACCTCAGTGTGGCAGACAAATATATTTGTTGCTTCGACGTTAAATGCCTGTACAGTCATGCCATGAAATGCAAGCTGCTTATTGGTAATTTCGAGGGTGTTGAACAGTGTTTGTTTTCCACATCGAATTTTGCCAACTAAGACAATGATGGGGGCACAAGTTTTTTTCGCGGAAGTGGATTTGTCTATTTCAGATGCGTGTAGCGTTGCCCTTGCTGATCTGCCTCTTGCCTCAGTGTCTGACATACCTCCGAATAGCAAAACTGAGAAATCACTCTTAACTCTCATGCTGCAGAAGAAATACGTTATTCATGGGGAAACACTGAAGCACTATTTTAAGTATGGATCCAAACTCAATGCTTTTCATCTCATTCTGTGCTTTTAGCTGGAGGCATGGATGGCTCCGTACATCGATTACAACATTCAGAAAAGTGCACAGACTGCGAAGGCTTTCGAGAAATCGTTTTTTAAACTCATGTGTAGTTCCTTTATGGGAAGACTTTACAAACTGTCCATCGGGAAAGGGACATCAGGGTCGTATCGTGGTATGTCATGATTTACTAGATGGCAGAACTGATTGGGTGACCTGCATTCAAGCATGGCAAATCCTCGATGAGAATATAGTCCTTATGTAAATGGAAATTGTCTGTTAATTTCAACAAACCTTTGTATACTGATGTTGCCATTCTAGACTTATCAAAATTGTACCACTATGATTTTCACTATAAATACATGTCACAGAAATTTCATCAGCAGACTGTGAATCTCCTATATTGCAATATCAATTCATTAATTTATGAAATCCATGGTTCTGATGTTTATAAGAGTATTTCCCCTGATTTGGTTACATGATTTGATACTTCTAACTATGTGCCAGATAATCAGCAAATGTTCCCGATAGTGAACAAAGGCGTGACAGGTGTTATGAAGGATCAGTGTGGTGATCGCATCATCATGCATTTTGTTGGCCTGTATCCTTAACTTTTCTCATACATCGTTTTGAATGAACAGTGTGTGAGTAGAGCGAATGGGGTAACGCATAATGTGCTGCAGTACCTCCTATACGGGGATTATGTAGATTGCCTCGACCAAAATTCACAGATTGGGGAATTAATTTCACTTCCGTTCGGGTGGTCATGTAATTTTCACCGAACATGTAACAAAAGTGATGTTGTCGAATAATGATGACAAACGGTATATCGGACCAGATAACATGACAATATTAGCATGGGGCCATTACAGGATACCAAAGTAATTTATCCCCTACTCACCAACGACCACTGGCCATAACATCTGCCAAGCATACCGTTCGCCGGTCAACCAACTGTTTTATCTAGCGCCAGTGAACTGACACCTCTACTGGTCAACAATCACCTCTAGCAGTTAACTAATACATCTACCATCACCTGTCAACCGACACCAACATCTGCTGTATGGGTCTACCCACCAGATGCGAGGTCATAACCACAGCTAAAACAACACTCTACAAGAATCTCCATCGGAATTCAATTCCAGCATTGGAAGTATACACCGTTCCATGGTGTGAAAACAGTTTCACTGCACTACTTCAACTAGTTGTCCACTGGCTTCGAAACAGGAACTGCCTCACTCCTAGCCCGCATCTCTACCTACATGCCACTGCAAGATGGTGGTTCGCAACCCACCTCTAATCGCCAGCCCCACTGCGCGGTTGGTTTGCAGCCTGCTACTTCATAAACATTCTTCAGCGAGACCAGTTATTCTGGTGCGCTACAACTTTATGTGATAAATCTACACCAACAGCAAAGGCAGTTTTCCTGGTTCGTCATCGTTCACCGAGGTCAATGTCTCAATTCACAGCTGCCAAGTTTAACCTTCCTCCAATGCTGAAGTTTTTAAGAATGATCCTTTCATCAAAGAAGAATTGTATATAGAAGAACAATGATGTGTTTATAAAAGGATTGCAGCAGTCATGTGTTCATATTGTGCAAATATTGTTGTTTGGTGGGTAATAAATATTGTTCCAACCTTATTGTGTTATTCATTTCTCTTTTACCTTACCTTAACTTCAACATGGTGAATTACACAAATCTTAATATTCAATAACTGAACCACAGAGTGTTTCCATATAAACAGAGTAATGGGTTTAATATGTACTAAATAATAATAACGATTATAATACTGATTACAAATAAACCCTTTTAATAACATAATTAAAAATATTTTATTGCAAACTCCTAAACAATTGAAATAGCCTTTGAAATATGCACACTCAGGTCAGTTGAGATCTAGTTGTCATGGTGGGAGGAAATGGTTATTCAGGTGCATACTTGTGGTTACACACGTGCGTATATGTGTACTTGGTACTTGTGTAATGAGTACTTGCTAATTATTATGGTTATGTAATGCTCTATAAGTGCATCACTCCATATCCACTCGACCAGCAGTCGCCAAGGCGACACCGCCGAGGTGATGAGTGCATCAGTCGACCGGGCTTCAGTCGCCAAGGCGACACCAAGGATGTAACATCGATGTAACAGCACGTGTAAGTAGATGCATTCCCTCAAACCTCTCCTGTCTGGGAATCAAACCCGGTATTCAGAAAAATGTCCAGAATCACAAAAATTACAAGTGCCCTGCCCGGGATTCGAACCAGGTATTCCCAAATATTTCCAAAATCCAAAAAAATAGATACAAATAATTTTTCCAAAATTATGCTATCTGGGACTCTGATTCAAAATTTCTTAAGTCCAAAAAATAAAAATAATTTAAGTGGCTTGTCTGGGACACGAACTCAAATTTTCCCAAATCCAAAAATAAGAAAAAAATATTAAAATTTTTCCAAAAATCGCCCTCACCATGAATCGAACGCGGTAATACGAAAAAAAAAGAAATTTCCAAGAAATACACTCACCGGGAATCGAACCGGACGTACATGTGCACCGGAAGTGCATGTCTACAATACTACATATGGCGCAATCGCTTGGTGTGCCATCGATCTGGGGTGCGGGAGGCTCTGTGTTCGAATCCCGGGTCCATGGGAGTTCATTTAGTTTATTTTTTAAGTTAGTTTGTAATACGTCCCCTCCTCAGCTTTCAAACATAAGACCGGGGGACGTTAAAAAGCCCTTTACAATACAATACAATGTGCAAAAATGCATAGCGATATGTTGGTCACCACATTGCTAAAATTAGAAAGAATGTCAGAAGTGCATTCAAAAGTAGGTCACAAGACCATAAGTAGGTCAAATCTACTTAAAACTAAATTCAAAAGTAGGCGACGAGGTCATAAGTAGGTCGAAAGTGCATCCATAATTAGGTCACGAGGTAAAAAATCAAAGGTCAAATTTGCCCAGTGCTTGTGTGCTAGCTCTACTCATTGCCGCAAAATTTATGCTTGATAAAGACGGCCCACGGAGAAAGTAAGCACTTTTGAAACAAACATATAAACATATGGAATAATACTCACTGTACATAATGACATATGCTACAGTTCACATAGGCGTGTGGATACCAAGTCAGTATGTTGGCGGTGAATTGATCAAAATTTGTTCTAAGATCTAATGTTATCCTGCGAGCGTAGTGCTAAAGTTTGTGTCCAGTGACTTTATAGTTTCTTGTGTTACAGTTATATTAGAGTACATATTTGCATATTATTACAATATCTACATTCCTAATCAATCCACGGCTTCAACTCGATGGCGCATAAACTAAGACATTAGTCCCATAGCAGTTTTTATTTTTACAAAATGAGAGAGAAAAGAATGTCCTAAGCAGGGCTATCAACAGTTCTTAATTAACCGTGAACTGCAAGGAATCACGTGTCCTTCAACTAATGTTATGAAAGTTCTCGCTATCTATCTATACATAGTATAAAACAAAGTCGCCCGGCCGCATGTATCAGTGTATTCGGCTAAGACTTCTAAACTACCTGATGAATTTAAATGTAGTTAGCGCCATAATTTAGAGAATTCCTTTAGGAAGGTTTGGGTATATAATACACTAATATTTAATGTAATGATAGTAGAGAAATGTCGACGTTTTGTAATAGAGCCTGGAAAAGCGGCTTTTCGGGTACTTACATGGCTTACGCTGATTAAACCATAAGAGATACGCCAAATTAATGTGCTACGGAATTGTGGATCTCAAAAAGGTCGACAAGAAAGTCCACGACCGCATATGTTGACCTTTTAACGATAACCTACAGTAAACATTTTTATCGTTTTGATTAAAAATAGGAGTTCACTAACGAAGACTTTTTGAACAACACAATATTAATCGTATGTTGGTTACCTTAAGCATTTAGTGTATATGCTAGCTGTAAACCTAAACAACGCCATATTGGTAAATCTCACCCGAGCGAGGCCGGGGCGGGTCGCTAGCTGTAAATAAATTTAAAAAGGACCGATTTCAGTAATTGACAGCCCCATTTAAACATGACATCCTGTTTGGCACAAATATAAATATTATAATTTCTTTCCATTCATAGAAAATTTTAAAGGGGAGAGATAGACGCCATTTACTATTTGAATGTTCCTTACGTAACTTCTGTTCCAGACATAATATCGGATATGTAGCTCCGCAGGGACAAAGGACATTATTTAACTATGAGAACTCAATTTTTTTCATTTCTTTTACGGGTATCATTATGGTTATGTCACCATAGCAAATACCTGAATAATAAATATCGAATCATGTTTTAAAATCTGGCTAATTGTAACACAGCTTCTTCTCTCCCACTTACGGCTTGTACTCATCTCTTATGCTCAAATTCTTCGTTTGTGTTATAGTTTAAATTTTAGAGTAATTTTTTCAAATTTCTGAGTATAGAAAGCGTACATTTTGTGAACTTATTAATATTTTTGTACTCAGTTGTACTACGTGTTAGTAGGTAGCTGCGGAAAGGCGGGACCGTATTAACATTTTAAAGTTTAAATGGTGCTGTTTGCGGGGGAAAAAAATATTCACATTGATGTTTCGGAGCTCATATTTGTACCGCAGAGTTAAGGCAAATAGGTAAAATCCTGTAGCAGCATTTTTAATAGAACTTGAATGAGCAAAAAAAATTAAATAATTCATTAAAACGCGTAACGCCGAGCCTTAACGGATTTTGACCTTACGTTCATGTTACATACCGCACTGTGTCGGGGAAAAGCATGCCGTTTGTGGGAAACGCTCACGTTGTCTTCGACAAGGGTGATCGGCCAGTCACTTTTCTCGTGCGCACCAAGCCTGGATTAAAATTATAGCCCTTCTGCTTTCTGAGATTAAATTTTCTTACCTCTTCTCTACCTGGGAGGTGCTTGGGTGTCATGTAAAGTACATCACCCTGGTCCTTGAAGCAAAATCTGAAGACATTGCGTGTATTTCACTCTTCTGTTCAGTGTAATATTGTGTACGCTCTTTAGCCTTCAGTACATATCCGTGTTGAAGGAACTTTGCAGGCTGCTAACAATTTCTCGCACATTCCTCATAATGAAGTTTGGCTTGCACATAATTACATATTCCGAAAGACTCAAAAATGCTGAAATTTTACTGATAACACTTGTATTTCCTATTTATTTTGACCATAAAACGGTTTTGCACTTTTCTTGCTGCGATCATTTGGGGTAGAAGCCATTGTTATAGGCTATTCGCGATAAAGTGAGCACTTTTGAAGACCTCTCTTGTGGAATACTAGTCAATAAATGTATCTTATTGTAGCCTTAGACGTAAAATTTCAAGTACAGTGAAATACATACAGTCTGTTCATTACTTACATTGTAATATTAATCTTAATAATTGGTACAAGGATAAAAAAAAATGGCTGATAGGAAAGATGTAACTAGAGTCTCAAAAGTGCTCACTTTACTATGAACAGCAAATAATTAATTATATCTTAGCAGTCAATACTTATTATAGTGTGCGTTCAGAGGTGACATATTATAATTTATTTAACTACGTACTTAAACATGCGTTTGCGATTATTACTAATAGTGCATGAATTTATGATTAATATAAAAAAAATTAGGGAATATTGAATTGTGAGTTATGAGACTTGGCTTACACTACAGGGTTCCGAGGGTGCATCGTCATAAGCGAGATTTTGACTTTTACAAAGTCGTATTCATGTTACGTAAGTGGAAGAATGTTTAATGCAAAATGTAAAACCTAAGTTGATTTGCACGTACAAATAAAATATAATAATAAAGAAACTCGACGTTTAGTAATAAGAAACTAAAATAATACGAAACCACTTTTACATCCTATTTTCAGTGTGACTTACCTTTCTTCTATATCACTGTACGCACTAGAGGCAAAACCAGTATGAATCACTTTACATTAAATTGCGTCGACTAAAAAAACTTCAATAGTTGCCACATGTTGATGTTATCAAAACAAAGTGGCAGGTTATATATACGTATAAAAACATATTCTTATTTATCAATACAAGTAAAGCTACGGGGGAGCAATGCGTCTCAGTAGCAGAGACCAATATATTTAGTTTTTACAAAAATTAGATTATTTATAACTTAAGTGCAACATATTTTGTCGTTTAAGAGAGAATGAAGGCACTGCTCAAAATAAGTAACCAAAGTGTGCAAAACAACTTATACAGATGAAGAAAAATAATTTTCCTCTCTGCATAAAAATGTTATCACAACTTCGACATTGCATTGTTTATTACGCATGGTCCTAGTCTAAAATCACTGTGCTAATAAAATGCCTAGCAGTTACTTATATTTATCGGAGTAATTATTGAATTTTAACCAGGCAATACAAAGTACATTTCAGGATACATTGTATTAACACAAGCGAATCAGCAATAAATCTGTTGTAGTATTACTGTGATATTTTATTTTTTAAAAATAAATATTAATTTTTACGGAAGAAAACATGACGTTTACACCAAACAAATTACAAATAAATATCTTCAGCATATGCTAATAAATAAATACATTTATATATAATGCACATAAGAGGGTAAATTTTAAATATTTATAGGCAGATAAATAATAAGCACATTTAGATTTGTTTGATGTAGCCAAACTGCAGTCTTCACATGTTGAAAGTCTATGAATCTGAGAACAACATAGCAACAATTGCAAGCTTGGAGTAAAACTTGCTGTAGAGGTAGTCCATAAACTATGTTAGTTCTGCACATTCTTAAATTGTATGATGTAAAAATGAAATGAAATTAAGTCTTGGGACAAAACATAGGAGGTTATAAAATATATCTGTGTACTGAGGGGTGCAAACATATCCTGTTGCGGGTGGAGTGTACGGTAGGAAAAGCCATACGTGGTCCATTATAAGGTAACGCATAATGTACTCTTGGTGGTGAATGAAATTCTTCTGAATTACTTCCTCTATGACTACACCATGGTTTAGGGACTTCAATAGTCCCGGAGACAAAGTGTCTTGGAAGTTTAAACTCTCAACAGGCCATGCGAAACTTGGAACCCAGAAAGTATCTTTAAATACTAACGGTGATGCATGATTTTCGAGAACAGGTGGACATTTTGAATTACTGGGATGATGGCATACAGTACAAGTTCCCAAAGCTCTAGAGTTTCCTTGGCGGATCATACTAGGAAATTCAAGAGGCCTGGAATTAGAGCGACATTTGTTAATACGGTACCCGGTGGATGTTCGATAGTGGGGTGACATGTCATGTACAGTACCAGCCATTACACTTGATGGTAGGTCTACATTGGACAGCGTGAATTTAGAATTTGTATAAGGTATCCAATATAAACATGAAAAGAAACTTCCAACATCAATTGAGATTCTCAGATTCTCATCAATGCAGAGAGAATTACGAACACAGTTTTGAGTCGGTGGTATACTTGGCGAATTATGATGAAAATTCGAATATTTATTATAACTTTTACTTTCTGGAGAAGCTTCTGGTTTTAAACGTTGAGGAATAAATAACGGTCCAGTGCTTACGACAGAAGTTTTGTCAAACTCTGGAAAAGTGCCAGTCACATAACTGTGTGATTTTATGTTTTCAGAAGAGGGTTCCGATGAACTTGACGACTTCGTTGAAAAGATTGGAGTCGTAAATTTCAGCGATGAAATGTTTTCATCCGAAGATGTTTCGCATGGCTGACTGGAATAATCCTCCTTCTTGTACTTAGTATAATATCCAGATGTACTCGCTAAATTTGAACTTTCAGTAGACGATATAACTTTCGGAAAGACACTGCTTTGTGTTGGAGAAGAGTCTTCATAATTTTCAGTCGAACTTGGAGATTTAGGAACATCAGACACATTTGAATATGTAATATCTTCAGTTGAAGTGCTAGCTGAAGAGGGCGATATTTTGCTTTCAATGTACGTTTTCATAGTCATTGCGTGGAAATGCGATGGTTTAGTTTTATATGAAGGACCTCTTCGAGTGCCACTTGGTATAGTAGTGCTTTTTGGGATAATTTCCGTAGAAGTTCCTGTGACGTACGGCGTTTTCATATCATGGAATGACTCGCTGGTAATAGCAGTTGAAGTACTAGATAGAACGGTGATTCCTTGTGTCGTTTTCACAGGCACTGACCCGAAGTACTCAGGTTTTTTGGTTGTTTGGTAAGTCGGTGAAGTGGTGCATTTTTGTGTTGTTTCTGAGGAAGTCTCATGGAAGCATGGAAATTTGCTAATATGGGACGAATCATCAGTAACCGTAGGTGCTATAGTAGTCGTAGTAATACTATGCGGAGTAGTGATTTCTTGTGTTGTCGTGTTCGCAGTTGTTGAATCGGAGTGCATAGATTGATATTTACTAAATAACATCTGTAAGTAATTAGGAGAAATGGTGGTTTTTCGTGCTGTTTTTATAGAAGTTTCATGGATGTATGGTATTTTACTGCTATGTAACGGATCACCAGTAACAGTGTGTGATATAGTACTCGCTGTAATACTAGGCGAAATAGTGATCTCATGTGTTGATCTCGCAGACGTTGAACCAGTGTAAACAGGAGTAGTTTTGCTTTCCTGTACAGGTGAGGTTTTGATTTCATGCAGCTTGGGTCTCATACAAGTTGTACTGAAGTACGAGGATCGTTTCTCTTCTGGCACTGTGGAGGTGGTTGTGGTTGAAGTAGTGGTTCCGTGTTTATACGGTTTCCTAGAAGTTGTATGTAAGCTGATTGATTCAGTGCCGCGAGACAGAACCTCTGTCGTTCCTGTTAGAATACTGCTTCTATGTGGTGATTCAGTAATTCTACTAGTGAAGCTTGAAGGGGATGATGAAGACTTTTCTCCGATAGTTTTCATTTTCGTCCAATATGAAAGTGTAATCGGAGACTTTGGACTCACTTTAGCAGTAACAAAAAGCTTATTTTTTCCTGAGGACTGATCGTGTGAAGATTTGCCATTTGAGGCACTATTTGAATTACAGTGGCAATTCTTTGACATAATACTACCTGGAGATGAAGTCTTTTCGTCATGTGAGCAAGAACTACCAATCTCCTTAGCTGCACATTCAACAAATGTATTTAAATCGTTGGTCACATTAAGTAACTTTTGAATGAAGTTTGTTACTAATGATGAATCCAAAAGCTTATCAAATTCCATCAAATGTTTTTTAAACGAATCCGTTTCTTCACCATGTGTGTGGTGGACTAGACTGCCGAGTATCATCAAAACCACAGCAACCTGAAACATAAATATTTCGATGACATGTAACATCATTGGAAGACAATATATTTTATTCGCTTCCTTAAACACTATATAATAGAGCATATATTTTTGTAGAAAGTACATTTTAACAAGATACCAATATCTCCAGAGATTTTGAAGGAAAAAATAAGGGACAGTGGAATGAGTCGGCGGAGTCTTAAAAAAAGGAAAGTATTACAAATTCGCGATATTGTACTCCCCATTAGCAACATAGCTACCTCTCCCACAGGCCCTGGTAGATGGCCATAGGCGTTTCATAGTTATAGAGGTTGGGCCGACCTTAAGGCTGAGCATATCAGTGACAGTGTGAGAGATGGAAGTTTCCAAGAAAGAACAATGTGGTGTCATGCTATTTCTCACTGCTGTAGGTCACACGAAGGCGAACATTCGCCACAGGCTAGACGCTGTGCATTGTCGGCATCGTTTACGAGCAGTGAAGGGTCGTCACTTGAGCGAGTGTTTTTTCTGCATAGAACCTTCTGCGCTACTTTTCTAGTTATTTGGTTGTTGCATATAGATGACGCTACACATATATTTGCTTTGTATTTTATTGCACAAAGTAATTTTTTAATATTATTTTTTAAATTGCATATTTTCATAATTTATTATTACAGTAGTATTTCATTATGCAATCAGCTGCTCATGTTTTGATATATAAAATATAAGAATATTTGTGTACAAATGTTTCTGGGGGCGTCTTTAAGCATGATAGTTATCGTGTTTGCCGCACGTCGCGCCACCGCCTGGGAAGGAGGGTGCGCTAGACAACGAGAGAGTGAGTTGAGCGGGGAAACTATAATTTATATATTATATATATTTCTTTAAGATATGATCTTTTCGGAATCTTGAAAGTGTATTATCTGTAGCTATGCCCAATATTGTTAAATGCTGCCCTAATGTTGGAGCTGAGTAAATTCAAGCTCATTAAATTGGATAGTAATGAATGTGTTTTTGCTACATATGTTTGTAGCTGGATAAATATAATTGCATCACTGTGCTTCCCTGGCTCCGAGGTTATACAGTTTGATTAACGAAAAATAGAATTTAAAACCTTCCGAGCTTTTAGGCTATATTTAAAGAGGAAATATTACAAAAATGTAAGATTTAAATGAAAGTATCCGTTTGCTGCCTTGTTAAGAGGTAAATGAAAAGCAAATTTTCCCTATTTCAAGTTTTTATATTTAAAATGGAAACATTTGTATCATATACGAACTAAACGAAAGTGTGCAATTTGCTGCCTTGTTTAGAAGTAAATGAAAAGCAAATTTTCTAGATTATGCTCATTTATATTTTGAAAAAAATATATATATATAAGTATACAAAAATAAAACTTATGTGTAAAGGTTTGGCTTCGAACCGAAATTGGCTACTAAAGCAAGAAAAAATATCATGAAGGATTAACCTAAAGATAAACAAACAGGCGCACAAAGTTCAATCAAAACAATTTATTACATAATTACACTACAAGTGTATAAAATATAGTTTCTTTGATTTTTTGAGTGTATATATATATATATATATATATATATATATATATATATATATATATATATACACACACACTCAAAAAATCAATGAAACTAAATATATACACATAAGTAAACAAAAATAAAACTTATGTGTAAAGGTTTGGCTTCGAACTGTAATTGGCTACTAAAGAAAGAAAAAATATAATGAAGGGTTAACCTAAAGATAAACAAACAGGTGCACAAAGTCCAATCAAAACAATTTATTACATAATTATACTACAAGTGTATAAAATATAGTTTCTTGGATTTTTTCAGTGTATATATTTGGTTTTTCTTTAGGTTAACCCTTCATGATATTTTTCTTTCTTTAGTAGCCAAGTTTGGTTCGAAGGCAAACCTTTAAACATTAGTTTTATTTTTGTATACTTATGTACGTGGTAAATGGGGTAGTCTCTGAGGTTTTTAGCGAGGGTTTTCTCAGAACTTCCATCGCCAGCGACTGAGTGTCGAGGTTTCAGTGCGGTCTATCATCATTACAGGATGGCTCACGATCGAGGCAATCTCATCTCGTCATCATAGCGGCCCAGAGTGTTGGTGAAATAGTGGCCGATATAAGGATCAGAGAGGAGCGATTGGCCAACACCCAAGTGCAGTGGACAAGAGGCTGGTGGAAGTAAGGTTATGAAGTTGCTGTTCTCCGATCACCACGAACCCGTACTTAACGAATTCTTGGAGCGGGCTGTGACCGTCAACACCGACCAAGGCATCGATACACTTGTATCACAACAGCAGCAGATCAAGACTCATATTCGTTGTTTGTTAAGAAACGAGGGGCGCTATGATCCAGCCTTCACAACACTATATGGGGCTGCCGTGGCTGAGCGGTGCTCGCTCCCCACAAAGGCGAGCAGGGTTCAATCCTGGGAATCGTGCCGGATGATGCCTCTCGTCAGCAGGTTTTCTCGAGGAACTCCCGCTTCCCCCGCCACGACATTCCGGCGCTGCTCCATTCTCATCTCATGTCACCCTCATAGCCTCTCAAGACCGCGTTGTTAGGAGCCGCCCAAATTCCTCAACTCAACTAGTAAACAACACTAGATCACATACAGCCAACAATATACAAGCTGCATTCCACAAATTCCATTGCGAAGTCTTCACCCATCCAACCTACAACTCCTATCTCTTAAGCGACACCCATGCGTTTGGGATGTTGAAAAAGATTTACAAGAGACACTTGAGAATGCAGCAGCATTGGGTCAACGTACAGCCACAAGAATTCTTCAGTAGAGCCATTCATCGCCTGGTATCACAGTGGGAATGGTGTGTTGCTACTGTTGTAGAGAACCGCCCCTTATACATACGACATTTGAGACAACTTCCTTCCTTACCTTTTTATAGGATGGATATTTATTACCAATAGGAGTGATGTATTAATTTTGTGGTAAAATATTTTAAAAACACATTAAAATGGGAGAAATATTTGATCCGAAATAAAAAACGAAGTTATCCTTACTAGTTCATAAGGAAAGGTACAACGTTATGCCAAATGTTGGGAAACCTTCGGTGTAATAATTTAAAAGCTGCGTGTACACTGCGAACAATGAAACATTTTGTACAAAATTTAAGTTTATTGTTTGAGCTAGATACCTGTTTTCCTTACACTGTACAGAGGGGGAAAAAAGACATTCAGAATACTTTAAATGAGGCATCCTAGTAAAAAAAAAAATGCCAAAAGTATATTTTTAATAAGGCACTCTAAATGTTTTTGAGCGCAACTCAGATGTTAAAAGGGAAACCAACATGGTTTAGATTTGATAATTGAGAAAAATAAATAGACGTGCAGCTTAAATAAGAATTCGTTGCCTTTACTGATTAAAAAATATGATAGTAAAGTAAACTTCGCATTGTAGGCCCTCAAATGATTTATTGGCAAGTACACATAAACATATATATTTATAAATAAGAAGTAGATTAGGAAACCATATATTCTGAAACCAATATGCTTACAAAATAAAACGAGTCATTTGGGCAAAAAATTATGAGATTCCTTTACAAATAAATTTAATTTGTATGTTTACACTAGCTAGGAATGCGAGTTGTATTATATTATATAAAAAATAAAATGAAATTTTCATTTCAATACAAAATTGAACAAAATAATTAGTATTTTATGAACTATGTTACACAAGTAATGTACAACTGGCGCTAAATATTATTGCTGGAGTGCTACTTTGTATCTTTGCAAAATGCATTTTCAGTTGAGCAGTTTCACATCCCAGACAAGAACAGCTTAAACGTTTCTTACTTCCGCCTGAACAGATATGTTGTCATTTATCGGTTCAAAGATTTTATTCGCAATGTCTATTGAATGTTAAATCATTGTTTATAAAGCCATACACATTAAAAATTTAACACTCAGATTTGTAATTTTCAAATAACGGAAGCATATTTATAGTTTTAAATTGAATGGTTACTAGATTTAAATAAGTGTGCCAGTAGGCTACTTAAATATTTGTTTACACTGCAGGATGATTAAAAAGCCCAAGAGCTTTAAACATGTCTTCTTGTAAACCTGTGGCCGTAGCCTACGCCAGATGAGCAAATTTTCAGTAAACCATACAAACAGCAATCAAGAGACTTTAAGAAAATTTCATGCATATTAATTTCCGTTTTTGTTTCCGTCTCTTATACGTATTTTAAAAGTTAGACGGCCTTTTTCTCATATCTTTGAAGGTAAGAAAATTTCCGTGCAAGATTATCAAACTACTCGGATACAGCGTATAGATAGAGTCAGCATGTACGTGAAATAAACATATTTACGATAGTTTACTATTTATATTGCGCAATTTACTGAAATTTATAAAAAAGTAGAACATTTTCGCAGGTGGTCGGGATTGTATTCGCACACCCTGACAATTTCGACTTCAAGCCACTGTTTTGCCATTTTTTTTTTTTTTTTCGTTGTTGTGGTGTTGGCGTTGCCTAGGTCAAGTTTGACCGACCTGCAGATAAATTCTCAGTGCGATAAGAGAATTGAGGCTCTGCCACGGAGGGAGCGGGGCAGGGCTCCGTCTAAGCTGCGAAGCCTAGTTAAAATAGCAAGAGGAAAATACGTATTTTATACTATTTTCGAAATCGTGAATATTTGAATTGTATGCCCTTAGTTTTCGTTGTTGGTTTCTTTGGTACCGTTAGGATTGTTAAAACGAATAGAATATATGAGTGCACTCTCTTCGCCCCATTATAAGCAGTTTTAAACTTTCAAACAGAGCGCTGTGATGATTAAATGAAAACTAGATGATAGACGTAATAACGTAATGAAAGGCTGAATGTTCAATTAACCTTGTAAAATGGTGTTTTGAAAGACGAAACACATTTTAGAAAATATTTTGTTTTGGTTTTATTAGTTTATTCGTTGTTATTTAACATTATACACGTTGTCTACCGGCTATTTTTAAACGTTGTTTGACAGCCATTTTAACACTCCGTTTAACTGATCCATGAGTTTAAAAAAAACCACTGAAAAACAGTGAAAAAAATGACTGATGAATCAGTGGAAAATATCACTGAATCAATAAGTAAAGGAAATCTGGCATTTATTCACTGATTCATCAGTTGAATTCCCTGAAGTGACTGTTGAATCAGTCAGGTACTGTTTACTGATTGAAACAGTGAAATTCTCACTGATTCAGATTTATAGTGCGATGTGGATTCATCTACTGACGAACGTCTATACTTTCATTTTTAGCTTGTCTGTGACGTTTCGAATTCTAACTGGCCGACGTTAAACGCAAATACTTGAAGGTCGGCCAAATTTTAACGCTTTGCGTTTGACGTTCAGCATCGTGGCAACGTTTAACGTCGATTGCAGCCAGAGTCATTACGCTCCACGTATCCATGATTTATCGTAACGCATTACTGTAGCGTCAACACGATTGTAGCCAAGCCTCTACACACTTGAATACCGGCTCCCTGTCGACAGATATAGGCTGTTCACGATGAACTGAGCACTTTTGAAAGCCCTGCTTAAGATCTACTTGCAGGCACGTCGTGTATTCGTACACCTTATGGAAAATTTTCATGGACATAGGCCTCATCACTTTATTCATGCGTCAGTCGAGTGAAACTGAAATATTTAGAAAAGTGAATATTTTACATACTAGCTTATCACTACACGCATATGCATTAAAAATAGCAGGAAAAATTTAATAATTTCAGTATTCACAAATGATTAATTATTAAAGATATGGAACTACTTTCCCTCTGACGTTACCTACCTCATTGTCCGCATGCCACTCAGTGTGCCCGTTAAAATATATGCAGGTTGGGACAGTGACATTTTTCAGAGGTTGATTTCAAAAGAGCTCACTTTATCTTGGACAGCCTTTAATTGAGTGAGTGAGTGTGTGAAAAGTTATGGGCGGCTCTTAACATCGCTGTCTTGAGAGCCGATGAAGGTGAAGCGAGGCGAGCGTGGAGCAGTGCTGGAATGAAGCGGGGGATCCCCGAGGAATCCGGCGCGGTTCCCATGTGTGAAGGCCCGGGAACCCCGCCGGGAATCGAGCTCGATTAACCTAGGTGGGAAGTGAGTAGTCTGACCATTAAAACACCGCGGCCCCCCGCGAATAAAGTAGAACAGTTCCAGGTCTTGACTTCGTGTGGCGCGTGTATTGTCTAAATTTATAGCGAATCAAGTAGATGTGTCTCTCTACGCAAGCGAGTAAGAAACGGCGTGTACTATTAACACATTTAGGCTGCCAACAATTTAATGTCTCCGCCTGACTGACGCGTGAATAAATTCGTTATTCCCACGGCAATACAAATGGGAGAACGCCAAAATAAAGAGAAAAACATATTTTACGCAGGGCTTTAAACAGAGCTCAACTAACCGTGCGAACTTCCTATATAAGCAAAGCGTCTATAGCACATAGGGTCACCTGTTTCTCGCGAGAATATTTCAGGACTGGGTGGGCTCCAAAGCTCTTTAGCTCATATTCGATTTCGCGGGTGGATTATTTCAATTGTGACACGTCTTATCTATCTGCCGGCCAATCACGGACGGTCAGTATTCTCATTGGCTGTCTTATGTGACGTACTGTCTTTAGTACACGACAGGCAGTCAATATTCGACGGGAAGTTGTAAGCGTACACGTAGGAAATTGAAGTATGGCTAGCGCGTAAATCTTTTCGCGAAAACAAGCTGTCCTTTTCCATTGGCTGTGATTACGAATCAAGTGTTGCGTCAGGTTAAGAACAGCCCGCATGAAAACGTTATCTCCAACACCAGAAACCAATAATTACTGCGAGTTTAAAATCATTTATATGGGCACATGCATCACTCTTTCAGCTTTATTAATACGTTATCAAGATGCAGGATCACCGCCAACGTCTTATTAGAAGAGTTGGTAGCGGACGGGAAGATTGCATGTCAGCACCTTGCGCATAAAGGCGTTTAGGCATGTTACGTGCACGCCTGGGTCGCCCTTAGAGCAAACGCGCTTCTGCGGGCTTCGGCTACGCAAAATACCGAACTCTTAAATGAGCACAACAGAAAACTACGTGGCGGGTTTCATATTCCTGTAACTATTCCTGGAAGCAGTTGAGGAGGGCTAGCATAAGAGCCAAATGATGGCAAATACTAATGTTCTTATAAAAGGGTGCTAGGAGTATTGATGTATTCCATGAAGGTATGCATGTTTACACAATCACGTAGGCACAGCTTTTACCATCTTGGCACAATTTGGAAGCAAAATATGAGTGTTGAACTTTACTGCCCATCAACATTAATTCCTTTTTATTGGTTTGTTAAACCTTTGCCGTGCAAAATCCCGTCAACGAAATTCATACAGTCCTCGCAAAACTACAAACTTTCCACCTCAAAAAACATGGGCCATAAATGAATTTGTTTTCGTACGCACATGATGCATAAATGTAGAGCGCTTTTTTTTTTTAATTGGAGAGGCTGAAATAGAAGAGTCTGTGACCCGAATAACTACGCACAATTGGCCGGATCAAGTAATCATGGTGCACAAGACCCTTCTGTCTGTACTACTGCCTTCAATTACGTATAACGGATATGACACGATCGAGATTTATGTGCATAGGTGTAGATTTTTCAAGGAAAGGTTCATTCTGCATCGATCTAAACATTTCTTGATTTTTTAGTTTAGAAATTGCCTTGATCGTTTAATATAGAATTTGTCATTCTAGATATACCATTGTTTATAATATCAATAAATTGGATATTAAATTAGAAAATCTAACTCTCGGATGTACTTAATTATTTTTTAAAACATCACTTGATTTCGGTGAAGGGGTGAGAGGGAGAGAATAAATGGAATAGAGTCCATTCCTTGTATGGGTGAAATGTATTTATTTGAATTTGTTTTATTTAATTGGATATTAGAGGTTTCTGCAAGATAATTCTATGCAAGTTGATAAATGTAATGTATATTCACGCTATTATAAGAAATATTTACATATATTTTTCTTACTGGTTATATAAAATTTAAAATTGTAATTTGTAAACATTTTTTAAAACTTTCATAAATCATATGCATATTTACATATTCAAAATAAATTAGTTATATTTGCAGTTTATAACACATATATACATTCATTATATATATACAATAATAAATAATGAGCTGGAAGAAAAGTATGTCCATACTATATAAATTATAACTTTTTCTCTCTTTATAGTATAAAAGTCGGAGTCTTCTGAAGTATTACTGCCTTCTTCATTGGTATCTTCTACCTCGCATTGACTCTCAAGACCTCGCTGTTGAGAGCTACTACATCTCTTTACTCACGCATTCTGCCTCGCTACTTTCGAAGACTGCTATTAAATCTTTAATGGCATACTTTTACTTCTTTGGCAACCTTCGGTAATGGGTTCTTTGGCAAACTTAATATTTAATGGAATCAGAGGTTCCGATGACTGTTAAACTATACTCTTCGGGTACTCGTGAAAAGGAGTTCTCTGATATAGGCCTATTAGTTAGAAAAATCAACTCTTTTAATTCCCTTTTCGTTTATATTTATTATCTGGAACGTTCAAATCAGGAATTTAAAGTGTCTCAAAAGCATTAATATTATAGCCTTCCATTGTAGAATAATAAATAATAATAACTTATGGGCAGGTCCAGAATGAATCCCAGCACAGGGGGCGGGTTGGGAAGAGGGATTTCTGAAGGGGAAGTCTGCTGCCCGGCCCATGGTCATACCTGACGTGCGAATCACGTGATTTTACAATATTTAAACATACTCATCTTCCCAACAGGCATGTTGAGGCAGCCAAACTCCGTGAGCATGGGTAAGCCAATGTAGCCACTAAATTTTGTATCATACAACTTCATGGAATTCCATGTCAATAATTTTAAAGTTACGCCTTTACGTCAACAACTATTTAAAAGATAGCGACATTTTGAAGGCTGGGAATTCTTTGGCAAAATAGATAAAACTGAAATTTTTTTCAACGCTTAGTAGATATTTGAATGTATTTTATGATATTTAGTAGACCTAAATCTAGGTAAACTAGGACTGCGAAATGTTTCGGCCAATTTGAGCAGAAATCGAGGGGTGCTCTGGAGTTCCTCAGAACCCTCAAATTCTAACAAGAGTCCCTCATTAAGTTATATGAAATTGAAAACTAAAATTATTTGAAAGCGTGTGGAATACAGCCTTTAGAACAACGTTCGATAAATTTAAGGTAAAATAGGTATGTAGGGTTTTTTGGATCTTTTTACACTAGATGACTCGATCCGGCCTAATGTGATGCAACATACCAGAGCATGGCATTCATCCTGATGTTGAGGAAGGGGGGGAGGGAGGAGGAGGGATGTTAGAACTTCTTGACATACTGGTGACTATACGTTGTTTATGATAAATTGAGCCCTTCTGAATTAAGAGCTACTTTTCTTGTCAAGCTGTATTCTTCTTCCGTACGTAAAATTATCTTTGCCATGGACCTGATCACCTTAAAACCGTGAAATTGTTAAGAATGTAAATACGTTACTAAGATGCAAATTCAGACGACTCCAACCTATATAAAACAAGAATAACTCGCTTGGGAGACCATAAACGTAAACATTATAATCCATTCACGGTTCCTTCAGCCTTTTCTGAAGCCCTGCAAAAGAGCTACTTCCAGGATACTTCTCCGCCACGTGCAAACTAAGCTCAACAAAGTCTAGAAAATTACACTAAAGGAACACGCACCGAATTCGTGCGCACTCAGTGCAACAGCATTTTGTATAAGAACTATTTCTCACTGGGCGCTACAAACACACTTATTTTCTCACTGATTTTTATTCAACCTATTTATAAATGAAGCATTATAATTTATAGATTAAAAAAACATGAATAACATTTCAATTTAACGAGAAAAAAAAAAGTAACTTTTATGAACACTAGTATAAAACGCTTGTGATACACGGCATATTTGGGAAATAACTAAACGCATCATACACGGGAAGATTTTTCAAAGGTTTGATTCAAAAAGGGCGAAGAAACCACGAATAGAATATACACTCGCATTTACAACTTCGTGTTTCAGACCATCCAGACCCAGTTTACAGAGTTGTGTACATTACGCACGGGTAGGTAATTTTTGGCCTGTACTACACACTGCGAAGCTCAGTGGCCAATGATCTTACCTGTGGGTAAATAATTTGTCAACCGTCTTACTGGTCTACGTCATAATTTTTTCAGATTTCCGTAGCTGAACATATAGCCTACAGCTCGTTGGCTGTGACAACGAAACGAGTTCTGTGTCGACATCATAAAATATTTCATTTGCAACACACGCAAACGTAATATTTAAGTGGGTCTGAAAGAGTTAATAACTATTTCAGTAATGCGGTACCAACCTAACTGGGAGTGTGCACGCCAGTGTGCACGCTAGCATATATTAAGTTACGGGATGTGGTGATTTTCTTTGAAGGTGGTTTTCAAAAGTGCTCACTTTATCGAGAACAAACTCTAAGCTGTAAGCTGTACAACATGAAGGAACCCCACCGATGTTGTAGGTACAGATGGTCCGCTGTTAAATACACACTTTTGGTAAGCCTTTCAGGAGTTTCACCGATGCTAACTGCATATACGTTGACGTCCGTACTGAGTGACCAGGCTCCTCGAGCTAGTTGGCAACGATGCACGAGAAGTAGCTCCACGTATGAACGTGGCATCAGGCCCACCAAGAGAAATTCCTGGCCCCTGAGCAATGCTTGTTGTGGGCCTCCCTGCCAAAAATAGACCATTTACAACAACGTAAAGGCTGTTCACTATCAAGTGGGCACTTTTGAAATCCCTGCTTAAGATAAATTTGTATGCCCATTTTGTATTCTTTCGCCATATGTAAAATTAACGTTACGATGAGCCGCGTCACTTTATTCGTACATTGGTCAAGTGAAACTGTGAAATTATTACAAAAGTAAATATTTCACAAATTTGCTCTTTTCACGCTTCGATGCATTAAAAAAAAAACACAATGCGAAATAAATAATTTAAATAATCAGAAATGGTCACATTACACTTTTAATACGATACGACATTAATGTATATAAAATATTTTTCAACTTTCGTTACAAACTTTACTGGGCGTTTGTCACTCAGTGCGCCCAATATAACATACGCAAGCAAGGGCAGTGACTTTTTTCTAAGGTTGATTTCAAAAGTGCTCACTTTATCGTGAACAGCCTTTAAATAGTTGTCATCGATGCAAAAAAAATAATAAGTTTTGAGTGTCGAAATTAGATTTTTACATAATACTTCGTTTTATAAATAAACATTTACGAGTCGGGTCTGACCCGTCCTCCTTAGGACCCGGCTCCTTGAGCATTGCAACCCACCCCCCACCCCCTTCCCAGCACCCTCTTGACAGGCCAGCGTACCACTCAGATTTTTTATTTTTTGGACTCGCGTATAAAAGTTGTAAAATAATGGCGGACTGTAACACCGGGGTTGCGTACAGAAATGGAAACTGTGAAGGATATTTGCAGGTCATTTTGTACTGTAGTCAACTGTTTGGCTGCAGATGTCCCTTGAATCTAACGCATGACACTGCAGATACGGTGGCAAGAACGCTTGCCGCCATTTCTATACTAGTCGATGAAGAGGTGCTGAATAACGTGCGCGCGGCCGCAAAGCATACAATAAACGGTGGACTCTTTGAATATCTGATGCGAATACCTCTCGCCTAACAAAGTGTTATGGGCCGCTAGTTAAACACTTATGCTTGTACTGTAGGATGGTGTGTGTCGACGAGCACTTTTGAAAGCTCTACTTGAGATCTACTTGTATGCCGATTGTGAATCCCTCCGCCTTATTTAAAATTAGGATTATCATGGGCCTCATCACTTTATTCATGCGTCGGTCAAGTGAAATTCTGAAATTATTAGCAAAATAAATATTTTACAAATCTGGTCATTTCCACATTTTGAAGCATAAAAAAGAAATTGAAAATATCACAAATGGTTATCTAACTCCTTCTACTCGACGTTAAGACATGGAATTACTTTCCCTCCATCGTTACCAACTTTGCTGAGGGCATGTCACGCAGTACGCCTGCTAAAATGTATGCAGGCAGGGAACAGTGACTTTTTTCTAGGGCTGATTTCAAAAGTGCACAATTTTTCGTGGACAGCTCTTACTATCATTACATGATGTATCACATGCGGAACTTTACAAATGCGTAATTCACAGCCTTCGTCGCAGAAACTACTGTATAGTTGGTGCGGTACCCCGCACACCATCATACGCTTGATTCAGGAGACCAAACAGTTGGACACAATTTAAAAAAATAATTTCCCGCGTATTTTCTTCTAGGTTTTCGCTTCTCGCGACAACCCGGCACACAGGAAAGGTTTTTGTTGAATCAAACAAGATTTGTTTCGTGCAACCGAAATTATTTGTTTGAATAGGGACAGTGAAATATTTTGTTGCTGAAACCAAATGATTATTTTTGTTGTCATTCGGTCCCCCGAAACTGTAAGATTTGGTTGGTGCAACTAAAGATTTGTTTGGCCCCACGTATACATAGAAAAGTGTCGACTGATTTTCAAGTTTGACCGAGTTTCGGACCTAGATCAACTGCGTTGAACAACAGTTGAATCAACTGTTTACATTTTGTTTGGCCACTCATTTGTCTGCCTTCGTACGAAAACACAGCTCGAGAACTTGCTTGAATTTTTGTGACAATCAGGATAGTAACCGTGTTTGTTGGTTCATCTATGGTTGTTTTTAACAATTGTATAAACACATTAATAAAACAATGCAACAAGAAACTAAAAAGCAAAGCTGCAAAACTTTAAATATGTGTTTGCACACGTTGCCCAATACTCGTAGTACTGTAGATATCTATTAAGAAGCGATCACATTTCGTCAGTTGTTACGTTAGCCGAGGTTACTCCGGCGAGCGCATAAACGCAGGTTATCTAGGTTCGAAACCTGGTCGAACTTGAATAGGCTGTTCACGATAAAGTGAGCACTTTTTAAGGCCCTCGCAACAGGCATTAACCGCTAATAAATATATCTTATTGCAGCCACAGGCATTACATTTTGATGGGTGTGAAATGCATACACTGTGTTTATTGGTCACATTGCAATGTTTATATTGAAAAGCAGCAGGAATATGGAAATTGGATGAAGGGAAAAATGTTTAAGGGCCTTAAAAAGTGCTCACTTTATCGTGAACTGCCTATAACATTTCTTTATATCATTCGATACTGTTTAATGTACGTGGATCCAAACAAATCTTTAGTTGCACCAACCAAACCTTACATTTTGGTGCAACCAAATGAGAACAACAAAATAATTTGGTTGCACCAAACAAATCTTGTTTGATTCAACGAAACGTCTTTCTCAGTGCACTGTATGATGGATAGCGGCCATATCCGGGTACACTGAACGCATCTCTACTGAGCTCAGCTGACGAGAGAGCCGACGGCAAGGCATCTCGGCATCACGTCGGAGAAGGGTGTGACCCGCGAATGTCTGGTAGTTCATTTAGAAAGGGAAGAAACGATTGTTAGCATCAAGTTGATTGGATCGCCTCACGATAGCGCCATGGATAACTGGAATCAATTATACGGCCAGGAAAGTTGCCATAAAAACGTGGAGAGAATCTCTTACAGCTTCATTCCTTCTAATACAGGCTGTTAAAAGAGTAATTACATAAGCCAAGCATAGAGGATATGAGATTAAACAAAGACAGTAATCCAGACCCAAGTTCCAGTCTACGAGGAGAGGGGGATCGATGAATAGTGTCCACTAGGCCTCCGTCTCGACTGCATTGCAATAAAACTCTCCGGGAAACTTGGCAGTAGACTAGATTAAAGGCTGTTCACGATAAAGTGAACATTTTAGAATAGTGATGGGAAATGTAGTTCACTAGGTTGAACTAGGTCGTTCCGAACTAGTCACATTTGAGAACAGTTCATTGGGAACCGTTCTTTTGAACTATATAGGTCACAAGTCGAATGATCACGCGTACTGGCAAACTGCAGAGTACAAGTGTAACCTCGGTCCGAGAACTAGATAGGTCTTTCTCTGTTTCCTCTTTCACAGTTCCATTTCCCCTCCCCAGAAGAATCTAAGCAAGCGTGAAACGGAAAGAGAAGCAAATAAGTGATGTTTGTAAATTAATTACTAAAGAATTGGTGCATTATTGTGTGTAGATGAAATTACTTCTTTTTTTTAAATATAGAAGTAAGATAAATTAATAGTGAAAATATCTTTATACTGTGTTATCCACGCCTATGTTGTGTAATATAACACCAAATTACTTTCGACACTGATAGTAACGACCAACCACAACAATATTATAATAGGTTGTGTTGCGAGAGAAAACCAGGTGTAAAGTTAATTTTTCCAAGTCAGGCGTGTACAAACTCAACAAAA